>PVIA01000174.1:0-533486 GCA_004024845.1 Tonatia bakeri
ATCCCCTGAAAGTATCTCTGGATTATACTTTGAGGACTGCTGAACCATAGACATCAACCTGTAGCAGTTTAAGCTGTTTCTTTAGCATTTTTTTGATGTGTCATACTTAACACTAAAAGATAAAATGGAATCACCTTCCACAATGTTAGTCCATGAACACTGATGCCATACTCCTGGCATAATGCTGTGGACACAGAATGTGTGGAGATAACACTGATGTATGGTGTCCAGTAAGTGTTGTGTGATGAGTTGAATCAGCTGTATGGTTTCAAACACATCAGGATAAATACTTTAAAGGGACAGAATGAACCAGTAGACACATGTTATTCAGATAACTTTTATTATTTTTATATATATATTTATATATTTTTTAAATTAGGTATAGGAAATATTAATAGCAGATTCTGTCTGGGTTTTTAAATAACAGCTGCAAATACAGCTTTGAGTGTTCCTGTGTCAAAGGGACAAAGGGTGTTCATCAGTCTTTCCAGTTACTCAGAAACAGATTTCAGTAGGTAGAGTGAGGTTTAAATGCAAAATGTAGTATTTATTTAATGATATAACATAGTTTAGTGGTTAATGCCTCAAAATATTTATTTTTCCTCCCTTATCTGTAGAGTAAAATTTTAATTTAATTTTATTTATTTAATTTTAGAGAGGGAAGGGAGGGATGGAGAGAGAGAGAGAAACATCAATGTGCGGTTGCTGGGGGCCACGGCCTGCAACCTAGGCATGTGCCCTGACTGGGAATCGAACCTGCGATGCCTGGTTCGCAGCCTGCGCTCAATCCACTGAGCTATACCAGCCAGGAGAGTAAAATATTTTTAAGCTGAGAATCACACACATAGTATAAATATATCTTTTGACCCTATGACCTCTAAGTTTGTACCCTGCATGGAGTTCTAACTGTGAGCGTGGGTTATATGAAATTAGAATATAGTTTTAGGAATCTAAGATTACATATTTGTGGAATATTTGGAGAGAATCTAGAGAACAGCAATAGATATGTTATGATTCTCAAATGAAATCCGGTTGAAGAAATTCTGGACTTTGAGAGAAGAAAGAACCCCAAAGGTGTTATTACTGTAAAACATGAAGCATCATTATGAAGAGAACTCTGACCAGTTCTCATTTTCTAGAATAGAATCGAAGGAAATTTTCTTCTCTGTAGCAAGGAAGATAAAGATTAGCCTGTTGAAACTTTTGTTTCTTTTTTTAATTACAAACTTGACAAAGATTTGAATGAGTTGTGAACTTTTCTTCCCTTTGTTGGTCACCAAAATAAGTAATAACAGGAATTGAAAAAATGAGCTAATGAGGTTTTTTTAAATCTCTGATTTTATGATAAATAGCTCTGAAATCACAATCATGTTTACAAATGAAGTTGCTTGCTAAATTCCCCCAATTTTTGTATAAGTTGTATTGTGACTATTTTTGGAATTTTTGTGATATGGAAAAGTGAAGGTTGAGTTTTGAAGAATGATCTGCTATTTGTATATTGGATTCCTTATTTTAAATTGTGATTTTTTTCCACTTGTAATTTCATTGCGTTGATGATTTTTTAAGCTTATCTTTTATAAACGTCATTGCTTATAGGAAGTTTAAAGGCTCAGTTAGTTATTCATATCTTAGTAGGAATTAGTTTGATGCTGTCTGCTTTCCTTCTGAATGCAATAGAGATGAACTGCTTTGAAAAAGTGGGAGTTTTTACTGGAGAAGAGCAAGTAATTAATTTTAGAATTTATAACAGTAACATTGGGGGCCAATATTGGAATCTTCAGGTACTGTGAGGTAGGAGATCCAAGGACACAGGTAGTTAGAAGTATGCCAGATATACACTATATTGAAATTTTGTCAGGAGCAAGCTGTCATGCAGTAGGAAAAGGACAAAACTTGTTTCTTTTCCTTGTTGCACCTTTGTCTCTCTGCTACAAGATACGCAACTGGGGCTTTTACCCTCTTAGTCTGTGGACTTAGAATTGCTTTATACAATAGAATGAGTAAGTTTCTGTGGGCTGATTCAGGAACCATAATCATGTGAACTTATTTCAATGGGAGTATGTTCTCAATTCTCATATAATTTTGAAGACAAAATTTTAAAGATTTTATTTATTTATTTTTCGAGTAGGGGAAGGGAAGGAGAGAGGGAAACATCAGTGTGTGACCACCTCTCATGCGCCCCCTACTGGGGACTTGGCCCCCAGCTCAGGCGTGTGCCTGACTGGGAATCTAACTGGCAACTCTTTGGTTTGCAGGTCTGTGCTCAGCCCACTGAGTTACACCAGCCAGGGCTGAAGACAAAATTTAAAACATAGTCCTTTCTGGGTCACTTCTTTAGAGTAAATAATGGAATCAGGAACTCATTTCTGTTGAAGATGCTAAATTGTTATTGAGGGGTTTAGGGTATGTTCAATAAAAACCATTGAGTAAGAGGTTTTAAATGGGCAGCCATTTAAAACTTAGAAAAATTCTAAAATGTATGAATTTGATAATATTAATAGCTAATATTTACTGAGTGCTTATTTACTATGTGTTAGAAACTATTCTTAGTGCTCTGTATGTATAAACTCATTTAATCATCACAATTGTTTTTTGAGGGTGGGTACTGTTTTAATCCTCATTTCGCAAATAAGGAAACTAAAGCATAAAGAAGTTAATTTCCTTAAGGTCACATAGCTAAAAGTGGAAGAGCTTGGATTTAAATCCAGACAGTCTTGCTTTGGAGCCTGTGTTCTTAATTACTAAACCATATCTTTCCAATATAGGACATTCACTGTGTTATTTGTTGAAATTAAAAGGATATAAACTTTCATCTGGCTGGTATATGATAAATAATTTTGAAAAAAGTAATACCAGCTGCTTTTGCTTGGAAATAGCTTAAATTATTACTGTATTTATAAATTAAAAAAATTATATCATTTATTTTTAGATTTCTGCCACTGTCTGCTCATTTGGATACCCAAATATATCTATGTACTGTTCTGGTATATAGAGCTCACTTGCCCTTTTCCTGAGGGAGATAACCCAGAGTTTCATCCAGTTGTTACATCTAGCTGAAAAACCAGGTTCTCTGCCAGCTTTCATTAAGTCCTAGAGCGGCTCCTTGTTCAAAGACCTACAAACCAAATCTTCATTCTCCATATCTAATACATTCTGGAGAAAGAATAAGATAATAGCAATAAAAGCAGAAAACGGGATAATGGAAATCCCTCAGTAATTCACTAGTCCATATTGATTATAAAATCCTACTGGGTAGGAGAGGCAGAAACTCCCTGATGATGTAAAAAGTTCCTTGATTCTGCTGTTCAGTGGAGCCTCCATTATCACCTGTGCCTGCTAAAAGATCTTACTTTGTGCAGTATTCTCCATGGCCACATCTGAGATGGGTATTGGTGAAAATGCCCTTTCTGGGAAATGCACAGCTTTGACAGCTCTGTTCTTATTGATGAGCTTGTTGGCGGGTATTATTTTGGAAACTCAAGCGGTTTTTGCAGTCTAGATTCTTTTCTGTCTCCCACCCCTCATACAGTTTATCTATAAACTTAGTTTCTAGACTTGTTGCTGCTTTGAGCCAAAGGACCTACCCAGACGGAATGTGAAGACCCTGCCCTTTGTGCTCTGCCTACCCAGGGATTTCTAACCTTGTTTGGTGTGCCCTTTCAGCAGTCTCGTGAAATCTGTGGATCTTTTTCAGAATAATGCCTCAAAATTCGTAAAACAAAATTTTTATAATGACCAAGGAAACCAATTATATTGAAATATGATTAGCAGAATATTAACTTTGTAGCAGAGAAATAGATATGCCTTTAAAATAGCACATTAAATAAAAACATCTAGGGGCAAGTCTAATACATTCATAATTTTGAAGTAGTTGAGTTTAAATAAAAATTTGAGCTATGACATTTGTCACTTGATAGGAATATTTTTGTGATTTTTATTGATGGCAAATGCTACTGTTAATAATTCAGTGTCTATTAAAAGAAATGTTAAATTTCAGTTAGAAGTTAATAGAAATAAAGAATATATTTTTCCCATCTAAGTTGATTGACTTCTTTTAGCTCTTGCGAAAATGATGGTTCTGGTGAGGCCATTTCAAACAATAGGCTTGGCTGGAAAGATAGCACCCCCATATAATATTCTTTTGTGTGGCAAAGCACCAGTCTTCTCTACTGCTAAGTCTGCGGTTTTGCAGCTAATACTCAGTTACTTCACTTTGCCACTTCAGAAGCAGTTGGTGTTTTTTCAGCCACGCAAGGCTTTAAATTATAGGACTCCGCTTAAATTGTAGACCATAGTCAGGGAGTACCTCTCTTGGCAAATCTGCGTTTTCTCCATCTCTGCTTGAAGCTCTAATTGAAGTTTATTTCTCTCCTAGGACTTTAAATGGCAAGAAGGAGCCAACACATGCCAACATTCTAAATTTTCGCTACATTTCTACCTTGCTGTAGTCTCAGTTGGCATATGGTTTGCTTGCCAACTTCTGTAGATGACAGTTTGACCAAATTCTTCATCACTGTTTAATAAGTGTCACAGCTTTCCAACCTGCAATATCAGAATTCTTAATGCTTGCCTCATCAACTCTTCTTTTAAGAGAGTATCTTATATTAGATTCTATTACTTGTATCACCCCACTGCCATGTCCCAAATTTCATGTTTGTTAGGAGTTTCATTCATCTACGGGTAGAGATTTATAGTAGATAAACACATAAAAAGTCTGGAAGGTAGGCAGTTCAGGGCAAGGATTACAGCTTCATAATTGTTTCACAAAAAAATCAATGATCAAGATTCCTTCTCTCTGTTTCTATAGCTTCCATATCCTCAGTGTGTGGCTTCCATTCTCAAAGGTTACCTTATGATACAAGATGACTACTGGAGCAACAACTGTTGTGTCCACCTTCTAGAGAGCAGGAAGGGAAAAAAGTTGCAATGCCATCTAGAATAAAATTGGGGTTGTGTTTCTAAGGAAGAGGTAAAAACAGATATTAGGCAATTAGTAGTCTCTGCCACAGACTTTGCTTCTGGTTGCACTGAGTGCTGAGATGCTGTAATAAGTTATACTTATATAAAATATGTATATTAAAATATGTATACATCCCCTGAGATGTCACCAGAATTGCTGCGGTGGTAATTTCAAAGATTTCCTTTGAGTTTTCAGTTGCTCAATTTTTCACATGCTGCCAAGTCTTATGATGAAATGCCAAGTGCCTAGAATGGAGTTAGAGGATTCAGGAATACCTAGGTCAATATCATTATCCTCATTATTCTTACTTATTCCTTCTATTTTCCTTGATGTCTTCCTCTTAACAACATCTGGGGGGCTAATAATGTTTCTACTCACTTCCCCACTTTTGAAAACTTTCTTAGTAGTAAGCTGTGGCTACTCCTTGGGAGTCAGGGAAGTTGTGGAGGGAGGCCAAGCAATGTGCTAAAGTAGCTAAAAGTGTATTGGGGGTCATATCAGTGACAGTATTTCATACGTGGGATTAGAGCCCGTCTCCTCCCCTGTGTCATGACTTAATGTTGAATTCTTATATCTTGATGTTCTTTACCTTTTCATTTTATGCAGAAAGAAATTCCTCATGGAACTTGTTTTAAGAAATAGATACCATCAGAGATTTAAGTTCTCCATGTTTGCTTTCTCCCACAAGTAATGTTATCTTTGCTTCCATCTTCCCATTTATCTCTTCTGTTTAAGTAGGACTGTCTGTTCTGTGTAGTGCCATTTGTCAGGCTGTGCACTGAGTCATAGTTTTTAATAATTCATATAAAGGATTTTGACCCTGTGATTATCCTTACTTCATGCTATTGAGTTCTCTCTTCTTTCACTTCTTCCGTTTAGCTTTTAAGTGTATAGTCTCACTTCTGTGGGGAGGAGTACATTCACACATTCACTGGATAGTCACTATTTTAATCATTTGACCACTGTTTATTGACTCTTTACCTACGTGTTACTAGGCATTGGGAGACAGAAAAAAGTAAGAAAGTGTCTTCCAAGGATCTCATAGTCTCATGGGAGAAAGATAAAGATAATTTTAATTCTTTGTAAGTCTTGTGATAGAAGTATTTATATTCTTCTATGGGAACAGAATCTAGTTCAATAGGGCATAGAGGATGGGAAGAGTAGATTGACCAGGTCTTCTGGAGGGGGAGATGTTTGGGCTTGAATCTTGGGGGCGAGGGGAGAAATCCAGGTAGACAGAGTAAGAAGAAAAAGGTATTTCAGAATGGAAGACTCTTACTCATTGTCTAAATATTTTTCATATAATGCGTACCTGCCATGGTGCTAAGTAGCATCTGAAGTACGCTTACTGTCCTTAACAGGGGAGGGTGCAGGAAGAGGGAGTGAGGGTAGAAAGCTTAGGCATATGATATAATTATACACATAAAACATCATGGTAAATGCCAAACTGAGGCTATAATGCTCTAGGAATTTAGAGAAGGATTAATAAAAGATTAATAAAATCTAAGGTAGTTGAAAATGAGGAGCTTAGATTTAGTATAATAGGAGAAAGAACCATTGAAAGTGTTGGGGCACGATGATATGAAAAACAATGCCGGCAGATTTCTCTCCCAGTGTATGCATCTCTGGAGATGATTAGCAGGGAGGGGTGGCCAGCTAGGAAGCTTTTGGAATGAGGTGAGGTAATGAGGGCCTGACATTTCTTAACTAGATTTCCATAACCAGATTCCTCAGAGCCTCCCATGCTCTTTTAAAATTTACTACCATCTGTTCTTTTATACAAGTGGACCTCTGTCATCCTTATTTCACTAAGAGGTTTCTTTCTAAAGTTACTGATCTGGCCAAATCTATTGGTCATTTCTTGTGTTTTCTGCGCTTAAGGGAGAACCACTGCAGCAACTAGTCTAAGCACCAACGAAGGAGGCATTCTTTTACTGCCCTGCCACGAATATATAAAATTTAATAAATTTCAAACAAAACCGAAACCCCACTATTTCAGAGTTTAAATTTAAGAGAGATTTTATGTGTACTTCAAATCTGATCCAGCAGAACTGATGAAAATAAGCACAGCAATGGAGTAATTCTCACTCATGATGTCTTTGATGACTAGGGACCATCTTCCCTGTCTCTTTTAGGACTTAACTTCAAGTTTTAGCTGAACTTCTTCCTTCTGTACCTCTTAAGCCTTCAGTCCATGTTGTCTTCTCCCTTTTCTGAGCCATTGCAGCATGAAGAACTCAGCCTTGTACTCTTTTTCAGCTTTTTCTTGTGTTTGAATTCCTGATTGGACCATGGTTTCCTGGAGGACAGGAATTTGTATCATACTTTGTGTGTGTGTGTGTTTATGTATATACAGTCTTACTGTAGCTTAGCCCTGTACGCATGTAGTTATAAATTCTTGTTAAGTACTATAATGTATTAAGTACCTACCTATTGTATATTTCGTCATATTACTTGTATTCATAATGTCTCTTTTTAATTTTATTTTTTTAGATTTTATTTATTTATTTTTAGAGAGAGGGGAAGTAGGGGGAGAAAGTGAGGGAGCAAAGCATTGAAGTGCTAGAGATACACTGATTGGTTGACTCTCACTCACACCCGCTTGGGGACCTGGCCCACAACCCAGGTATGTGCCCTGACTGGAAATTGAACCTGCGACCTTTTGGTTCACAGGACATAAAGTCTCTTTTTAAAACGTTCTGTGAGAAAGAGTGAGACACGGATTTGTTGTTGCACTGTTTATGTATTCATTGGTTGATTCTTGTATGTGCCCTGACCGGAGATCTAACCTACAACCATGGCCTGTCATAAAGTCAATTAGTGGTACTGATGGAAGGGAATAAGGTAAAGATGGTTCTCAATAGGGGACATCCGCAGTATCAATTATATTCCAATTTGGAATGTACTTTTATATGAACTTTGCAAATATGTGACTGGCTGCTTCGGGAATTTGAACAAAATAAAGCTACTCAGTGGAGAATTAATTGAGGCAAATAGAATGACAGTATGGTATAATAATAGCCAGTGTTTATAGAATGAAATGTGAATAATAATAGCAGTAACTGCTATTATCACCAACACCATCAGTAGCTAACATTTATTGAATACTTACTATTTGCCAGTCACTGTTCTGAGTACTTTATATCAGTGAGGTTATTATTATGCTCATTTTACAAATGAGGTGTGTTAGAAAAACTACTGGATTGGATATCAGGGGCTCTGGGCCCTGGTTTTAGTTCTACTATTAACTATCCTATAAATTTGGGTTAAGTTCAGTAGACCTTAGTTTTTCATTTTTAGATTGAAGGGATTGGTCTCAAATCTTGGGTACTTTGCACACTTTCTTGGTGTTCTGTGAGCTCTAAGTTATCTTGTCTTCCTGTTCCACAAGTTCCTTTAACTTACGTCGTGCTGGGAGCAAGCATTTGTGGCTGAGATTATAGAGCAGGTTGGTAAGGTTTTTTTTTTTGGTTTTGTTTTTTGTTTTAAAGATCTCTGAAGGTGCTGTATAGAGGAATTTAAAGTTCAGATTCCAGAGATATGCATATAATAGAAATGAAGGCAGTTTGAGAAAAAGTAAAACTGGCTTTAAATGTCTGAAAAACAATATATAATAAGACTCCACTGGCAATGCAGATAGAATTTTCATGGTTGTCTCTTGATTTATAAGTGGTTTATTTTATAGTGCCTTAGTACCCTCCCAGGGTACTTCTAGAGTAACTAATACTTACTGAAAGTTTCTTCTGTGCATATGTTATCACATTTAATTCTCAAACTAATATTTTAACTGTAGGTAGTATTGCTTCATTTTACAGATGAGAAAACTGTAGAGTTTAGAGATACTAAACGTGTTCATGGTCCCACAGCAAGTAGCTGGTAGGGTTGGTACTTGAACTCTGGTCTCTCGGACTCAAGAGCCCGCGTTCTTTATCAGTCCTACATGCCTCCCAGAAGTTCAGATCCCAAGTTCAGATCCCAAGTTGCTTTTTATCTGCAGCCATTTGGGATGAAGGATCTATGTGGGGTTTTCTTAGCCATACATTTTTTTTTCTTCTGAGGTACTTTAAGCTTCTTATTTTGTTTTCTTTTTCCTTTATTGTGATACCACTTAGAAGCCTTTCATTCTTCGTTTTATTTTTTTTTAAGCTTTTTTTTTTTTTTTTTAATTTTTTTAGAGAGCAGGGAAGGAAGGGAGGGAGAAAGAGAAGGAGAAAAACATGGGTCAGTTGCCTCTTGCATATCCCCATCTGGGGGCCTGGCCAGTAACCCAGGCTTGTGCCCTGACTGGGAATTGAACCGGCGACCTTCTGGTTTATAGGCCAGCACTCAGCTCACTGAGCCACACCAGATAGGGTTCATTCTTCTTTATTTTATAGTCAGTGTCACTATTCTGCTTCTTTGATCCAGGATAGAAAGGTTTGTACCTTCTGCTGAAAGTTAGCAGTTCCATTGTGAAGTATATTGTTTCTGTATTTTTAATTTCTTAGAAGAGCTTCCTCCTAGAATGTGTTAACCCAGCAGACCTTGTTTTTCTTTTTCTTTGGGTGGTAATGATCTGAATTTTTCATCATTGGAGCAAAATATATTCAGAATCCAGATCACTGGATGTTTGCATTAAGCCTGTACTCAAGCTCTTACTGCTTCTTTTCTTAACGTCCATTTATGTGATATAATATTGTATATCCAATGCTTCCAGATCTTTAGTTAGTTTTCTTAACCTTGTTCCTTCACTTGTTATTTTTTTTTTAAAGAAGAAATTGCCTGGTCCTGCCTATCCTCTTTTTCTCTTGTTCATCAGTGTCCTTGAGTTTGCATCCTTCTTTCCTGTCAACTCCCCCAACTAGTTTGTCTCCTTGACATTCCTGTCTGCCATTCTGTACCCTTCTTACCCTTTACCATCTCAGTTCTACCTAACTTCCTCTGTATAAATTCCTGTGCCTATTTCTCAGTTACTTTTCTGACCTCTTGCCTCCATTTTACTTTTGGTGCTCTTTTGTTTTTATGACTCCTCTAAAATTTGTGTAAAAGAAATGGCAGATGTACAGTCTTAAGTTTCCAAAGGGCTCTTGTTATTGGTGAGTAAAGATTGGCATCAGAATCACTTTGTGCATATATATTGTTCTGTGTCTTAAACACTTTAAAACCAAGTTTGTTGTGTTTTGGAGAGGATGGAAATAAGGAAAAAGATTAGAAATGTTGATCTCTTAAATATTGATTTTGCTTATTAACATACTCAAATCTTTTTCCTCCAGATTTAACTCAGGCTTTCCCTCACTTTGGAACTCCTAGATTTGTGAATATTGGATATTTTGAGAAGGAGGGGTTCTTTCCTTGATACTGACTAAGGAGTCTATTTACCTTCAGGATGACATCTGAATTGGAGAGCAGCCTAACATCTATGGACTGGTTACCACAGCTCACCATGAGAGCCGCTATCCAAAAATCTGATGCTACACAAAATGCACATGGAACAGGGATTTCCAAGAAGAATGCACTCCTTGACCCGAATACAACCCTGGACCAGGAAGAAGTCCAACAGCACAAAGATGGGAAACCTCCATACAGTTATGCCAGCCTCATTACCTTTGCAATTAATAGCTCACCCAAAAAGAAAATGACATTAAGTGAGATTTACCAGTGGATTTGTGATAACTTCCCATATTATAGAGAGGCTGGCAGTGGTTGGAAGGTAAGGATTTTATTTAAATTATTATTTTTATGCTGTAAGCAATAACAATATTGGCTTTTATTGAAGATGAAATTCCAATTAGAGCAGAGGTAATGTAGCATTCACTGGAAAATAATACAGTTCAGGTAAGTTTCTAGTAAGTCTAAGGTAAAAAAAAAAAAACAATGTAGTATTGCAATTAGTACTGTCTTCATCAGCCAGCATTTTTCAGAAGCTTTTTTAAGAAAGATTTTATTTATTTATTTTTAGAGAAAGGGGAATAGAGGGAGAAAGAGAGGGAGAGAAACACTGATGTGTGTGGTTGCCTCTTGCACAGCCCCAACTGGGGACCTGGCCTGCAACCCAGACATATGTCCTGACTGGGAATCGAACCGGCAACTCCTTGGTTCATGGGCTGGCACTCAATCCACTGAGCCACACCAATCAGGGCATAGAAGCTTTCTATTTTGAAAGAATTTTAAATGTATAGAAGAGTTATGTAATTATTACAAAGGGTCTCTTTATGTCTTGCATCTACTTCCTCTGTATCAACATCTTACATAGCTATAGTACAATGATCAAAACTAAGAAATTAATGTTGGTACAATACTTTTGGCTGAAACAGTACTGTTAACTGCTTATGTGAATTGTATATAGACTTTATTCAGCTCTCATTAGTTCTCCCAGTAGTGTCCTTCTGTGTTCTGGGATCCAATCCGGGACCCCACATCGCGTTTAGTTGTTGGTGTCTCCTTTGTCTCCTCTGACTGGTAGCCGTTCCTCGGTCTTGTCTCTATGACCTTGACGCTTTTGAAGAGTACTTATCAGGTACTGAGGAGAATGATCCTAAGTTTGGAAATGTCTGATGTTTTCTCATGATTAGAGTGAGATAATGTGTTTTGGGGGAGAATTATGCAGAGGTGATACGCCCTTTTCTGTATATCATATTGGAGGTACTTCGTGTCACTGTATCTCATTACTGGTAATGTTAACATTGGTTCTTTGGTTAATGTGGTATATGCCAGGTTTCTCCACTATAAGATTACTGTTTTTCACTTAGTGTATTACAAATTTTTTTTAAAGATTTTATTTATTTTTAGAGAGACGGGTAGAGAGGGAGAGAAACATCGATGTGTAAGAGGTACATTGATTGGATGCCTCTTGTATGCCCCCCCAACCAGGGACCTGGCCCACAACACAAGTGTGTGCCATGACTGAGAATCAAACTGGAGACCTTTAAATTCACAAGCCAGCATTCAATCCACTGAGCTATACCAGCCAGGGCAAATCTTAAAAATTTTTAGGGAACTATTTTGAGGGCATTCAGGTACCCAATTTCTTCTTAAATTTTGCTCATTAATTTTACCATTTGTTGGTGAATCATAACTACTGCAGCCTTTATTGTTTTCTAGTGGTGATTTTCATTTTTTTCTTTATTCCTTTTACATTTATTAATTGGATTCTTCTGCAAGAAAGACTAGCACCTCTTCCCCTTTTGTTTATTTATTCAATCCCTTATTTATAATATTATGTACTCATGGATATTTATTTTATTCTTTGTGCTGTTATTGTTTGTTGCTCAAATTGTTACAGCCTTGGTCATTGGTAGCTCTTACAGGTTGGCTCCTGTGCTGTTTTGACATGACTAAATTTTTTTGTTGGTTTAGCACTTTTTAACTTTTCTGGCATCGCAGGATGTTCTAGGCTCATCTTATACTTTCCCTGCTGTAGCCCTAGAATCAACTACTTCTTTTTAAGAATCCCTATTTACTTATTTTTAGAGAGGGGAAGTGAGGGAGAAAGAGAGGGGGAGAAGAAACATCAATGTGTGGTTGCCTCTCACATGCCCCCTATTGGGGACCTGGCCTGCAACCCAGGCATGTGCCCTAGACTGGGAATTGAACCGACAACCCTTTGGTTCACAGGCCAGCACTTAATCCACTGAGCCACACCAGCCAGGGCAGAATCCCTAATTCCTTATCTAGGCTTTTTGATGTTCCATCAAGTTAGTTACCTACCTAATTGATGTAATACAACAAATAATTAAGCTTTCTTTTGTATCTGCACACGTTATATTCATACTCATATCGGAATTACCCGGTTGTGTGCTGTGCTGGGCACATGTATGTGTGTGCATTTGGAAGAAGGGGTTTATAGAGCTTTAGGTATGCCATCAGATGGTAGTTAGTTTTGTTTCTCTTAAGCCTCCCTTACATGTATTAAAGACATTTACTGATGTATTGTGACCAGTGATGTACTGTGGTGTCGCAAATGGTAAGATTTCATTTTTTATGGTCAGGTAATATTCTGTGGTATATACATGTAACTACAGCTTTTTTATCCACTTGTTTATTGATGAGCACTTGGGTTGCCTCCATATCTTGTCTATTGTAAATAACGCTGCATTGAACTTAGAGGTATATATATTTTTTGAATTTTTGTTTTGGGTTTGTTTGGACGTATAGCCAGAAGTGGAATTGCTGGTCAGAAGGTAGTTGTATTTTTAATTTTTTGAGGAGCCTCCATACTGTTTTCCGTAGTGGTTACACGAATCTGTATTCCTATCAGCGTTGCACGAGGGTTTCCTTTCCTGCACATCCTTGCCAACTCTTGTTTGTTGAGGAAGCTTGTAATTTTTATTGGATGAGGGGGATACATATAAACAAGCAATTATGCTGTGTAAAAAGCTCTAATAGAAAAGTATAGAATGCTGCACTTAGAAGAGTTGAATAATTGGACACACCTACTATGTGTAAGCCATAAAAATATTCATTGTATGTGTGACCTAGTAAAAAGTATTAAGTGAAGGGTGTAGTTAGCTATTGCTGTGAGAGTTTAGAAGAGCTTATGGGAAGCGTGATGAGGTTATAAAGTGAGTGTCGTAAAAACTAAGTGTACAGGAAGGGAAGAGACGTTAGAAAACTATTGAGGAAGTGGAATTTAGCTGTACTTTGAAGGAGAGTAAGGTTTAGAGAGGTCTTTGTAATAGCTTCTAGGAAATGGTTGTAAGGGTTCTTAGTAGCAAGCAGAAGAGTTGAGATGGAGCCAAGAGTGTAGAGATCCCATGAGTATATGAATGCTAAGCTGAAGAGCTTGGTCCAAATTTGGTAGGGAATAGCATATGAAGTTCGATTATATACCTCATTTACCTGCGTAACCTCGGCTTCTGCTGAAGTGTAAGTGAACCTGAAAGTGCCAAATCCAGACTGCTTAATTTTTTGCTGCTCACCAGCTGAGGTCATGGTCTGTAACTGGGTTAGAAGTAGTAATACAGTTTCAGCTGGAAGGTGTGTGGTTAATACACAGTGAAGAAGGAGGGGTAAAAGAGAAGAAATGGGAGTAGGTAGAGAAGGATGCTGCTGCTTTTCTAACTGAAACACACACCAGAGAGATTATCTGGCCTGTTCTGTTGCTTTAGGCAGACTTTTAATATTTCCAGAAATAGCTGCTTCATAATTACCCTTTTTAAAACGTTTCTTCAACCCAAGTTTAGGTGCCTAGAACTTGCCATCATCACTTTTAATTTTATTTTTGTAAACATAGAAATATTTTGAGAATTTCAAATGTGGACAAATGAAAACTGTTTTTTCTCCTAAAAAAGGAGAATAGGTTCCTGTTCAGGTCCTATCTCTCTTTTCAGATTTTACTTCCCGTTCCCTGTCCTTAGATTTGTTTAAAATACTCCTGCAATCTGCTGCTTACTATATTTTCTTTAGGTGTGGAGGGGATGGGTTAGGGGAAAATCGGAGACCAGTTAGAACTTGTGAAGTTAGTTTATATTGGTCAAAGTAGGGTGGGAGAAGGATCCTAAAGCAGTTGTGAAATACCTTTCCAGAAATGTAGAGCCAACTAATGTTGCCATGGTCACTCAAGAGCATTCAAATAGAATTTTAATATTTAGGTAAAACTCTTATCTTTCATTTTGTGCCAGGACATTAAAGGTAGATTACATATTAAAATAACTTTTTATAATATTCCATAAGAGTTTAAAAAACACTCTCTGGCCCTGACTGAAGCCCTGACTGGTATGGTTCAGTGGATTGGGTGTAGTCCTGCAAACTGACAGTTTGCTGGTTTGATTCCAGGTCAGGGCACGTGTCTGGGTTGTGGGCTAGGTCCTTAGTTGGGGGTATGCAAGAGACAGCTAATCGATGTTTCTCTTGTACGTTGATGTTTCTCTTGCTCTCTTTCTCCCTCCCTTTCTTTCCCTCTTTAAATAAATAAGTAAAAATAAGTAAAATCTTAAAAAAACACTCTCTGAATTTTCCATAATTGAATGACTTTGTAACCTGAACTATATGAAAAAGAATTTAAATTTTTGCATTATTCACCTTACAAAAAGAAAATTAACCTATTATGTTACTGGAGTATAGGGAACTAAGAAAATACAGAAGAGTGTTATGTGTATGTGAGGTTATATTATGCTACTTTTTATGTGGTGGGGAAGAAAATAAAAATATATATTTGCTTATTGTTATAAAAAGAAACTTAGAAATAATAAACTAGAAACATAATAAACACAGTTACCTTCGGGATGGATGGAACTGAGATAGCACAGTTATAAAAGGGAATAAGATTTCAGGTATACTTTTTTGTATAGTTTTGAATCGTGTGTTTTACACATTAAAAACAACCCCCAAATATATAGGAAACAAAAAGGATGGGGAAGGGAAACCTTAAAACTGAATATAAGCAAAAACAAGCCTTACATCATATCAAATGGGTAATGTAATCACAGAAAACACTTTTTTGTGACACTTTTGAAAAGAGCTTCCTGATTATATACCTTCATAGCATACATATTGAGGTTGAAAAGAATTGCAAAGAAATCATGAACTTTACTTAGTAGATTTGTCTGTAGTAGTGGTATCTTTGTGGTGTGAGTCTTTACCTCTAATAACTCCAAGAAAAGAATTTGGGAGGTTGGGAGAAATGCTGAAACGGCTTTATGCTTGGTAGGGTAGGACAGAGGGGCACATGTTTGATATTTGGGGAACCAGGACTCTCATGGTACAAGAAGAGAAACACAGGTAAAAATGTGGTTGTTGATTTGAATTGGAGGTACCAGTTTACACTCAAGTTTAAAATAAAAATCAGTTGAGAATGCTTTTAAAACTTAGATTTTTGAGTGACAACTCCAGTTTTAATTAGTTATCTTGGCTGGAGTCTAGGATTCTGCATTAAAACTTATCTCAAGTGATTCCAGTGCAAATAGACTGTGTGCAAGTAGACTGTACTTTGGGAAACCACTTTTGGGGCTGGCGTTTTCAAGGCCAAGCAGTATGCTTTGATTAGTTATTTAACCTAGGCTATTTTTCTCCCAGTTAACCTGGATCATCCTAAATATTTTTACTCTTTACCCTTCCACCTTTTTTCGTGGTTGTTAGAGGTAAGGTCTGCCCAAGTTGTAAGATTTGAAGTAATCTCTCTTTGTCATTGTGTGTATGTATATACATGTCTTGACTCTCATAATTCTCTAGGTGTTTTTACTTTCTAAATATGCTTTTGGTATTTTTGCAAACAGATTTTTTCCCCGGATCTTGACTATTGTAAATAACGCTGCTATGAACTGTATTAAAGAAGTTTTTAAAAGATGAATGTAAATTGAAGCCTATCTTACTACCAAAACATCACTTTAAAACTTATGAATGGGAGTTCCTTTTCTGCTTGGAATGTAGACAGCTACAAAGAATGATGATCCCTTCCAAACAATGAGAAAACAATTGGTTAGCTAGTCAGAGAAGGACAAGTACTGTATGATATCATTTACATGTGGACTCTGCTGACCAAAATAATTAATCATAGACATCTTCCTGCATCACTAAAAGGCCTTAATAAGCATTTAAAATGGGACATATATTCCATTATTTGGAATTTTGTAACATTCACCAGAAACTTTTTCAATAACCACTCCCTTTGTAACATTTATAATTTGAAAATCAGAAAGATTCAGATTTGAAGCTCAATTAAAATACAATTTGTAGTTGTATTCAAGTACATAGAGTTGTTTAGATTTTTGATTCTGTCTTTAAAGGTGGATTTTGTGTTTTGGATTTCAATGACTGTATGGATTTTCTTAATTTCAGAATTCCATACGACATAATCTGTCGCTGAACAAGTGTTTCCTTAAAGTGCCTCGATCCAAGGATGACCCCGGAAAGGTAGGATTTATTATCTTAAAATAATTGGATTCTTTATTATATATCTGTTGTCATGTTTGTACTGTACCTAAGCTATATGTTTGTACCTAAGCTGTATCTGTTGTACAAAGAAAAAGAAGTGGAATGAGAGCATTCAAGTTCATTGATCAGGGGTATTTGTGAAAATAGCAAGTCCTTCTTCAGCCTACCCCACCTTACCCATCTCCACCTCACCCCTGTTTTAATTCACATGTTTCAAGGACCAGCCAGGATGGGAGAGCTTTCTTTTTAAGCAATGGGAAGCTAGCTAGTGTAGAGCTGGTCCTGTTACAGTGTGCTGTTTCTAATCTAGCTTTTTTTATTATTTTCTACAGTGTGTGTATTAAATTTGGTTTTTGAACTGCTTGTTAGGAACCATACTTTATTACACAGAAGAGGTAGATTTGTGTGTGATTGACAAGTGGAAGTAGTTGTTACCCTGAAAAATGTTTTTCTGTTATTTCCTCTTGTTCTTAGTTGCTGTTTTTTCTTCTTCATTCCTTTTATCTCCTGCCACCATCACATTTTTAGTATTTTATCTACAGAGACTTTTTCATTTGTTTCAATAGTCATGTCAACTGCATGGGGCCTGAACTTGGTACTAGTTGCTTGGTTTCTAAGCTCAGAGTATTTGCTTGGACCGTGTTTGATTGTCATGATAAATTACTAGATTAGGATTTTGAGACAGCCTATCTGTTAGCGGGCATTCATTCTTGTTTGGATGTTTAGACTTGTTGTCTTTAGGCTAAGTGTCTTTGGAAAATTTTTTCTAAAAATGTAAGCCTGATCATGTTAACATCTTGCTTAAAATAAGTACTCCTCAGTGTTCTGGAGATGTTTCTTTTATAAAATATCCTTTACTGTGTTTTTCCTGATTTGCCTTTCTAGCTATGTTTCACTCCATTCAAGACCCACTGTGAGGAACCAACTACTTGAAGTTTCCCAAATGTACTTTTCGTACAGTCTTCTCTTTAAGTACAAACTCCCTTTCTCTACTTGTCCAGCTTATTCTGGAGTCTTTTAAGATCGAGCTGCAACAATATGTCCCTGCAGCTCTCCCCTTCCCCCACCCGTCAAATGAGTTTGTTCCCTCTTTTGAGTTCCCATTATTTTGTCGTCGTCGTCGTCATCATCATCGTCGTCATCATCGTAGTAGCTCGTAACCGTCCTCTCTATCCATGGACTTATATCTCCAATTTATAGTAACTTTCACATGGTAGCCAGGGATCTTTCAAAAATGTTAAACTAATCATTTTTACTGTTTGTTTAAAATCTTGATTAGTTATTTACAGTCCTTATGTTAAAATCTAAATTATGAGGGTAGGATCACGTGTATTTTGTTTACTCATTAGCTCCGTGGTTTGCACAATGGCTGAGGAGACCCTTTTGTTGAGTAAATAAATACACAGTATCCTCTGCTAGATGGTTAACTTCTTAGAGTTAGAGATAGATATTCATTTCTATTGTAAAGCAGGCACTTTTTAAATAATGAATGTTTTGCCTACTGTGAGCTGCCCCTTCAAGTTGATTCTTAATAAGATTGACTAGATTATTATAATAGTTTTCATTTGACCCAAGTTGTTATTTGCCTATGTTCATAACTTTCCAAGGTGGTAACTAGGAATTCATGAAATTTTTCTTTTCTTTAAAGCAGGCTTATTATTAAAAAAGGATGATAACTTTTTATATTTGCTTCATTGCAATTTACTATGAGCAGTGAGTATACATGAATCTGACTGAAAGGGTTCTTAAGAGTTTAGCAGTTAACCTGTTTTATTAAGAGTTTTATGAAGGCACTAATTGGGTTCTGTAAACATGTGGTTCAGATTTAGTTTTTAAATGAAGTTTAAATTATTAAAACCCCCACACATGGATGTATAACTATATTATGAACTAAATTTTAACCAGTTGGAGACCTATTTAAAAGAATTGTACTGTCAGTTTTTCTTTTGTGCAAAACTTAAAGCTTTTCTTCCATCTTAGTTAAATAGTACATGGGCTAAGGGAGATGTAGAAAACATATGTTACTCTCTACAACTATTTTATTTTTTTGAATCAGGATTGTCTTACTAATGTGTAGCCAAAACAATATAAGAAATAAGTAGAATCCTGAGAGGTAAATAAAAGCTTTCAATTTGTATTGTTAGTCTCTAATTTTAAACTTATTTTTTATCAAAACACACCATTGTTCTTACTGATTTTGGTCATAATAGTAAATATTGTATATTTAATCTTATAAAGTACATTTATACTAATAAGAGGTTTTTTTTTCCTAGTCTCAAGGTGAGATTTAAGTATCCATTGTCCTTATTGATTTTGGTCAGAAGTAAATGTTGTAAATCTGATCTTATAAAATACATTCATATGAATGAAGTCATTGTAATATTTTTACAAGATTTTATTTATTTAATTTTAGAGAGGGGGGTAGGGAGGGAGAAAGAGAGGGAGAGATACATTGATATGTGAGAGATACAGATGAGCTGCCTCTTGCAGGCCCACAGCTCGCCCACAACTGGGGACCTGCCCTGCAGTCCAGGCATGTGCCCTGAGCAGGAGTCAAACTGGTGACCTTTTGGTTCATAGGCCAGCACTCAGTCCACTGAGCCACACAGCCAGGACAGGTCATTTTAATTTTTAATACCAAAATAAAATTTTTGTTTAAAAATTACCACTGCTGAAAGTCTTGAAAACCTCAGATCTAGCCCATTTCATAGAAGAGGAAACTTAAGGCCAATAAATGTGGCTTGCCCATGTTCATTGTAGAGCTAGAACCCAAGTATATTGGCCAGACTTACTTGCAAGTCATAGAAACCCATTGTAGATCAACATAAGGGAGAAAATATCTGTAGTAAGAACCAGAGCCTGGTTCTTAAATTTTCTTGTCAGGAATTTCTCTTTACATCCCTTAGTTTTCTGTTGGCTACATTTTCAGCCCATTTAGTGTCAGAGATAGCCATCAGCAGCTTTTGGTCCATATTCTGCTGGTTTAGTAATAACCCTTAGCCGAAAGAGACTGTCCTCCCCCAAAATCACCTGGAGCATAGCAAATGCCTTTGAATGCTGAACGAACACAATACCCTTGGCTTCTTGGTTCCTAGACTAGTGCTTTTTCCGCTATACCAATCTTCCTTGAGAGGGAGGCCAAAATGTTAGTTAAGTTTTGGTACTTATGAATTGTTTTTTTCTTTTTGTATTACAGTGTTTCCTGGCATTTGAGGAGCTTTTCCAAAACCACCCTCACCACAGTGGGAGAAAACCATTGAGCCAAGGTGGGGTGGGAGTAGTTTGGGTCGTTGGGTATGGGGTGGACTTTTACCCCTTAGGATTTGGCTAACTGCTGCCATGGTGCAGATGGGTCCAAGAGGTAGAGGTAGAAGTAGCTTGTATAGCATCTTCTTTGCTGTTTTTTTTTTTTTTTTATGGTATAGCTCTCCCTTCACTGTACTACCAGATTGGTATGAAGACCAGCCTAATCTTGAAGAGTATTGTTGATTTACAGATATTTTTATACGGCTGTTTATTTCTGACTCAGTCCTTCACTTGCTAGAAGTCATTGTCATAAAAGCCCTTAATATTTGATACCCTCTCATGTATGTTGGTGGTCTGAAATTCATTTTCCTCTGTTCTTAATTAGAACTAATTTCAAATAGCCATATTATTATTTTTTTTTTTTAAAGAAACACAAAATGAAATTATATCTTGCATCTGTAACTGCTGCTTTGGGGGGACAGATTTCTATTTCTTCTTTCTTTGATTTCAACCCTGCATCTTCATAGTGTAGTCTGTCTCCATTTTTTTTTATTCCTGGCTTTTGTCTTCTCTTTTCTCATTAGCTTTACTTTCTGTATTTTTGTCTGTATTTTTAATCTGATTTGTTGAAGTCTTCTGCAGTTTACACATGTGTGTTACTTATTTAAAGGAAGGTAAATATTTTGTTCACATTACAGAAAAACAAATCCTATCAGATAAATTTAGTTTAAGAATATAGAATTCTCTTTCTTTGCTTTCCGCTTAATCTTTTCTCATCCTTGTTCCCTCTTCCCCAGCTCAGAAAAGTGATATTTTGACTTTAAAGGAAATAAAAGATTTTAGGAAATATGGTTAACAATTAATTAGCAGTGATGGGCTCTAATAAAACTGATAGCTCAGAAGTTCAAGACACTATCAGGGCTACCTGCCTGTCCTGGGAAGGACAACTACAGTGAGTTCATGATAGAAAGAGGCTTTTTTGGGGGGCAGAGTGTAAGTTTTTCTTGTCTGAGGATGGGACGGTTGAAAAGGCTCAGTGGCTGTGAATATTGGCTCTCCTGGTTTGTAAGGAAACAGCAAAGTTACTGCTAGAGAATTAACTTTTGAAAGTTCTGAGACTGATTTTTTTCTATTCTTGCCTTCTCACAGTGTAAGGGACCATAACATAGTCAACTAATTTCTTTTTTTCCAAGGTTTCTTTTTGGGGGTGATGTTGTGTTGTATTTATTTGTAAATTATCTGTTATTTGTTGATAGACTGTTTTGGTCACTTTATAAAAAGATGTAGGAAAACTGGAGAGGTTTGAGAAAACATAAGATGTAACATTAAATAATAAACAGTATTGAGTGAATCATAGGTATGTACCCTGAAGAAGGAAGATAAGAGTGTAATTTTAATACTAGTCTAATTTAAGATGCATGATTTTTGTGAGGAGGTAGTTTGCCTCTTACCTGTGTCTTTGTATAAAACCAAACATGAAGTGAAATTTAAAGATAAGCAAGGGTTTGGTTCGACAGAAGTAAGGATGCCACATTTATTGGAGTGAAGAAAACACTGGTAGGGTCTCTAAGGGAGGCTTTAGTGTTTGCCTCTTCTGAAGCACTTCAAAGATAATTGAAATTACTAACGTTTGTGTTTCAAACTTATGGTAGGTAAGACCCATTTGAAGGTTGAGGAGAGGACATGATCATGAGACCCAAGAGTGAATTAAAGATTGATGCCAGTGCGTGCATGTTAAGGCAGAGGTGGGTTGTGAATGTGAGATAGGCTATCAGACGCACCGGGGTTAGGAAGCTCAGAGCTAGCAGAAGGATGCGGAGAGTGTTTGGAAGATTGAGGTATGTAGAGATGAGGGTCCGATTCAGAGAGAACACTGCAGAAACGAAGAAATGCCAGCCTAGAGTCCTGATAGCAGTTTAGAGCTGCCTTTTATTCGAACATACAGTGTTCTCTGTTCCTTTCTTAAGTGTGGGAGATAACAGTTTGTGATTGACCACTTTTTTTGTTTCAGATCTAAACCACTTTTAAAAAATAGTATTTCTCCCTAAAATTTAATTTTAAAAAATTATATAGCAAAATTCACTCTCTGATGTATAATTCTAGTGGTTTTGACAAATCCATACGATGTGACCATCACCACGATCGGGATGTAGGACAGTATTGTCCCTTGTCAGTCAGCACCTTGCTGAAACTCCCAGACCCTGTCAGCGAGTACTGCTCTGTTTTCTTGTCCCTATAATTTTGCTTTTCCCAAAATTTATATAAATGGGACTCATACAGTAGGTGGCCTTTTGAGTCTGACCTCTTAGCATAATGCATTTGAGATCCATCCATGTTGTTGTGTCAGCAGTTCCATTTTATTTCATATATCCCATTGTATGGATTTACCACGGTGATCACCTTTTGAAGAACGTGTGGGTTGTTGCCAGTCATAAGTTCACTTGACCATCAAGTTCTTTTCTTTTAATCCTAGACTCAGTAATTAATTTGACATATACTGAGAGACAAGAGAATGTTGAATTAGCTTAAACTAATAACACAATGGTCATACTGATTTGCTTTGTGAATTATATTAAATGTAGATGAGCTGTTGAAGTCATTGTGATATAGTCAAACGTATTTATCTCTATTTTAAAAAAATTCTGAAAAAGATTCTGTTACGGCATTAAAGATTTAAAAACAAGATATATGGACAACTATCAATTACTTATTAGAACATACTACTTTTAACATTTAGAGGAACTGTTTAATATACTATAATCAACATGCTAATTACATATTTTTAATCTATTGATTAAGAGTAAATTCCTTAATGATCTCTCTTGGGCAATAGTAGCTTAAGTTATTTGATAATATATTTAAAAGTAATAAAAACCAAGAATGTTCCATGGACCTGAGCTGGCATTGGAATAGTTTTTTTCTCATACATTCAGTCAGCTAGTCAGCCAAGCTGCCTGCCTTTGAGTACCTCCTATGTATTTGACTGGCTCATAGCCTATTTTTGTAGTCTGAGTGACTACTTAACCTTCTGTTCAAACTAGAAACTTCTGGGAATAAAGAGGAGTGCTATTTATTTTTAATTATGCTTAGGCAACAGGTATAAACCAAGACCGAAACTGGAACGTACACTCTATCTATGGTGCATGCAAATACTGTGCCTTGGAGCTATGGGCATTTACTAGGAGTGGCATCCCAAGATGTTGGAGGGTAAAAATTAAAAAAAAAAAATCTTAAACTTGATTGCCAAATCTAAACGGGGAGAGTAAAAACACACTTGAGACATGGTATGAAACTAAAGAAATCAGGGACAAAAGGGATCCAGCATTATGCCTGCGACTTCTGACATGGTATGCATTGAAACCTAAGAAGAGCAGAGAATAGTTTATGATGACTCACTTTACCAGTGTGCATACCTATTTGGCAGTAGGGTTAGTTAAAACATAAAATGTTTGGATTTAGCTATTTGGAATGTTACGTTATTTATGATAGGGACTGCTTTCCCTAGGAATATGAAATTAACTTTAGCTTCTTGGGTTTACTTATATTTCATCAAATAATGGCATTTTCACTAGGCTATTTTTAATCTGAGGACTGTTAAAAAGTCACAGAGTGTGATAGAGCATTTTGTGCTGACATAAAATTTCTATCAGAAGTAAATTATTAGAATAATTAAAATGTACTGTATTTGAAGTGATAAATATTTTGTAATGATGAAAATACAGGCATTTAAGGCTATTGTCGACTTTCAATGCATCTTTAATTCGGATGCATTTTCTATATTTTGATTACCATGATTTTCCTGAAGTTTTTGAGTTATCTGTATTATTTGTTTAGTCACTTCTATTTAAGAATGCTGTCTAGTTTTCAATTTGGTGCCACTTTTTTCCCCCTCTATAATTAATCTTTGTTTTAGGATATCTTGAGGTTGGCAGCTGATTTGTTTTTAGAATATGTGTTCAAAGCTGTACATTTCTAGTTATGATTTTTTGGGGGGGATTTTACAGACTAAGACATTGTAGTCTTTTTCCTCAGGAGGACATTAACTTTCTGTACCAAAATTGTTGATATGAATTAATAATGTTTACATTTGTATATTGCTTTACAGATTAGGTAGTTACTTTACATGCATTATGTCAATCTTTCAAGCAGTTATATAGTCAGGCTCTCATTTTAGACAGTGATCTTAAAGTCCATAGTAGATTTTTCCATAGTAGATTAGTTCACATAAACATCACGTAATCAAACTCTTCACCTAAGTGGTAGTCATTCCTTATGTACTCTATTTAATGTCTGGCTTGTTTTACTCAGTGTAATGTCTGTGATACTATTAATATCTCATTTGCTTGTTTTTTAATATTGCTATATAGTATTCCATTGTACAAATATACCACAATATGGTGGGTAGTTGGATTATTTTTAGTTTTGGGCTGTTAGGAGCAAGTTGCTAAGAAATTCTTGTATAAGTTGTCTATGGACATATCCTTTCACTTCTCTTGAATAATAGAATGATTGCTTTGTCAAGGGTCCATGAAAGATATAAGAAACTGCCAGACTTTTTTGCAGTGTGGTTGTATATTTTACATTCCCAGTAGCAATGCATGAGAGTTTTAGTTGTTCCACATCCTGGTCAAAAGGTGCTGTTACCTTCCTTTTTAGTGGGTACGAAGTGGTACTTTGTTACAGTTTTGTTTTTAATTTTCTGATGACCGTTGATGTTGAGCATTTTTCATGTGCTTGCTGGTCATTCGTTTATCTTTTCTTCTGAGGTCCTTTTAAAGTCTTTGCTTTTCTTTTTCCTTTTAAAATTTGGTTGCCACTATTACTGAGTTGTAAGAATTTTGTTTTTGTGTTTTGTACATGTCTGGGTATGCCTTTTCTTGGATTTACATTGTGTAAGTATTTTTTCAGACTTCTTTTTTCGTAATGGTGTCTGAAAAAGAGTAGGCGTTTGTATTTTGAAGTCTAATATCAATTTTTAATTAATGATTCGTGACTTTTGTGTTTTGTCTGGGAAATCAACCAAAGTCAAATATTTTCTCTTCTGTTCTCCTTTATAGGTTTTTAAGTTTTATTTTATTGGACATTTAGGTCTGTGATTCATTTCAAATTAATATTAATGGATAGTGTATTTATTTTTCCTGTTGAATTTTTTATCTTTATAAAATGTTACTTATTTCTTAAAATACTGTCTTGAAGCTTACTTTGTCTGATACTAACATAGCCACCACAGCTTTCCTGTGCAATTTCATGATACGTTTTTTCCTAGTTTTTTTGCTTTTAGTCTGTAAATGTCTTTATATTTAAAGTGTGTCTCTTATAAACAGCATGTAGTCATTGGCTCTTGCTTTTTAAATTCAGTCTAACAGCATTTGCAATCTAATTGGAGTTCTTAGTCTGTATTTAATATGATTATTGGTATGATTGCTCTTTTTCTTTTGTTCCTGTGTTGCTTCATTTCTGCAACCTTTAGAGTTAATCCAGTATTATATAGTTTTTTATTCTTATGTATGCTTTTTCTTAATTTTTTTAGTAGTCATTCTAGAGCTTAACAGTGTATACTATTAAGCTATCAAAGTCTATGTAGAGGAAATATTATACCACCTTTCACTTCACACCTCTCACTTCATACCACTTGCTGCTTTTTTTTTTTTTAAGATTTTATTTTTAGAAAGGGAATGAAGGGAGAGAGAGGGAGAGAGGGAGAGGGAGAGAAACATCAATATGTGGTTGCTGGGGGACATGGCCTGCTACCTAGGCATGTGCCCTGACTGGGAATCGAACCTGCGATGCCTGGTTTGCAGCCCGCGCTCAATCCACTGAGCTACACCCGCCAGGGCTCACTTACTGCTTTTTAATTCTAGAGTTTCAATTTCATCTTTTTGTGTAAAGAGATAATTAGTAAAATGTGTTCAACCAATTGCTTTGATGCTACAACATTAGGACTTCTGTGTTATTTGCAGCTCATTCCTAGACATTAAATATGCCACAGTGAGCCTCTCTTTCACTATGGGTTTTTTTTTTTTTTCCCAATCCTCACCCAAGGACATGTTTACTGATATTTATTTATTTTTTTTTCCTAAAAAAAAATATTTTATTTATTTATTTTTAGAGAGAAGGGAAGGGAAGAAGAAAGAGAGGGACAGAAATATCAACTTATTGTTGTCTTGCACACCCCATATTGGGGACCTGGCCCACAACCCAGGCATGTGCCCTGGGAATTGAGCTGGCGACTCTTTGGTTCCCAGGCTGGCGCTCAATCCACTGAGCCACACCAGCCATGGCATGCTTATTGATTTTTAAAGAGAGGGGAAGGGCAAAAGAGAAAGAGGGAGAGAAACATCTATGTGAGAGAGAAATAGCAATCACTTGCCTCTCATACTTGCCCCAATGGGGAACTGAACCCTCAACCTGGGCATGTGCCTTGACCGGGCATTGAACACCATGAACTTCTGGTTTAATGGGATTATGCTCCAACCAATTGATCCATACCAGTCAGGGCTTCCCTGTGGGTTTTCATAATAAGATACTGTCTTGATCTATATAGAGGTTAGGAACCCCATGAAGCTAATTCAGTCTTTCATCTAATTCTTCATCATTGATGTTTTGAGATCCTACATTTTTGTGTGAAAACAAATTAGAAGAAATGAAATTTTTAAAAAATAAAATTATTTTAATGATAAATAACTTGGATTAGTTTGTTACCTCCACTGCTCTCCTTTCTCTAATGTCTGCTTACCATTGCTCCATTTTCTGCGTTGTTGCTTGGTACACAAGTAAAAACACTACATTTTCAACTCCAGCCCTCAGCTTTGTGCCTCTAAACTTTATATTCAAGTTATATTCCATTATTCATCTTGTGTTCATGATGGCAGTTTTATGTCTTCACATTTTTGCTCATACTCTTCATTGTATCTAAAAAAATAGTCTTTCTTTCCATCTTATTCATCCTTGGATGCCCAGCTCAAATGTCAGCATTACTCTGAAAAGGAGGTAGCCTTTTTTCTCCCTTCTCACCTTCTTTTCTTGCTCTCTCTTTTATCTTTCTTTTTTTATCTTTTTTTTAATTACCAAAGCTCTTTGACCTTACAACTGTTAATGCTCCTGAATGATGTACTACTTGTATTTTCATCTGTTTCACTCAATTGTGAGTTTTTGCTGACAAGAACTGGGTCTGTGACATTTTCATAGTATATGATATACATAGTAGGTACTTAATGTTTATCATAAGAATGATGTTTCTTCCTAGTTAACTAAGAAGTACAGTGGTAGTTTGTTCTTTTTAAACAAACATTTCTAATTGTGCATTAATTCTCTTGCTGTTTTAAATTATGGCTGGTTTTTAGGTGTTCTAGAAATTGTCACTTTGCTTCATTTTACTTAGACCTTTTCTTTTGATCAGTAAGGCAGGGGTCAGAAATTTATTTCACTTCTTAGCATTAACTGACATACTTTCAATCTGAAAGAGATTTTGGAATTTTTATTCTTCAAGTAGGTGAACTGCTGGACTTTCTCTGACATTAATGACTATTTAGAACTTTTATCACAGACTGATACAGTCCAAAGTAAACAGCTAGAAGTCAAGAGACCTGAGTTCTTTTTGGGCAATACCATTGAGTTTGCTTTGTGACAGAAGACTTTGGACTATGTTTGGCCTACCACTGCATTAGGTTAGAGCTCCTTGGTTCCTATTTTTTTTCTTAATTGAGACAGTATTTTTATTGAGATATAATTCATATAACATAAAATTTACCATTTAAAAGTGTATAATTCAATAGTTTTTAGGGTATTTGCAGAGTTGTGCAATCATTACCAGTATCACATTCCAGGACATTTTTATTTTGTCACCTCAGAAAGAACTCTGTCTTTTCAACAGTCACTCCCCCACCCCCCAAGCTTCTGGCAACTACTAATTTACTTTTCATCTCTATGGATTTGCCTATATTGTACATTTTATGTAAATGGGATCATATGATATATGGCTTTCTGTGTCTGGCTTCTTTGATTTAGTGTAAGGTTTTTAGGGTCGTATGTGTTGTAGCATGTTGTATGACTGAATGATACTCCATTGTATAAAAATAATGCAACAATTACGTCTGTTCATCATTTGATGGGCATTTGGGTTTTTTTTACTTTTGGCTAGTATGGAAAATGCTGCTATGATCATTGGTGTACAAGTTTTGTGTGAACATAATTCTTCACTTCTCTTGGGTATGTTTTCATTTCTCTAAGAGTAGAATTGCAGGATCATATGTTTAAACTTTTGATGACCCGCCATACTGTTTTTCATAGTGGCAGCACCATTTTAAATTTTCACAATTATAAAGTTGTTAGTTTTTCACATTCTTGCCAACACTTTTTATTTTGTCCTTTTGATTGTACTTGTAGCCATCTTAGAGTGTGGAGGTGTTGTCTCATTGTAGTGTGGTTTTGATTTGTGTTGCCCTGATGTGCTTAATTGGCCTTCATAGAGCTCCATTGCAGAAATGTCTATTCAGATTCTTTGTCCGTTTTTTAACCAGGTTGTCCTTTTATTAGTGAGTTGTAAGTGTTCTATTTATATATTTTAGATACTAGCTCTTTATGACATATATAACTTGGAAATTTTCTTTCCATTGTGTGAGTTTTATTTTCACTTTCTTGACAGTGTCCATTAACAAAACAAAAGTTTTATGTGTTGATGAATTTATTATTTTTCTTTTGGTTGATTGTGCTTTTGGTGTCGTATCTAGAAACCATCGCCTAAACCAAGGTCCTGAAGATTTATACTTACTTTTCTTCTAAGAATGTTAGCCCTTACATTTAGAGTTTTGATCCACTTTGAGCTAATTTTAATTTTTATATATGTGTGTAAGGAGGCCCAATTTCATTTGTTTGCATGTGGTATCCATTTTTTTTTTCAGCACCGTTTGCTGAAAAGATTATTCTTTCCTCATTTGTATTATCTTGATAGCCTGTGGAAAATCAGTTGACCCAAAATATACTGGTTTATTTTTATATTCTCAATTCAAATTACTTGTACTTTGTAGCATGTTTTAAAATCAGGAAGTGTGAATCTTTCAAGTTTGTTCTTTTTAAAGATTGTTTTGAGTATACAGGTCAAATACATGTATGTTTTAAGATCAACTTGGTCACTTCCTACAAATAAGATGACTGGGATTTTGACAGGAATTGCATTGAATCTATAGATCAATTTGGGGTATATTGCTATCTTAATATTCAGTTTTCCAAGCCATGAACCACAGGATATCTCTTCATCCTTTATTTCTTTTAACTTAAGGAATAACATGTGTGGGGTTTATATAAAAAGAAATAGAGGTATATATAAAAATTAGAGCTGTAGTATCTATAGGCCCATATAGCTCTGGATGTTCTGAATATTTTAATATTTTAAATTAACTTTAATAATAATTCCAGTGTGTTTTCAAATATGACATTCATCAGAATTAAGTTTAGCAAACATTTATTGGTAATAACTCTGGTAGGTACCAAGTTTGGCTATGGAGATACAAGAAATGAATATGTCACTGCCATTAAAACTTCTAGTGAAGAAGTAATTTATAAACAGAAAATTTCATATGCTATACTAGGTTCAGAGATCAGGATTTCTTCAAAGTTGTTTGCCCACTCTTTGTGTAAAACTTCTACGTAAAAGTGATTATAAATTGTGTATTAGCACAACTTCTTTCACTGTTGCTTAGTTGTGATAGATTGTAGAAAACTTAAAAAATAAGTACTGTAAAGGTTCTTAAGACTTTGAACTTTGGATTGTTTGGTATTATAATAATACATTTTTAGTAAATTTTCAGGATTTATGAATTAATCACAAGAAAACTTAAAATCAGCATGCCACCTAAAGTATTAGAGGGAACAGTTTTCTTAATGTCTTACTCCCTTCTGTATGCCCTACGACTTCAACACTAGATCTTCTCACTCGTTTATGCCGTGGCTCCATTTGGCAGTTCTGTTGAAGCCTGTGAACGCCTTCTCGGAGTAGTTTTAAAAGTCTAACCAGAATATACAGAATTAAAAAGTTAAGCAGTTACATTAAAATAGTTATAAACATACTATAGCAAATTTGTGATGTAATAATCTGTGCTTCCTCGGTAACATTAAATTATAAAATTGAACAAAATTTAATATGGTAAATAAAATCAGAGATAAATAACGAGTAGATATTTTGAGACAAAAGCTATTAATGTGATAGGAAACAAACTGATTTTTTAGGTATTGCTGAACTGTGGTTTGCTTTTTATGTTCATAATGGAAGGAAATCCTGAATTTCCTGTCCATATACCTGCAGGGAGTCCATGAACACCATATTGAAAATGCTTTTTGAGTACTAGCTATTTTCCTTTGCTTAAAATTGTTTTTTATTCCTCTCTTCCTTCTACCAAATCTGAGCATGATCATCCTCAGAGACTTAGCTCACTTGTCTTAGCACTGTGTTATGATAATTTATTTGCCTGTTATGAGCTAGTCATGTTCTAGACATTTGGAATGCCAAAAGAACAGACAAACAGAACAGAACAGACAAAAATTCATGCCTTCAAGGAACTTACAACTTTATGAGAGAATGACAATAGACAAAATAAATACAAAAATTATATAGAATGTGAAACCATGCTAAATGCTGGAGGAAAATTAGAATAGGATAAAGTGGATTGAGGTATAGATTGCAGTTTTCAAAAGGATAAGTAAGGTAAATTCATTGAGAAAGTGAATTTTGAGCAAAGGCATAAAGGTGGTGAGATTTAACCATCCAGGTATCTCTTTTTTTTGTCTCTCATACCACCCTTCAGACTGAAACGTTTTACTTGTATTCCTAGTACTAGCATTAGACTAGCACATGGTCAACCCTTGATGTACTGTCACTAAGAGAAGGGTTGTTACCTTTCTAGTATCTGCCCAGAGTTTGAGATCTTTAGCCAGTCTGGATAATTCAGCATGTGTCATTTCCCTGTTGTTGGGTTAGATAGTATTTAGGTTATGTCCAGGTATAGCTTGTTCTTGCATTTTATTTTTAATAGTAAGCTTTGCTAAAATTGTTTTAGCTATTGTTATTTTTTATTTGCCTTATGCAAAATAGGAATTCAGCAAATGTTAAATGAAAGGATAAATCTTTAGAATTACCCAATGACCCAAATTATTTATATTTTGTAGACATACCTCTTCAATAATTAAATAAAAGCTGTGCTAGATTTTAAATTTTTGACCCTTAAAATTTATTGTTTTTCCAAATATTTGTGTGCTTGTTTTTTGATAGAAATTGTAGGTGAGACAGAATAAGATTAATACAAAACAATATGTGGTCAAATTTTGGAGGATGGAATATTTCATGTGTATTTTATTTAATTCTCATATACTGTCAGGGTCTATTGGACCCAATTTAGTTTTTCACTGTTAATTTTGAGCAATTCTGATATGATGATTAATTCTGATAATGAAGATGATTACTTTATAATATATTCATTCTTAGAATACTTCCAAAGAACAAATAGAAAATTTACTTTAAAAACTAGAATACTTGTAAGACTTATTTTATTGTGCAATTACCATATGTGATTCTTTTATAAATCTTACATACATTATGTCATTTTACTGATTTCATTTTTCGTAAACTCTAAAATGAATTTCATCATCTTAAGAATTATTTCATCGGTGCCCATTATTTATCTATTTTTAGAGAGAGAGGAAGGGAGGAAGAGAGAGAGGGAGAGAAACATCAGTGTGTGGTTACCTTTCACACACTCCCTACAGGGGACCTGGCCTGCAACCCCGGCATGTACCCTGATTGGGAATTGAACTGGCGACCCTTTGGTTTGCAGGCTGGCACTCAGTCCACTGAGCTGCACCATCCAGGGCTGGTTTTCTTTTTTTTAATTGTATTTTTTCATTACTATTTTTTCCTCCATGCCCTCTTCCACCTCTACCCACCTGCCTCCCTCACATAATCACCACACTGTCATCCATGAGTTCTTTCTTTTTTTGCTGTATCCCTCCATCCTCCAACTATCCCCACCCTGCCAACCCCTCCCTCTCCCCTCCCTGAAGCTGTCCTGCTGTCTTTGAGTCTGTCTATAATTTGCTTGGTTGTTCAGTTTTTTCATTAGATTCCACATAATCAGTTTTCTTTTCGTGTTGGCCCAAATATTACATCTTTCAAGAAGGCATAATAAGACTATATAGATGCTATCTTAAGTCTTTTTTCTTTTAGCTTTCATTGGACATAGTTGAGAGTTTACTTTTTTTTTTTTAAGATTTTATTTATTTATTTTTAGAGAGGGAAGGGAGGGAGAAAGAGAAAGAGAGAAACATCAATGTGCAGTTGCTGGGGGCCGTGGCCTGAAACCCAGGCATGTGCCCTGACTGGGAATCGAACCTGCGATGCTTTGGTTCGCAGCCCGCGCTCAATCCACTGAGCTACGCCAGCCAGGGCTGAGAGTTTATTTTTTTCCCCTGTTCATAATGATAAAGAAATGAAAATTGACAGGAAAATTGTATACTGTTTTCAGTAGAATCAGAAGATGAATATAAAGATAGACAGTAGAATCCTAGACTCTAATTATGATGGTTAAATTGAGTCAGTGATATCCTAGATTAATTTTCCCAAACCAGAGTAATATTGAGTTAATGATCTCTTTCTAAGGAAAAAAAAAGTGTTCTACTTTCATCAATTTAGTCATTTAGCAAGGTCTTCATCATGCAATATTTCGTGACTAGAATCATCATGTTTTCATCTTTCATGATGTTTGAGCACCAAAAATCACTTGAAATGATTCATAAGTGGACAAATCTTGAAGTCTGGTGTGTATACAGAAGTGCTTGCAAGGAAATGGATGCTATAAGAAATGAAAAAATTAATTGGATTCATCATTCTATTTGATGTTTATAAACCAGATATGAAAATATTTTTGCAGTTATGTATCAGAGGTGACCATCTTTCAACAAAATTCTGAGACATCAAAAATTTCAAAAGTATTACATTTTGAACATGTGAGTACAAGAAACAAAAGTAATAAAACACTAGAATCTATTAAATATGTTTTTGAAATCTGGAATCACTATTGCCTTTTGATAGTAATGTATAAGAAAAAGAACCAGAAGTAATAATAAAAGAGAACATTTTAGATATTGTAAGCCAAGAATCAGTATTTACAGATAGATGTTTTAGTTTTGTGCATGATAGTTGAAAATTAGTTGTACTCCAAAGATCTTGACCATTATAGTATATTTACCTTCAAAACCAGGAAAATTTGAATATACTAAATATAATATGTGTTATGTCTAAGATACAGAAAATTTGAGTTTGCTATCATTTTTACATACAGTGGTTTGTAAACTATTGTCAGTTGAGTTTTGGTATTTTTCTTTATGTTTTATTTTCAACCTTTATAAAAACCGAATATAAAACTTTTCCCTACTTAATTTTGGAACATAGCCGAGCTATGCAAGATCATTGTTTTCACTTTTAGTGCTAGATTTCTCTAGCATCTGTATTTTACCTTGTTTTTGACAAGTTTGCATCCAGCTGGTAGACTCATCAGTTGACATTCAGTGACTACTTTGAAAAGATAATGTGGAAGAAGGCCCCAGTAGTGGGTGGGTGGAAGTTCAGATACCTGAATAGACTAGGATCTGGGAAGGCCTGGCATCATACTGATACTCTTGGCACAGTTTGTTCAACAACTTGTTTTTTCTTCAACAAATGTTTATTGAGTACTTGTTTTGTGTCTGACATTGTGCCTGTCACAGTAATATAGAAAATAAGTTTCTACCCTTAAGGAAGTCATAGCCTAGAAGAGATGCAGACCTTTAAGTAATGTGAAGTGCAATCCGTGGTCTAAATATATAGAAAGTATAGAGATCTTGCAGAAGGAAGGAGTGATGAATTCTTTTAGATAACATCTGAGCTAGATTTTGAAGGTGTAATATGAGTTTGTCAGAGTGCATATTGCAGGTAGTGGATTGTAGGGTGGATACTACAGGCGATGAGATCAGCGTGTAGAACAGACACAGATGTATAAAAGAACGTGGTATGTTTAAGGAACAATGAGCAGATAATTCACATTAGGCACAGAGTGTGAGGATTGGTAGATGAGAGCTCATGGACAAATATTGTCTGAAAACGTAGCCTAGGAAGATTAATGAAATAATGAGGCAAAGACTAAACTTCAGTACTGTCACTGAGATTATTGTATCACCAGGACATGCATTGTATTTCGGTTTCTGAAATGCATATCTTCCTCCCTCCCTTCTTTCCTTCCTTACTCTCCCTTTCCTGTCTCACCCTTCCTTCCTTTCTTACCCTCGTGAGCATATGTGTGCATGCATGTATGTGTAGACAATAACTGAGGAAGAAAGGAACTAAGGCCTTGATTCAGGTCCTGGCTCTCATATCCTTGGGTGAGCAAACCACTTTATCTCTGAGCTTTGGTCTCTTCATCTGTATATTGAAACTTTATGTATAACAAACTTTATGATCTATGCTTTTCAAAATATTTTTTCAGGCAGTCACAATTTCTGAGTGCCTGGAACACAGCAGGTGCTCATATGTGTTTTTGAATGAGCGGTTTGAGAACTTATATCAAAAAGTAAGATTTCCTGGCTGGTGTAGCTCAGTGGATTGAGTGCCCGCCTGTGAAGTAAAGGGTCACTGGGCTCAATTCCCGGTCAGGGCTCATGCCTAGGTGGCGGGCCAGGTCCCCAGTGAGGGGGTGTGCGAGAAGCAACCACGTATTGATGTTTCTCTCCCTCCCTTCCCCTCTCTCTAAAAATAAATAAATAAAATCTTTTTTTTTAAAGTAAGATTTATGTGTAGACCACTGCTTCCCAGGATACACTTATTCATAAAATGTGTTCAAACAGTTTGTCTTTATAAACTGTGTCACTTACCATTTGGATTTATGAAGTCTCAGGGTGCAGAAATCACAATAACTTTTTACATAAAATTCTGTTAGTTTTGAATGTCATATGCTGTTGTAATTGTATGTGTTCAATTAAAAGTTAGCATATATTTTAAAATGTGTTCAGTTGATCATTTCTCTTTTTGTCTGTGGCAGAAGTTCTTGAACTTGGCTTCCCTAGTTTGTGATTTTTTTTGTCTTTAACAATCTCGTTATAAGTGGACTTTCTCATATGAACTTGACTTTTCTCAGTTCAAAACTAGTTTTCTCTCATGTTACATTTGTTGTATCTACAAAATGTTTGCTTCTGAAGCAGAGGATTATAACAATCCATTTTAATGTTACAGAGTTGCTGTGGTATACTGTTAAAATAATTTATTTCTTTACCTTTAGGGATCTTACTGGGCAATAGACACCAATCCGAAGGAAGATGTGCTGCCTACTCGGCCAAAGAAGAGAGCACGATCTGTCGAACGGGTAAAAGCTCTTTATTTAGTCTGTGACAGCGTTATTATGTCAGGAATACAGATTTTGAAAGTTCATTTCCAATATAGTGAGTATAACCATGATGAAGGCTGTGTATTAATTTGTATAACATCTGTTTTTGTTTTTTTTTTTGAGCATTTTCAGATTTGTTATTTTATTTGATCTTAACATTTCTGAGTGAAGTGGGATTTTTAGGAATTAATTAAAAGGTGTGGGGGTTTTTTGTTTGTTTTTGATTTTTCTGTAATTTGGGCACAGCTGTTGTTTGAGACTTGAATCCAGGTTTCTTAAATTTTAATTTTGAACTTTCCTCTGGCATCTACAACATTAAAGACTGGTTTTAGTTAACAAAACTATTCCCTTTCACTGCTTATACTCTAATTACATTGAATTTTCCCGACTGTCTTTAAAATGCTTTTTCTGCTTCCAACCATGTAATTATTATTTTATACACAAAATCTTTTAAGTGTGTGTAAGATAACTCTTACTTGGTTAAAAATTAATTTGCAAGAATGAAGGAGATAAAGGGGCTCTAGTTGGTATCCCAAATTGTTTATTATGACACGTTTAGTCAGCACTTAGGCTGTCACCAGGCATTAACTTCACCTTTCAGCTTTCTCATTGTACATTTCCAGCATCTCAGTTCACACACACACACATACACAACACACACCCACATTCTAACCTACTATTCCATTTTAAATGTTAACTACGTCGTGTAGCTTTTCCTCATTTATTCATTTGGTTTCTTGCAGAATTTTTACCGTATTTTTAATAGGCTTTCTCACAATTTGTAGGAATCTCTTAAATGTGTATGCTCTGATCCCATTGTGTTTCTTTCATATCTTGGTTGTTATAAAAAATGTTGCACTGAACATATGGATGTATATGTTGTTTTGATTTAAAGTTTTGGGTTTCTTTGGATATATACCCAGAAGTTGAATTGCTGGGTTCTTCTTTGTCTTTGGCTGTAACTTTTGTTTTAAAGTCTGTTTTTTTTTTCTGGGATGAATACTGCTCCCCCAGTTTTTTTTTGTTTGTTTGTTTGTTTTGTTTTTAATGAAATAACTTTTCTATCCCTTTTTTTCAGTCTGTGTGCATCTTTTGATTTGAGGTGAGTCTCTTGTAGACAACATATGTAAGGGTCTTGTTTTGTTATCCATTTAGCACCATAGATTTTTTGATTGGAGCATTTAACCCATTTGAATTTAAAGTAATTATTGATGGATATATATTTATTGCCATTTTATTATTCATATTTTTATTTTTTTCCTTCTTCTTAAAAAAAAAAAACCCTTTGATATTTCTTATACTAGTTTGGTGGTGGTGAATTTCTTTGGCTTTTTCTCACCTGGGAAACTCTTTATCTGACCTTTGACGCTAAATGATTGCTTTCTTGGTAGAGTTATCTTGGTTGTAGGTTCTTGCTTTTCATCACTTTGAATGTTGCTTGTCAGTCCCTTGTAGCCTGCAAAGTTTCTCTTGAAATATTAGCTGACAGTCTAATGGGAGTCCCCTTGTAAGTGACTGACTGCCTATCTCCTGTTGCTTTTAAGGTTCTTTCTTTGTCTTTAGCATTGTAATTATGATGTGACATGATGTGGGCCACTTTGAGTTTATCTTGTTTGGGATTCTCTGCACTTTCTGGACTTGTATGTCTATTTCCTTCACCAGGTTAGGCAAGTTGTATGTCATCATTTTTTCAAATAGGTTTTTGATTCCTTGCTCTGTCTCTTCTCTTTCTGTCACCCCCATGATACAAATGCTTGTTCACTTGAAGTTGTCCCAGAGGCTCCTTACACTATCCTCATTTTTATTGATTCTTTTTTCTTTCTGCTGTTCAAATTAGGTGTTTTTCAGCTTTTTTATCTTGCAAATTGCTGATTTTACCCTCTCCTTCCTCTACTCTACTGTTGATTCTTTGTAATGAATTCTCATTTCAGTTATTTTATTCTTTATTTCTGACTGGTTCCTTATGTTTTTTATCTCCATTTTATGTTTCCTATCTCTTTGTTGAATTTTATGCTAAGTTCATCGACTCTTCCTATAAGTTCATTGAGCATCCTTATAACCAGTGTTTTGAACTCTGAATATGGTAGATTGTTTGTCTCCATTTTATTTATTTCTTTTTTTGGAGTTTTGTTGTGTTCTTTCATTTGGGATATGTTTCTTTGTCTCCTTATTTTGGCTGCCTCCCTCTGTTTGTTTCTATCTATTAGGTATAGCTACTCTATCTCCCAATCCTGGTAGAGTGGCCTTATGTACTACGTGTCCGGTAGGGCCCAGTGGCATAGCCTCCCCAGTCACCTAGCTGGGCATGCCAGGTGTGCCCTCCGTGTGGGCTTTGTGTACCCTCCTATTGGAGTTGAGCCTTGATTGCTGTTACCATGTCATGGGAGGGATTTACCCCCTGGTTGATCTGCTGCAAAGACTACAGCAGATGAGCTGCTATGCAGGGGCCAAGACCATAGGGCAGGATTTGCTTCGAATGGGCTCTGATGCCAGATGAGTGTGCCTCTTGAGTGTGTTGCTGGTGAAAGTGATTGGATGGTGCTCTGGTGTGGCCTGAAGTTGTCCACCAGGCGTGCTGGTTTTGGGGCTTCCTGGCAGGTGTGGGCCCAGATCAGCTGACTCTTTGCTCTGTCCAGGGCCATCCCGCATGAGCTGCAGAGCAATCTGTAGGTGACTGCTGCTTGTTGTGGGCTTGGAGGTGCTAAGGAAAAGCCAAGCTGCAAACCGAGGCTGGCTATCGCTAGTCCTGGGCCTGGGGCCACTTAGCAAGAGGTATGGGGCATGCTGTGGCAAGATGCTTCTTTAGGGTTTGAGAGATTTTAGGAAAATCGAGAGCATGAGCCAAGACAGACCATTCGTATGAATAAGCTACTGGAAAGGGTTTGGGTATGGCCTTAGCATCACCATGGTGGCATAAACAGTGTTGGCCAGGTTGATGGAGACTCAGATATGCTGCTCACCTGCTGACTCCTATGTGGGGAGGCTCATCAAAGGAACAGTGGGCTCTGCCAGCTCTTTTGTCTGGAGGGAAGCTGCCCCTGTAGCCATTGCCCTAATGCTGAATAATTCAGTTCCTCTCTATATGTCCATGGTGCCTTTTGAGCTCCGCTGCCCCAGCTCTGGAGCTCAGAGTAAATGAGTTTGAGTAAGTTCGTGTGTGGGCCCTTTAAAAGGAACGCCTGGCACTCTAGAAGTTCTCTGTTTCACTGAGCCATAATTTGAGCTGGTTTTCCCAACCAGAAATTATAGGGACTTCTTGGCCCTGGAAACTTGGTGGAGGGACCTGGTGTGGAGCTGGGGCCCGTTATTCCTCAGGGAGGAACTCTGTAGCCGCATGTGAGTGTGGGATCATCCTGTTTGGCTTCTCCTACCCGTCTTGATGTGGCTGCTTCTTCATGTCTTTAGCTGTGAGACTTCTGTTCAGCTAGAGTTCAGGCAGTTCTGAAGGATGGTGGTTCTGTAGTTTACTTATAATTTTGATGTGGTTGTGAGAGGATGTGAGTACCACATTTACCTACTCTTCCATTTTGACCAGAATCTTAACCTTTTGCATTTTGCTTTTTAATTTGGCTTTGTCTGTTCAGTTCAACCAAAGGGTATGTTGCTTTTTTATTAATGAAAAGTGCCCTATCCACTGGAAGCTGCTTAGGGTAGAAAAAACCAAAATTAGCTCAATATTTTTTTTCTTTTAAGACTGGCAAGCACTTACACTATTTCAAGGGAACTGATGTCAAAGAATAGAAGAAAGGGAACTTGGGTCATAGGCAGTTCTTTAATAAAGAACTGAGAGAATGAGTGCTCTTTGTTCATTCTGTGATTGCCTCTCCCTTTTAAAAAAACTTAAAACTTGTGTCTTGGTTATTTTGTATTGTTACTCATTGCTCACAGGAACCTGTTCTACTAAAGTGATTCTAAAGTGTGTGAGGCCCTTTCAGGAGGTCCATAAGGTCAAAACTTTGTTCATAATAATACCAAGATGTTCCATGACTTTTTTACTTAATAATTTTCCAGAGGTTATGTGACCTGTGATTTTATTATAGCTCAAATATAGAGGTAGATATGAGAATTTAATAGTTTCCTGTTAAGCCAAATATTAAAGCAGTTTTTAAAAACTATAAAACAATCCCATTCTCCCAATTGTTTTGTTTGAGACTATTTTTTCATACAAAATATTTAATATGCAATGCATTTATTATTATTGATTTTAAGTAAATTAATAAAAATGTTCACCTTTAAGTTCTAATAGGTAAATATCAATAGGTACAACTCACATAAACAAAAGCTCTTTGGGATTCTTAATTATTTTTGATAGTGTAAAGGGGTCTTGCAACCAAAAAGTTTGAGAATTATTGTGTTAAAAGTTAGAGAACTGTTGTGTTAAAGGAAGATTTCGTGTCTATCCCGGGAGACATTTCTTCTGAGAAGAGAAAAGATAACTAGTGATTTGAGTTCCCCCAGAAGTAGACAAGGATTGAGCACAGGTAGTTTGAGTGGTGATTCTAGGGAATTTGGGCAATTATCAAGTCAATTACCACTGTAGCATTTGGAGCTCACTGGGAGCCAGAAATGCTTGGGAGCTCTGGGGCATTTAGAACTGTGGACAACAAGCTGGGATATTTATGTATCGACTCCCCCCCCCCCCACATCCCCCCTGAATGAGTGATGCTGCTACGGACATGAGCTTTTCTGCACTTTTGGCATGCCCTGCACAGAGCCAAAGCATCTTCTCCAACCAGAAAAAACGTTCAGGCAGAGAGTTGCAGATGTTTGTGGTAAGCAGCCTTCAGAGTGTAGAAATGAACTCAGAGGGAATATGGTTGTATTCTGACAGTGTTTGCCATAAGCCTTGCATTTTCTGTTGGTGGAGTGTGTGTGGGCGTGCTTTCAGATCTGTGTGTATCCTTGCTTTTGATTTTTCACAGCCTCCTGCATTTCCATAGCCTTTGACTTAGTTCTTAAATTGGATGCTATCCCTACCCCAAATACTAGAAATCCTTTAAAAAAAAAAAAAAAAAACCCTCTCTCTTTTCAAGGTGTGCATGGGTATAGTATTCTTCTTAAATTAGTAGACTAAAGGTGCATCGTGTGGAGTGTTTTGTTTCTTGCAATTCAAAGACTCTTTCTGGTCACTGTTTTGTGTTTGCCTAAGTTCCTCATTCAGGTTTTAAAATACAAGTAAAATGTATTACTTTTAAGGAAGTAGTTGAAAAGGCTGTATGTAACTTGTTTATGGGCTGCAAAGTCACATATTTACTGTGTTTCTGTTGTATGCTTAGCACAGGTAAAGTGCTCTGAAATAATTAGAAATAGGAGATAATGCCCCTGCTAGAAATGTAAAATGTCTGAACAGTGGTGAGGATTGGGGGGAAGCCAGTGGCAGAAAAAAAAAAAAGTTCTAAAACAACAAACACAATGACAGCCCTTTAGATTGTATTATATTTTACCCGCATTTAATCATCTGAAGTTTCTTTGATGGTTTAAGAACATAGTAAGATTATGACCAAAACCAAGTCATGTTATAGAGTCATGAGGTGTCACTCTAAGTACAAGATATAGGGGAAATAACTAATAGCCTGGAAGTTAAGAGACCTAATTTTAAAGTTATATGTTATAACTTAGATGTTTAATTTTTCTGGCCATAGTTTTATTATTTGACCATAGTTTATATATAAATATAAGTAGATCATCAGCTGTATGTATAGGCCTGGGAGAGAATCTCCCTTCTGAAATCCCACCAGTGTAAAGGCCCTGAGATAGAAACGTACTTGGCAGGAGGAACAACAAGAGGCCACTGTGGATAGAGTGGCGTATGTGAGGAGGGAAGAGGAGTAGGACTTGACATTAGAGAAGTAAGTGGTAGGGGCGGGAAGAAAGTGTTTCAGACTTTTTGTATGCTTTTGTAATGACTTGGGTTTTATTCTGACGGAGGTGGAAAGCCATTGGAGGAATATAAGCAAAGTGTGACCTAATGTCACTTACATTTTAATAGGATCACTCTAGCTGCTGTGTGGGGTATAAACTGTAAAAGGGTAGAAGCAGGCAGATCAAGAGGAAATTGCCGATAGTTCTGCTTAACTCTTCTGATACATTGTGTGGAAATTATTTGAGAGAGTAAAGGCCAGATAGCTATGTATAAACTCACTGTTCTAAATATATTGGCCTCTGCAAAAAACACATAATTTGCAATTATCCAGCTTTTATTGGCACAAAAATGAGGGAATACACATTAATTTTTCTTTTAGTAAGAGCTAAATCATGTTTTATAGTTCAAAGATGATTAAAAATTTAATCAGTAAGATACCTGGAGGATGGATGGTAAATAGAGGGCAGTCTTTCAGACGGGAGACTGTCCATCTTGCTACATACTTGAGATTGTTGTCTTTGTGCTGTTTGTGTCTCAGTTTCTTCCATTGTTACACAGAGTGGTCTTGTAGATTAAGTGATGCCCTACTGTGTGCGTTCCTTCTCTGAGCTTGAGTCTGAGTGAGGGTTAAATATATAAGTGAGCAAATGAAGGAGTGCAATCTACATTCCTACTCTTAGAACTCATAGAACTGAAAAAGCATTTATTTCAATTTGGCAAACGTGTACTGAGTATACGTTATGTGGGAGGCACTACATGTTCTCAGAAGAGATATATGTAAATAGAATTTTCTGGAAATTCTAAAGTTGGAGGAAACCTATTTAATGAAGAGATATAGACCAGAAAGTATTTCATGAAGAATCACTTTTAATGAATGGGTAGGATTTAGTTGTTTGTTTGTTTTTATAATACTTGAGAGATAGTCTGTATACAGTTAATTTAATATTTAAAGTTTATAGTTTGAGGAGTTTTGACATGTGAAATTATCACCAGTGTCAAATGAACATTTCTGTCACTCCCCAAAGTTTTCTCATGCCCCTTTGTGATTCATGCCTCCTTCCGTTCTCATCTTCTGGCAACCCTGTTTTGGGAGAGTAACATCTTAACAATATTGATTATTCCAAGTCATGAAAATATACTATCTCTTTATTCATTAGGTCTTTAATTCCTCTCAGGAATGTTTTAGTTTTCAGTGTAGAGGACTTGGATATTTCTAGTTAGACTTAATCCTGAATATTTTGTTTTTGGATGCTGTGAACACTTTTTAAAATCTATTTTCCAATTGCTTGCTGCTAGTATATAAAAATGTAATTACTTTCTGTATTTTCTAATCTCGTTTTAGTAGTTGTTTTGAAGATGCCTTGGGATTTTCTATGTAAGCTATTATTTCATCTGCAAATAGATAGTTTTCTTATTCCTCCCTTCCGTCTCCCCATGTCTCCCCATGTTACTGCAGTGACTCAGATCTCCAGTACAGTGTTGAATAGGAGTGGTATAGTGTAGGCGTCCTTGCCTTTTTCATTCTTAAGGGGAAAACGTTCAATCTTTCACCCATAGATATGACATAAGCTGTAGGGCTTCTGTAGATGCCCTTTTTCTGATTGAGGACACTCTTTAGTAAACCTAGTTTGAGGTTATACCTAAAAAGCCAATAGATAAATTAGAATGCTAAAATATATCTACATAATCTAAAAGAAGAGGGGGAAACAGTAGAAGAAAGGAACTAAAAACATAGAGGTGAAACAAAACAATTTAGATCTAAATCTAACAATATCAATAGTTGCATTAATGTTAAATGTGTAAACAGCAATAAAAAGGCAGAGATTGTCAGAGATGCTAAAAGAAGCAAGACTCAGCTAAATGACTATAAGAGTCAAAACTTGAAATACACAGACACAGATGAATTAAAAGTAATACATGGAAAAATGTATGCCATTCAAACATAAGCATAAAGGTGCAATGACAGTGTTAACATCGGATGAAAGACTTTTAAGTCAGAGTATATCAGAAATTTAAAAAACATTAGATAAAGGCATAATAAAGACATAAATGTGAATGTGACTAATAACAGAGCTTCAGAATACTGGAAGCAAAAACTGATAAAAATCAGTAAAGAACATTGCAATACATTATCAGATGTCTTGATCTAATTGATATTAGAGTAGAGAACACTATACCAAACAACCATAGAATACCTATTCTTTTCAAATGCACACAGACATCCACCAAGACACAGCACATGTTGAGCTACAAAACAAGTCTCAGTAAATACGTAAAGATTGAGTAATTTGCATGAAATCACACAACACAGGCTTGCCTCTTCTACCAGTGGTGATTAGTGAGAATTAAATTGTGAAATAGTAGTCTGGACTGCAGTGACTAAGTTGAAGTAGAGGAATTTGAGATGTGTAGCTGTCTAAAGTAAATCTTGCGCAAATTTAGGATAGTTAAGTTGGCTGGCACCAGAATTGAGGCACAAAATCTTTAGTTCTCCCAGTTGTCTTTTTGAAGCCCCTTTCCATTTTCACCTCACTCTTACAGTGTATCCACACCTAAGTGCTAGGTTCTACCTTCTAGGGCTGACCCTTGTCTCTTTACCTTTTTCCATTTCAATCAAGATGCCTGTTCCCTACTCTTGTAGATTACCTGATGAAAAAAAATTTATGCTGAGGAATTCAGTTATAGATTAATCTTAGAAATATGCCTCACTGAATTTGCTCTTTCTCATCCAATATGATCATTTAAAAATGTGTGTTTGATTGCGATTGTGTGGGACAAATATTTTTTGCCAGAGAGGGAATATAGGTAGAACTGGCATAGCCACAAATCATTTCTATCTGCCTTTCTTTAACACTCACCATTGAAGTTAAACTCTCTTAAGGGCTCACCAAAGCAGTAAAAACTTTCTGGAGAGAGTTGTCACAATATCCAGAATTCTAAATGTGGAAAACCCTCTATAACTGATCTTGACATCCATGCTGGTTTTATAAACAGTGCATATGAAGTTGTGTTATTTAGGATATTGCTCAATTGCACTAACAGGCAATGAAAGAAAAAAAAAACAAACTGAGAGTTCTAAACCAGAGAGATTTAGTTCTCTTAGGTGGTAAAAGTGCGAGCTGATAGTGGATCAGACAGATAACCAGCTCTGTTCCACAAGGTCATTCAGATGTCTATGCTTCTTCTAATCTTGCCTTTTCAGGGTCCCCCATTAGTTTAAGTTCATTTTCAGAAACAAAGTTCAGAACTCGATGTTGGAGAATTTGATGAAATACCTTCAAATTGTGTTAAAGTTGCTGGATATATGAGCTAATAATTATTTTGTTCTTGTATTTTAGGCTTCAACTCCATATAGCATAGATTCAGATTCTTTGGGAATGGAGTGTATAATTTCGGGAAGTGCCTCTCCAACTCTGGCAATCAACACTGTGACTAACAAAGTAATTACATTTTTAACAACACTTTTGAAATGTCATTATTACATTTAATTTGCCTTTAAAATAACAATAGAGTTCTATATGGTTGAGTTTAAAGACAATATGAATTTGGCTAGCCCATGCATGGCAGTATGAAAGCTGATTCTACAGTATTCTGGGGTATGTGTAAGTTACAAGAAAATTTTTCTCTGGAAAAATTGGAAGATGTTTATTGGGAAGTTCTATATTAAATTCTTAACATTGCCAGTTTTCATTGATAGGATTTTTGAGCCAACATTTCATTGTATCAGTTTGTTTCACATCACTGATTTCCCCTCTAAATATATGAAAAAAAGATTGCCAAATCCCCAGGGAGTCAACAGAATCAAAGTAAGTAACTTGGACAAACTCATAGAGTTCATTGGAATGGTGGTCAACCTATTTCAAGATACTCAGGTCTAGTGACACGCCCAGAATTTAATGTCTGGTAGTTTGGTGCATTTTTCTCTTTCTTTTCTTTTCTTTTTTTTGTTTTGTTTTTTGAAGCAAGGGTCAAAACTTTGTGTCAACTCATTAGGTACCTAGTGTCTAATGATACAAATGTCTCTTCTTTACAAGGTAATTTCATAACCTCATATCTCAAAACCCTAAAAAGGCTCTGGGAGGTTCATGAAGTAACTCAGTCCTATGCATCTGTTTCCTCCATTGCTGGACTGTAAGCAGCTTGAAGCCGTACATTTCCCACACTCATGCTTCCTTGCAGGCTTGCTCTCACCCTCTCTTTTCACATTGCTTTCACCGGCACTTGCTTTGTCCTGTCTCTCACTCTTCCACTTGCTCACGATGCACATAAACACAAATATACATATATACAGAATTGCACTAATATAGTATACATAGGAATTTTATTTGTAGAAAGATAAACAGAAGACGTTATAATCAGAATGACTAATCAGATTTCTGGTTTAGAAAGGAAACTACCAGCTGAGGTGTAAAGTAATGATTTTTTTTCCCAAGTAGCAGTCTGTGGGATGATTTCATCAAAATCATTTACGGGAGGGGTGTGTGTGTATGTTGGGGGAGGGTGGTAATTCCCAGATTCCATTATAGGCCTGTCAAATAAGTTACTTTATCCTTGTGGATAGGGCCCAGGAATCTGTACTTTAAAAGTCATCCCTAATGCTGCCAAGCTTAACCTGAGAATTTCTGGTGAAGCATGTGTGTTGTAATGAGAAATATCCAAAACCAGTCTCTGCCATAGTCCAAGTAGGAGATAGTGAGGCTTAAACATGGACAGTTGGGGCTGTTAGGAAACAATTAAGAATAGTAATGCTAGGACTTTATGACCAAATATGGGAGTCAAAGAAGCTGAAGGTTTTGGACATCTGCTCCCAGATATAATGGAATAGCTAGAATCAGCTTAACTCTTATGCCTGTCTATGTAAAATCCCACCCCCACCACCAATAAAAAAGTTGGGGGAGGCATTGGAGAACTAAGTAATCAAGATATCATTGTCCAGGAGCTCAGGAAAAAAGGGAAATACATTGAGATAAACCCTGAAAGTTTTCCCCTGGGACATTCACCAATTCTCAGTGCATGGCATAGAAGCTGAACACAGAGCAGCAGCCTAGAGCAGTCTTTGAGCTAGGGAAACAAAAACGGGAGTTCGGGGACACCAAGCAGTCAGGGCCTGGGGAATAAAATCCTGAGAAATCTCAGAAGTGAACTCACCTTTTTGCAAGGAACATCCACTTAAGGCATTTGCTAACTCCCTAATCTGTGTATGCCCGGGCTCAGACATAGACAAAGCAAATAGATTTTTTCACTAGCCAGAATTCAGCAGTCTTACTGAGAAGGGAAAGACAAACATTGTAGTTGGTGGGTCTTTTTTTTTATCCTCTCCTGAGGACATGCTTATTGATTTTAGAGAGATGGGAAGGGGGGGAGGGGAGGGGAGGGGAAACATCGGTAGGATGCCTCTCACACAAGGCCCAGTGGGGACGGAACCTGCAACCTAGGCATGTGCCCTTATCAGGAATTGAACCTGCAAGCTTTCTGTTTAGGGGATGACACTCCAACCAACTGGACCACACCAGTCAGGGTTATAGTTTGTGGATCTTTAAGACAGAGGGAGCCATGGTAAACACCAAGGCTCTCAGATTGATACCTCAGAAGGGTTATGTTCTGTGAGTAAGAGCAAATCAAAATAGACTAGTCTTGTCCTGGCCAGTGTGGCTTAGTTGGTCGAAGCATCGTCCCATATACCAAAAGGTTGTGGGTGCAATTCCTGATTAGGGCACATACCTGGGGTTGCAAATTCTATCTCTGATCAGGGTATGTATGGGAAGCAACTGATTGATGTTTCTTTCTTACACTGATGTTCCTCTTTCTCTTCACCTTCCTCTCTCTCTAAAAGGGATGAAAAAAAATGTGTTTGGGTGAGAGTTTAAAAAAAGAAAAGGCTAGTCTTATTGTTATTAGGGTGGCATGCTAATTAATATTCTTCTACTTGCCAAAATAAAGTCTTTTTTGTGAGAAGATAACATCACCCTGAGCTGTAAGTAAGTAAGTAAGTTTTTATAAGTAAGGTCTCATCTTCAATCCAAATTTTCAGATGTTCTGGGAAACAGGGCCAAATAATTGAATACCAAGGTGGGGGGTTGGGAGTATAAATATCCACAAGTAATCTATGTTTAAGAAAATAGATGAATTATTGAAAATTTATCAGATTTGTAATCCATGTGGAAGAATGAAAATGAAACTGGAATTGAAAAAAATAGTAACTGAAATTAAGAATTTGGTGGATGTTTTAAGATATTAGACACATCAGATGAGAGAGTTAGTGAACTGGAAGATAGATCAATAGAAAATACACAGATTGAAACGCAAAGAAAGAAAAAACTGGAAAATTGAGAAAATCTTAAGAAATGGGATGTGGGGAAAGGTCTAACAAACTTGGCAGGAAAAAGGAATAGAGTAGAAGCAATATTTTCATTTTTTTAAAACTGAAAAAGTTAACCATACAGATTCAAGAAAGTTCTAAGAACCCCAGGAAGGATTAATAAAAAGAAAATCTTATTTGGCAAATAAAAATTAAACTGCTAGAAAACAAAGATAAAGAAAAAAATCTTAAAATTGGAGGGAAAAAAAATAGGCAACTTCAGAGGAGCAACATTAAACCAGACACCAGAATGAAATTTTATCTTCTTTTAAAAAAGATTCATTCATGCATTCATGCATTCATGCATCCATGCATCAACGTGTGGTTGCCTCTAGTGCATCCCTTACTGGGGACCTGGTCTGTAACCCAGGCATGTGCCCTGTCTGGGAATCGAACCAGCAATGCTTTGGTTCACAGACCTGCACTCAATCCACTGAGCCACACCAGCCAGCACCCAGAATGAAATTTTTATAGTGCTGAAAGGAAATATCTGCTAACCCAGAAATCAGTTAAAATTTCTGTGAAATATGAAGGTTTAAATAAGCAGGTTTTTACAAAAATAAAATCTGAGAGAATATGTTACTAGTACATTAGTATTAAAAGATTAAAGGTGAGTTAATTTTTCAGATGAAAGGGAAAATTGTCTTGTGTGGGAAGGAATGAAGAATACCAAAAGAGTATGTATGTCAGTAAAAATATAAATATGAATTGATTGTTTAAAACAGCAGTGCCACTGTATACCATAGTGCCTTTGAGTCTAAAGTACTGTAGAAGTTAACTAACATGACAAGGCAGGAGAAAATATATGCAGTTAATGTGTTTGCATTGCATGGAATGTGGTGAAACGCCTAAGTTCAGGGCATGTTTTAAAATCTAGAGCAATTGTTCTTAATACTTTAGCATACATCAGAATGATAAAGAGTGCTGTTAAAACCCATTTTGCTGTCTGTTCCAGTCTTCCCTCTTCCCACCCTGGAAATTTTTATTTAGTAGATGTGGATTGGGTCTCAAAATGTGCATTTCCAATAAGTTTTCAGATACTGGTCATGTTATAGTCTGAGTTCCATACCTTACAAACCACTGCTCTAGTTTACTACAAGAATAGTAAAAGAAAAATAGCAAGTAAGGAAAAACATTAAGTCCTTGGTTAATTCAAAAGCAGGCAATAAAAATGGAAAAAAAATGAACAAAAAGATGTAAACACAGGAAAACAAATACTATTTAAACCTAATTATGTTCGGAAATATGATTAAATGTAAATGCACTAAACATTTAATTTAAAAGCCAAAGATTGCCAGACTAGATAAAAAAATAAACCCAACTATGTGCTGTTCATAAAAGATGTATTTTAAATGAAGGGTCAGCACAAATTACAAAAAACATTTTATTTTGAAAAGGGATCATTTCAGTAAGAAACTATAACAATGATAAATTTGTATATGCCTAATAATAGCTTTGAATACTGAGAGAACTAAAAAGAGAAATGGACCAATCCTTCACCAGAGAGGTAGATTTGAACATGTCTCTTTACAGTTCATGGAAGAAGCAGGTCAAAATCAAAACATGACAAATCAAATAAGTTTCATTAAAGATACAGAAGATTTGAACCACTAAATTAGAGAATTTGACCCAATTGATTCATACAGAATGTTTTATCTGACACTTGTAGAATATACATATTTAAAGTACACGTGGAATATATACCACAATTGATAAGCAATACTAGTTTATGCTAGACCATAAAGGAAGTCTCAGTAAATTTCGGAAGACCAACATTGTGCAGTGTATAATCCCCAACAAAGTGGAATTAAGGTAGAAATACTAGCAAATAGATAATCAGAAAATTCACCAAGTTTGCAAATTTAGCGATATAGTTTTAAATAACCCAGAGGTCAAGGGAGGATTATAATAGAAGTTAGACAATACTTTGAATTGATAAAAAACTGAAATATGAAATGTCAGAGCCAGTGGGATGCTTTTAGAGTATTAGTCTTAAATGTACGTGCTGGACTAGACCAAAGATTGAATATTAACAATGTAAGCATCTACAGAAAGAAGAACAAAATAAATCTGAAGAATGAGGGAAAAAAAATAATAGAAGTCAACAAAATAGAAAGCACATATATTGTAGCAAAAGTAAACAAATGAGGTTGGTTTTTTGTAAAGATTAATAAAGTTGATTAGGGACTTCCGTTTCCAACCAAGGTGAAATAACCAAAGTCAACTGAGAAAAATATATAGAACAATGTTTTTTCAGAGATTGGACCTTAAGAACAGAGATTCCTGAGAAATGGTAAACAGACAAGGTGAGCTCTGTGACTGTCCTAGCTTACTGTCTGGAAAATGTTTCCAGGGCATAGAAGTCTCCTTGAATTGAGGAGGTGGAGTTGGATGACCATGGAATTCCAGGTGGCTAGAGCTCACTGGGCAGCATACCGGAGAGGGGAAGAGCCGCAACAGATAGAATTCCAGAGATATACAGAGGGTACCCCTTGCAACTGGGTACTTCTCAGTACATGAGTAAGGAAGGAAGCTTCCAGAGTCTAGGGAAAGAACCACCTAAAGGATCAGTGTGGACAATCATTGAATCTCATATGGGGCCAGGCCTGGTTACTGTTGTCACCAGAATGAAATATTTCATAATTCATAGGCTATTAGGTAAAGTATGCAGGATTTTGCCTCAGCAGTGGAACGAAATTAGCTCTATAATAAAACACTGCTTATCCTACGTACACACCTTAAAAACAAAACTCAGTAGGAGCAAACTTTTTAAGTAATTCTATTTTTAAAATTTAAGTTTTTTTCAGATGTGACCATTAAAGTCACCCCTTTACACGGGCTGGTGCGACTCAGTGGATTGAGTGCGTGCCTGTGAAACAAGGGGTCGCCAGTTGAATTCACAGTCATGGCACACACCAGGTCCCCAGTAGGGGTGCGTGAAAGGCAACCACACATTTATGTTTGCCTCTCTCCTTCCCTTCTGTCTATAAACAAACAAACAAACAAATCTTTTTAAAAACCTCACCCTTTTAAAGTTTATAGTTCAGTTGTTTTTGTTGTATTCACAGGGTTGTGCAATCATTAGCCACTATCTCTTTCCAAAATGTTTTCATTACTTCCCTTCTCCCCAAAACCAACCCTGTACACATTAACATTCATTCCCTGTTCTATCCATCCATTGATAAGTATTAATTTACTTTCTAACTCTATGGATTTGCCTAGTCTGGAAACTTCATATAAATGGAATCATATGATATGTGACCTTTATGTCCAGATTCTTTCATGAAGCATGTTTTGTAGGTTCATCTACTTTGTAGCATGTATCAGTACTTCATTGCTGTTGTCAGATAATTTAACTATGTCCCCAGTGAAGCTGTAGAACATTTGTAGGAATATAAAACTATCCAGCACTTAAAATGTAAAATTTACAATGGTCTGGCATCCATTAAAAAAATTATTAGGCAAGTAAGTAGTAAAAAGCAACCCATAGTGAGAAGAAAATTAGTGAATTAGAATTCAACTTGGAAATGACAAAGATGATAAAATTAGTAAAAAAGACATTCAAACAGTTATCATAAGCTGATGTGATACAATTTAAATGTCCCATTAGTGGATGAATGGATAAAGAAGATGTGATTGGTGTGTGTGTGTAATAATGTACATTGGAACATTATTAGCTATGCGAAAGAAGGAAATTCTGCCATTTTTGACAACATGGATGGATCTTGAGGGCATTATGCTAAGTCAGGCAGAGAAAGATATGCACTGTGTGATAACACTTGTATGTGGAATCTTAAAAGGCCAAACTCATAGAAACAGTAGCATCATGGTTACTGGGGGTTGGGCTGTGGGGGAAGCAGGGAGCTGTTGGTCAGAGGGTATAGACCTTCAGTGATAAGACGATTAAGTTTTGGGGATCTAATGTACAGCACGATAGTAATACTATGTTACATACGTGAACGTTAGGACAGTAGATTTCAGATGTTCTCACCACAAAGAAGAAATGGTAATTATGTGAGGTGATAGAGGTATCAGCTAATGCTATCATGGTAATCATTTCTCTATACATAAGTGCATCAAATGGACAAATTGTACACTTTAAATTTACATAATGTTATATGTCAGTTATCTCAATAAAGCTGTAAAGACACTCTTATGTTCCATAAAGAAGCTAAAGAACATGTTGAACATGTGTATACATATATGAAAGATCCATATAGACACACAAAAGACCCAAATTAAACTCCATAGAAATAAAAATTATGGCAGAGTTGAAAAATAAACTTAATGGGATTAACAGTAGATTAGACACTATAGAAGGAAAGGTTAGTGAATTTGAAGATAAAGCAATTAAAATTATCCAAAATGAAACACATAGCAAAGACTGTTCAAAAAGTAAATAGAGCATTAGTGAGCTCTGGGGACAACTTCAAGCAACCTAATAAATTTGTAATTGAAATTCGTGATGGAAATCTGGGTCTATACAAAGGAATAACTATACATAAAACTTTAAAATTTTAAATCTCTTTACAGATTGTTTAAAGCAAAAAATAAAAATATATTGTGGGTTTATAACATGTAGAAGTAAAATTCAGGGTGGAGCAAAAGTAGGTTACATTTGTTAGTACATGAAACTGTTTATTCTTGTATTGTAATTTATTACTGTATTATTTTCCATATGAACAACTGTAAACCTACTTTTGTCCCACTCTGAACTTTATACGACAATAGAGTTCAGGCAAGGAGAGGAGAAATTCAGAAGTGTTCTGAAAGATAAAACATGAAGCTTGGGAAGGCAGAAGTAAGGCTGTCATTATTCACAGATGACATGATTGTTTATATGGAAAGTTAAAAAGAATCCGAAGATAAACTCTTAGAATTATTAAATGAATTTGGCAGGGTCTTGATATAAGATCAATGTCTGATTTTAGAAATTAATGGTATTTCTGTATACTACCCATATAAAATTAAAGAGATAACACATCAGCATTCAAATACCACATACCTAGGATTAAATGAAAAATGAACACTGCAGTGAAAACACTAAAAAATTACTGAAGTAAAACAAAGGAGATATAGGTAAATGGATATATAATTTTCATAGAGATTATTGTAAAGAAATCTATTACTCCTAAACCTACAGATTTAATGTGATCCTAATTAAAATTCCTTGATGCTTTTTTGGGGAATAAAAAATGACCAGCTGATTGTAAAATATAAATGGGAATCCAAATGGCAAACAGTAGTTGAAGACATTATTTAAAAAGATACAAGAGGATTTATACTTCCAAATATCAAAGAGTTAACCTAAAATAATTGAAAGTACGATTTTGGTGTAAGAGTAGACGGACTTAAGGACCAGAATTTAGTGACATCTTTCAACAAATGTTGCTGGATTAATGGAAAATCATATTTCCCATTCACAAAAGTCAGTTCCAGACACAAAAATCTCTATGAAAAATGATAAAGTTCTCAATTTCATAAAAATGAATAAAATGAATTTTAAAAAACAAGAAATAAAGATTAAGAACTGATAATGTGGTTTCCAGCCAAGATGGAGGAGGCATAGGTAGACACACTTTGCCTCCTCACACAACCAAGACAGGGACAATAACAATTTAGAAACAGAATAACAACCAGAACTGACAGAAAATTGACCTTTATAGAAGTTGAACAACCAAGGAGTTAAAATAGACACGTTCATCCAGACTGGTAGGAGGGGCGAGGTCGGGTGGCTGGGTGGAGTGAGGTCGCAGAACAAAGAGCGTTGGGACAAGCATAAGGCATCCCGGGGAAGACAGCAGCAGGCGGACCCTGGGTATGCAAGCCTTGGCTGGCAGACCCCGGCTGAGGTTTGGCAACCGGCAGACTCAGTGAGGCGGTAGTTGTGAAGAAAGGCACTGCATGCAAGGCAGCTGGCTGACCAAGTGCTCCCAGGGTCCCAGCACCGGGAAGCAGAGCCTCGGGGCACTGACTGGAAACACCTGTGGGGGTTGAGGTGCAGGGAGAGACTCCCAGCCTCACAGGAGAGGTCGTTGGAAAGTCCCATGGGGTTCACAAGCCCACCCACACGGGAATTAGCACCAGAAAGGCCCAGTTTGCTTGGGGGAAGTGGCGGAAGGGACTGAAGTCCAACAGAGAGCAGAGCGGGTGCCATTGTTCCCTCTTGGACCCTGCCCCCACATACAGCGTCACAACCCAGTGACTGGATTGCCCTGCCCTGGTGAACACCTGAGGCTCTGCCTCTCATACATAACAGGTGTGACTGGACCAAAAGAAAAGATGGCTCAAACAGAAGAACAAGTGAAAGCCCCAGAACCAATACTTTTAAGCAACTGAGAGAGAGCCAACCTTTCAGATGCACAGTTCAAAACACTGGTGATCAGGATGCTCATAGAATTGGTTGATTTTGGTTGCAAATTAGATGAAAAAATGGAGGCTACAATAAGTGAAATGAAGAAAAATGCACAGGGAACCAATAGTGATGGAAAGAAAGCTGGGTCTCACATCAGTGGAGTGGACCAGAAAGAAGAAAAGAACATACAATCAGAAAAGAATGAAGAAATAAGAATTCAAAAAAGTGAGGAGAGGCTTAGGAACTTCCAGGACATCTTGAAACATTCCAACATCTGAATTATAGGGGTACCAGAAGGGGAAGAGGAAGAGCAACAAGTGGAAAAGTATTTGAACAAATAATAAAGGAGAACTCCCCCAATCTGGCAAAGGAGATAGACTTCCAGGAAGTCCAGGAAGCTCAGAGAGTCCCAAAGAAGTTCGACCCAAGGAGGAACACACCAAGGCACATCTTAATTACATTAGCCAAGGTAAAAAATGAAGGAGAGAATCCTAGAAGCAGCAAGAGATAAGGGGACAGTCACCTACAAAGGAGTTCCCATCAGACTGTCAGCTGATTTCTGAAAAGAGACCTTGCAGGCAAGAAGGGGCTGGAAAGAAGTATTCCAAGTCATGAAAGGCAAGGACCTACATCCAAGATTGCTCTATCCAGCAAAACTTTCATTTAGAATGGAAGGGCAGATAAAGTGCTTCTCAGATAAAGTCAAGTTAAAGGAGTTCATCATCTCCAAGCCCTTATTCTATGAAATGTTAAAGGGACTTATCTAAGAAAAAGAAGATAAAAAACATGCATAGTAAAATGACAGCAAACTCACAATTATTAACAACCACACCTAAACCAAAAAGAAACTAAGCAAACAACTAGAACAGGAACAGAACCACAGAAATGGAGATCACATGGAGGGTTAGCAACAGGGGAGTGGGAGGAGGAGAGAGGGGGAAAAGGTATGGAGAATAAATAGCATAGATGACAGGTAGACAATAGACGGGGAGGGCAGGAATAGTATGGGAAATGTAGAAGCTAAAGAACTTATGACACATGGACATGAATTAAAGGGGGTGTACAGGGTGGAGGGGAATGAAGGGGGGAAATGGGACAACTGTAATAGCATAATCAATAAAATATATTAAAAAAAAGAACTGATAATGCAATAGAAAACAAAGCTTTGTATAATCCTTTAAATTTACTGCAGAAGGATGGAAAAGGATGCACATTGCATGATCATGTTTTTATACTTAGTTAAAAAATAGGAAACCCATTCAGTCGTGTTAGAAGTTTGCATAGTGGTTCCCTGTGGTGGAAGAATTAGGGTGCATAATGCCTGGTTGGTGAATGATGATTAGGATAGTGGATGAGTGGCCTTCTGGAGATGGTTTATGTCAGCAGTTCTGTGGTTTGTGGTCACCTGGGTAACCAATACCCTTTTAGGGATTCTTTGTGGTAAAAATTATTTTTATGATACTATTTCAGTATTATTTCCTTTATTTTTGTATTTTCACTGATGTAACAAAAGCAATAATATGTAAATGCTAGCACAAATCAAGGCAGTGCCTTCTAACTACTGGGTATTTCACTGCCACACACTTCAAATTTTTAAAAAATACTAGTTTTACTTAATATCTCTGAAGCAGGGAAAATTGGTTTATTAAGTTGTGACCTTTAAGTATACATCTTTATAATATTCTGTGTGATGAAGTGGGAAATATGTATAAAGCACTTACACTACATATTGAAGAACAAAGGCTGCTTCAAGGAATAGCATGTGTGTGATTATTTGAGTTGGATGTTGAACCAGCTGCTTTGTTCGTGGATCATTGTTTTTGCTTGAAAGAACAACTGAAACTGATTATTTGGATTTGGGTATTTGGCAGAAGTTTTCTTGAAAACATAGGAAGTGAGTCTGTCACTTCAGGGAAAACAATATCTCTGGCCAGTGATAAAATACAAGCTTTTTAGCAAAAAATAGAAGTTAGAAAAACTTACGTTCACCACAGCAAGTCTGATAGCTTCCCAGTCTTTGCAGACTTTTCTAATGAGATTATTGGTAATGTTTACAAACAGATGTGACATTTTGATGTTGTATAATGAAGTGTGTCAATATTTGGAAATTCTACATAACTTAGTGAACCATTATTTTCCAAATAACTAATGTATAATGTTGCAAAATCATGCATGGATAAATTATTCATTCAAAGTACAAATTAGAACAGTGGATTTTCATGCAAGAGAGTATTAAATATTTATTGATATCATTTCACATTCCATATTGTTACTTGTCATGTTTTGTTATAGTATCAAAAAAAGACTATCCACAATTATCTGAAAAGTCTATTAAAATATATATGGTGATGCTAGGTTTTCTTTCTATACTTCCACCTGAACAACTTACTGCTACAGAATACAGAAACAGATAGGAGAATCTAGCTGTTTCCTATTAAGGTAAGCCAGGCATTCAGATTTATAAAAATGTAGTGTAACAATGGCACTCTTAATTTTACTTATTTATTGGGAGAAAAAACTTTTTATGTCAAGACATACTTGGGTTTGTAATTGTTACTTTAAAATTCAGTGATATATTTAAAAATTTTTTTGAGTTTTAATTTGTAATCTGCCAGTTTTTGACAGATACGTAAACATAAACGAAAGCTCCTTGACTCCTCAATTTTTAGGGCCGGAAGAGGGTTCTAAGATAAGACTTTGAGGACTGCTATTCTATGCTTTGATCTAGATGGTTACATGAGTATGCCCATTTTGTACTTAATAAACTAGTAATTTGTGTACTTCATTCTATTACATCTTAACAAAAATGTTTATCCTCCTAAGGATAAAAATGTTTATCCTAAAAAAGATAAGCTGTGAGGATTTGCACAGTGATGATGGAAAGCATTTCAGACCTGAGTGGTAGGTGCTTGAGCAGGGACAGGAGAGAATGAGCAGCCAAGAAATGACCGTAGGATGGTTGTGATTTGTTGGTATTGTGTTGTATTTTATAGTGTTTTGATTTTTCCTACAAGTTAGGTTGAATTCTTTTTGTTTTGGGTTTTTTTTTTTTTTTTTAGTGAAATTTATACTGGAATTACGTACCAGAAAAAAAAAATCCTGGCCAGTCTACTTTGTTCCTTCTCATTTTTTTTACTATAGGAATCTCCCCTTCTCCAGGCTACCCAGTGGGTGTCTGAAACAGCTGACAGCACCAAACCCTGTATGCGCGGTGTTTCTTCCTACGCGTACACACTATGATCAAGTTTAACTTACAAATTAGGCACAGTGAGACATTAACACCAATAATAAAATAGAATAATTTTAACAACTTACTGGAATAAGTAAAGTTATGTGAGTGTGGTCTCTCAAAACACCTTATCTTCTATCATACAGTGTGAATGTATTGGACAAAGGGATGGTTCACCTCACAGGTGAGACAGCATGAGATTTCATGCTACTCAGAGCAGCATGCAGTTTAAAACTTAGAATTTCCCATTTAAAATTTTTGGACTGTGGTTGACTATGAGTAACTGAAACTGGATGGGGGGAGGACCTACTGTACTCTTTTCCTTTATTAGTTCTTAGACATGTAATTGTTCCTAGCTGATGTGAATTTGAACATGGGAATTTGGTTTTGCCTTAAGTATAGATGCATGTATGCCTAGTTTTCAACATACTCAGCCTCTTTTGGTGAGTGTCTGCCAGCAGTGAGCATGACTGCATTTTAGTGCAGACAGAAGGGTGGTGATACCTCCATGGGTTGTTCAGTTCAGCACGTATTTATTAACTGTGTACTGAGAAGAAAGCACTGTGCTGTTTATGATTACTTATTGGTGACTCAAGGAGCTAACAGTCTAGTAATGAATAAAAATTTGATTAAAAAATTAGACTATAAAGCCAGTGTTATTAATTGTTCCCACAGAAGTAAGGACATAGAAAGGAAACTTGATAGCATGTGAATAGAACCTTGAAGGATAGTTAGGCTAGTTTTAAAAACATATTTTTGGTCCCTGGCCGGTGTGGCTCAGTTGGTTGGGCATTGTCCTGCAAAGCAGAAGGTCACTGGTTCAGTTCCTGGTCAGAGCGCATGCTTGTCCGCAGTTAGGGTGTGTGCAAGAAGCCGCAGATTGATGTTTCTCTCACACATCTGTGTTTTTTCTCCCTCTCTTTCTCCCTCTTTCTAAAAACTAAATACAGTCTTTTTAAAAACTAAAACGTATCCTTCTTTGTTTGTTCCTAATTAAAAATTATGCTTATTATAAACAGTCTTGAGCAGTGTAAAAATACATGTGATAATGATAAAAGTCTTCAGGAATACCAAGCCCCTGATAGTTAGCCATTGTTAACAGTGTGATATATCTAGCCCTTTATGTCTAATGGGTCAAAAGTAGGTTTACAGTTGTTAGTATGTGAAACAGTTTATTGTTGTATTGTTATTTATTAATTACTGTATTATTTTTCCATATGAACAACTGTAAATCTACTTTTGCCCACTCTATTAGCATAGTGTTATTTTAAAAAATTAGATCACATATCTTATGTTGTAAATGTGTTGGATAGTGGAGTTTCCAATTTTCAGTATTATAAACATTGATGCCTATGATTTTTTTAATTCTATTTTTTGTTTTTTTTGTTGCCTAAGATTTTAATAGAGAAAAGCAACTTTGCTTAAATATTTACACATTATAGAAATAGTTAAAATCTACTGTAATCCCCTGTTACTAAAAGTTGAACTAATTATACCTGATAGGAGATTGAATTTATGTCTTTCTGGGTAGTATATGTTCTGTAGTTTGAGAGTGAATTATTTCATGCTGAACATGGAGTCAGCAGTGAAGGGCATGAGAATGGAAAGACTGCTATCATCGTGTCTTCCTGCCATATCCCAGCTGTTTGTACTTTGGTAGAGTTGTTTCAAAAGTACTCTTTTTAGTAGGAACTACTTATTTAGATGTTGCTTTTCTTTTCAATCTAGGTAACATTGTACAATACTGATCAGGATGGTAGTGACAGCCCACGCAGTAGCCTTAACAACAGTCTCTCAGACCAGAGTTTGGCGTCTGTTAACTTGAACAGTGTTGGAAGTGTGCATAGTTATACACCGGTAAGTCTTGGTGAAGTTAACTTCCTTGTTGAGTACTCATTTAAGCTTAAACTAAACCGCACGTAATTGAAGTACAAATAAAAGCAAAGATGTGTTATTTCTCACTGATCAATTTATTGGCTTATACAAGTAGAACAGATATCTACCTTGATGGTGTTTTAATTGGGTGTTATCTTTTACCAAGTTACATACAAATGTATGATTGTACTGTGTTATATGTTTTGGTTTACTTTACTCCATGTGTTAATTAGACTAGGAAAAAGATTCATACCTCAGTCTAGCAAAGCTATATTTGATAATATTTTACAGTTCTTGGTAAAAGCCTAGAGGACATATGTGTATATCACCTTATTTTCCAGCTGTAGATTTAAGAAGAGGATTGATTCTACAAGCCTCAAAGGTTAGGATGGCCTTGTACTTAATTGTTAACCAGTTTTGTATTTTCAGTTCCTGTCTGGAAAACAAAGCTGTGCTATAAAGGGACCTGTGCGAGCATCCTTGCCCCTTTGGGTTATCTGATACTTCTCAAGTCATCTGGCACCTGTCCTCCTCATTAGACAGAACAGAGCCCAAGAGCCGTACACCACACTCTTACTGATAAAAGTTTGGTGTCACAAGATCACCCACCAGGATGGCTAAATACATGAAAACTTATATAGGACAAAGATATAAACTTGGGGTGGGGGTGGGGGTGGTGGCTGAAATAAGAAAATAACAGAAGGGAAACAAAACTCAGCAGAATTAAAATTTCCATTGAATGTAGGTAAAAAGTAAAGTGATTTCTGCAAAACTGTTATCAGTGCTCTGGGGAAAAGGGAATTCACGTGTTCTCCCAGAATGCAGAAAAAAGATAAAGAAATGACAGTTACGTAAAAGAAGAGAATAGATGTGGAGACCTGAGAATTCTGGATGCCTCTGAAGAAGAAACTAGAATATTGGTACAGAAGCAGTTTTCAGAGGAAATATTAAAAATGCTACTGAGTTCTTGGAAAAGTTAATGGGGGAAAAAAAACCCTATATCTAAACATATGACAAATTAAAAAATTTCAGAGGTAATTATTCATATAAATACTCTGGGAGAAGAAATAAGATACATTAAAAAAAATAAATCATACTTCTATAAACACTAAATGCCAGAAGATAATGGGAACACTTTATGCAGAATTTTAGGGAATTGGTTTGGAATGATAAGTATTATGTTCAGCCAGCTTCTCGTTCAGATGTGAAGCCAGAGAAAGACATTATAGAGAGGACTACTCTTACTTCCCTGTGCCCTTCCTGAAAATAATTCCATATATAAGTAAAATGAGAAATGTTAGTAGTTTCATAATATAGTGGTGTTTGAGATGAAATTGCTTCTGTAGAAATCAAGGTGAAGATTCTACAGAAACTTGAAAGGTTCCAGGCCTAGCTCATCACTTATTTGTAAAGTATTGTGAAGGTCATTTACCTTCTTTGAACTCTTTCTCCTTTTTTTGTGAAAAGTGGAGGTTGGATTAGATTTCTATGGTTCTACAAGATCCAAGCTAACAATTTTGTGGTCTGTACCTTATGTATATACTCAGCTTAAACAGAGGATGAAAAAGCCCCAGACAGGGAAACTTTGGATTTTATAAACTATTTTAATATTTTCCGTTATATATTTTATGTAACAAATGAGTTCTGATATAGAGCTACTAAATTAGTAGTATTTTCTTTTGATGTTAGGTGACAAACCATCCAGAACCAGTCTCTCAGTCACTGACTCCTCAACAGCAGCCACAGTACAACCTTCCAGAACGAGACAAACAACTTCTTTTCTCAGAATATAATTTTGAAGATCTCAGTGCCTCATTTCGGAGCCTTTATAAGTCAGTTTTTGAGCAGTCACTTAGTCAACAAGGTGAGGTGTTTTGTTATTTTTTTTTTAAATATCTTTTGTAAAGTAAATTTTTATTGTAACATGTTCTTTTAAGAATTGTTTTCATTTGGCAGCTGTTATATTTTCTTGGTCTTAGAACATTACCATTATGATTAGAATTGAATGCTTTTTGTGCCTTTAGTATGCTTTGTGTATGTTTATATCATAGCACAAGGAAGGCAGATAAATTTCATCTCATATGCCTGCCTCACGTGATTATCTGTGGTGTCTTGGAGCACTGTGTTGAAGAATTCTGGTACTGCATCTGTGCCATGTGGGAAAGTGCATCATTAATTAGTGGTGTCCGCCATGTGAAGTGCTCTAGTGATAAATGTTGCATCACAAGAATAGATGTGCCTTGCCTTTCTCTTCTTACTGGTAATTAGCAAAGAGATAACTATTGGAATGTGGTAGCACCAAATTTGTGACTTCATGTATGGCATTCAGAAGTGAGCACCTTGGTTAGTGGTGTGCTCTGGGTTCTTGTTTTATACAATGTATTTAAATCAGGTTTAATGCTCAGAGCGGTTTTGGCTAAGATGCAGTATTGTATCAACCAAGTGCTAGTTGGCTGCTGTTATGTGTTACTGTGCCATTAGCTGTTGGCTGTAGTCAGACTCATGTGGTAACAAGTTGCCATGTTGTCTTCTCCCTAAAGAGCACTAGGCACACGTTGCTGGGGAGTCTACTGTGGAGACATTTCCTAGTTTCTCTGTTTGACAGAATAACTGTCCGTACCTCAACTCAGAGTTTACCCTATTCACAGCAATGCACAAAATATTTTAGACACAAATCCCGGTCTTAAAGAGTTTACATTTTAATGCTTGTGATTTTTCAAACTTAAAAAAAAAGAGAGAGAGAGAGCATTGATAGGAACTCAGTTCTAGTCCTGGTTCTACCATCATGTCAGCTGAGTTACTGCTGCCTCTTGAACTCAGCATCCCCATTTGCACAACAGTGATTGGATCAGGTCATTGGTCTCCTGTGTTCTCTTTGGAGTCCTTGGCTTTTGTGACAGCTTTGCAGAGCAGAAGTGTGTAGATGAGGAGGGAGACCTGGCAGGCTTCCTTCCCTGACTTCCAAACCAGCAGCTTCACATTTATCAGTTTTACATATTGGGCTTCTGAAAGGCACTTTCATTTTATTTAAAAATAATTTGAGATTGAAAATGTTGGCATGTAGGGTATCTGGGTTCCCTCTTAAAATGCTAGGGCTTTATTGGAAATAGATAATGAAATAACTGCTTTCTTTCATCTTCCTGTAATAACTGTAGAGTTCCTATAAACAACACTTTTCCAGGGCCAAAGCAAGAACTTTCATTAATTCTTGTACTTATAAAACCTTAACTTTGTAAGTTTTAAGATTTTCTTACAATGTATGCTAATACAATTTGACTACTAATAACAAGTATGAGAATAATTTTGTTTAAAAAAGTTTGATTCTTTTATTGGCTGACACTATGCTGCAGGATTTTATTTTTCATTTAGTAATGTTTTTTGTGTTTGGCTCATCAAAACATGGTATGAGCCATCCTTTAGGATATGAAAATAACCTAGTTGTAGAATCAGATATTGCAGTAGTTTTATTAAAATGAGTGTCTGCCTGCCAACCAAACATCTACCATGTTTAACATTAGGTACTTCCAGCCTAATCGTCATCATTATAACAGCTAACGTTTACTGAGCTCATCTACACTTGCATCATGGCGTTTTACCCTCACAACTCTGAAGTCGATACCATTATCATACCCATTTATAGTTGAGCTAATTGTGGCTTAGAAAGGTCAATAAATTTACAGAGTTACCAAGTGCAGTGCAGAGACTTGAAACCCTACTTTCTGGTGCTTTAAAGTATGCAGTCTTAACCCCTAAACTGTCTCTCAGATTCCGTAGAAGTAATGCAGAAGAATGGTAGGGATGGCTCTTTTATGTTGCTTTATCTTCATTCATCTTTCAAGATTCAACTCAGATACCACCTTTTTTTTTTTTTTTTTTTTAAGATTCTATTGATTGATTGAGAGGGAAGGAAAAGAGAAAGGGAAAGGAACATTAGTGTGTGGTTGCCTCTCATGCCACCCCCCCTCCCCCTCCCTTCCGCCAGGGACCTGGCCCACACCCCAGGCATGTGCCCTGACTGGGAATCAAACCGGCAGCCGTTTGGTTCACAAGCATGGGCTCAATCCACTGAGCTACACCAGCCAGGGCAGGTACCACCTTTTCAGGGAAGGCTTCTCTGTATATCCAGCCCTGTCTATCTTATCAGGCAAGAAGCAAAGTTCCAGTATCCTCACTGTATACTTTTGCCTTTGTACTTAATGTTGGACATATCTCTTCAAGTGTCACTTTTCCACTACCAGGGGTGTCCAACCTTTTGGTGTCTCTGGGCCACGCTGGAAGAATAAGAATTGTCTTGGACCACACATTAAGTACATTGCAACACGTAGTCACAAAAAATCTCATAATATTTTAAGTAAATTTACGATTTTGTGTTGGGCTGCATTCACAGCCATCCTGGTCTGCAGGTTGGATACCCCTGCCTAAACCATAAGCAACTTGAGGGCAGGAAATGATGTGTCTTAGTGACAGAACCCGGTGTATGGTAGATATCCCATTAGCACTTGTTAAACTGAACCAGAGATGCTTTTTGACAACACACACCTTTACTTTCTAAATAATTTTGCAAACATTTGTCATAAAATATAACTGAAATCTGACCACGAATGATCTTGCTTTTTCTGACTACTTCTAGGTTTGATGAACATCCCTTCGGAATCTTCCCAGCAGCCCCACACTTCGTGTTCCTATCAGCAGTCTCCCAGCAGTACAGTGAGCTCTCACCCACACAGCAACCAAAGCAGCCTGTCCAATAGTCATGGCAGTGGCCTCAACACCACTGGCAGTAATTCGGTTGCACAAGTCTCGCTGTCCCACCCCCAGATGCACACACAGTCGTCTCCACATCCGCCCCATCGACCACATGGTTTACCACAGCATCCCCAGCGTCCCCAGCACCCAGCACCGCACCCTCAGCAGCACAGCCAGCTCCAGTCCCCTCATCCCCAGCACCCCTCTCCACACCAACACATGCAGCATCATTCGAACCATCAACATCAGACGTTAACACATCAGGCACCTCCACCTCCACAACAGGTATCCTGTAATTCTGGTAAGTTTTTTGTCTCTTGACTGTGTTTGGCTAACTGTGAATTAGGATATTTGTCCTTTGTTATCTGGGGCTTATCTGTATGTACTGCTAACTCTCTTTTCATCTGTCTCTGTTTGTGTTTCCTTGTTCTAATCCTCTAGATGTAACTCATGTAGTCCGTAGATTGACCTGGAGATTTTCTCGATTAAAATTTATTGTGGTAATACAGGCAAACTCAGCAACCCTTGCAGGTTTTATGGTTTTAGCTCTTATTTTATCCTTTTGGAAAACAAGTGTTTTTGTGACTACAGTTGACCCTTAAACAGTGCAGGGTTAGGGGCTCCAACTGCGCATTGCCCCCATACCCCCCAGCTGTGGAAAATCTGTGTACGACTTCCGACTCCCCAGTTATCTTTCGGTATCTGTGGGGGATTGGTTCTAGGGCCCCCACTTGAATACCAGAATCCATGAATGCTGAAGTTCCTTATATAAAATGGCATAGAACAATGTGTACAGTTGGCCCTCCATATCCGCGGATTCCCAGCTGGGGATTGAAAATACTATAAACTGTATTTTTATGAAAATAATCTGCGTGTGAGTCGACTCACACAGTTCAGACCTGTGGTGTTCAAGGGTCAGGTGTATTTGAAAGAATGGAATGCACAGTCTGTTTGCAGTCTCTTATGATTGAGTGGTATAGAAGAAAGATCCCAGATCTGAATCCTCACTGTAGTTCTTAAATGACTTTTGGTACATCACTTAACTTCTTTTAGACTTGTTATCTTCTCAGCTATGAAAGTGAGAGTAAAAGTACTCTGGTATACAGTGTACAAGGGTCATATCGAGAACACAGATGTGAAATGCCTTGTGTAGTACCTTGTAAAGTATTCAGTGAATGTTTCCTCTCTTCCTTTCTTTGCTTAATTCCTGCCAGCTATCTCATTTTAGAATGGTATACTGCAAAGGAACAAAACATTTTTCATATCCTGATGTTTTGAAAAATCTATGCTCTTCAGATAGGTCTTGATGGTAGCAGGTGAATGCTTAACTGACAGTGCTAACAGACCAAGTAGTCTTAGTACCGCACAGCTCCAAGGGGTGCTACAGGCACAGACTGCAATGTGATTGGGGCCCTTGGAAGTTGTGCAGAGTATGCTCCTTCTCTTGGCTTGCCGGGCTGTCCACTCCCCACCATGTCACTGATGAGATTTATATCCTGAAGGGACAATTGCTAAGTGCTAGACGGTGCTAGTTCTTACTCGCCAATTAAAAAATGACCTTTGTTTCGGCAGTTAAACTGTTGTTAGGGAAATGAGCTTTAGGTAGTGTGTGTTGTCTCTAATATTCTGGTTTGTTTTAAATCTTAAATTTTTCTGAAACTGTTTCCTCATTTACAGCATGGGAAAAAATTGTAAGCGTTTTTGGGGGGTATTAATTGAGATAAAGTAGAAAAATGAGTAGCAGGGTACTTGGAATTTAGTAAGCTTCTTTTAACTATTTTGTTTTCCGTTACTAATTCTAAGTAGAATAAAATCTAGATTAAAATTGAAAATTGGATATAGTTCCTGCCTTGTTATTTTCAGATCTGTGCGTAGAGGAAAAGGTATATAATACAGCTTCGTTTTGTAATTTCTGTTTCAGACATTATTGCCTACCTTTTAATGTCTATACATTCTTCAGAAATTTAAGCTTATTTTTAATATGATTTTGAGGATTTACTGAAAATTGTAGAGAACTGGGCATCAGTAGAAGGTTGTGATGCTCTCCTCTGGTCATACCTTTCTTTGTTGGTCTAAGGTTTGCCAGGGGAGAAAAAAGTCCAAATATAGCTGAAAACCATTCGTGATACACGCTTACTGGCCTGTTATCCCAGTGGTAGCTGGTCAGATGAAAGCCTTGGGATCTGGGAAAAATTGTGACTGTGATAATAGTATTTGAATAATAAATTTCTCATTTATAGGATGGGTCTAATTAGCAAGTTGTCTTTAACAGGGAAGGAATGGAGGGAACTTAATAGTTGCTTGAGTGCCCATTATGTGCAAGGCGATTTAGGTATATTATCTCGTATTATTCTCTTAAATCAAGTATAGGTTGCCATATTTGATAGGAAAAGTGTAAGTAAAAGAAATTAAGCAATTTGCTTAAGAACATACTGCTAATAACTAGTAGAACCGGAATTTATATCCCAGCCTGTCAGAGTTTAAGGTCTATAACACCAGTTGTTCTAAAAGGACTAAGTAAAAATCAGCAAACATTTACTGAGTGGGAAGGGGTTTGCTTAGCCACTCTATCTGCAGAGATTGCTTTAGTTGGTGTTGCAAAGTCAGCATTCATTATAGGATCTGCGAGTCTGATAGACTTGATGTTTGTGGCTCATTGAGGCATTAATTTAATCCTCCCCTCCCCCAGCAAATTTCTTTCTAAATTATGAGTTGCCTGAAGGTAGGGTCATGTTTTCTCTTGTTCACTGTTTACTTTTTTAAAAGCCCATAATTGGTAGAATTTTGTAAGTCACCTAGCCAGTAGTTGATACACAGTTATCTGTGATATAGCAAAAACTTCTTTATTAGTTCTTTCTTTCGTCTCTCCAGGGGTGATCCTGAAAACAGAGGAATTTGGTCAGCAGTCACTGAGTGGAAGATATTCTTTATCTATTCAGCACGGTCTCTTTGAGTGCAGTCCTTGCCCCATGCCTCTGAGTGGTGGCTGCTTTGCTGACACAGACTGTGGGGTCTTAATTTTTCAAATGATGTCAGACCAGAGGATACCATTCCTGACTAGAAATGCCCTGGTTTGGATTCATCAGCATTTCCTATAGAATTTATAACCCTTTCCCTTGCTGCCTTGACAGGAGAACTGTGTTAAGGCATTTCTCACTTTCAAGTTTGCTTTGTGAGAAACGCCTCTTGCGGTACATCTGATTCACCTCCCTTAAGGCAGTGCTTTAAGTTATGCTGTGTATTGCTTCTAAATGTGTATCTGCCTCTAAGGTACAAAGAATGTATCTTCTTAGGGTGACAAGACAGGAAAATGAACTTTATATGGAGGGAAATACTGATTTGTATGACTTGTCCGGCCTGGTCATTTGTACTGTACAAATATAAAGAGCAGTTATCAACTTTGACAGTTTTCAAGTGCCGGACTACAGCTTAGAAGCCCTGGGCCCAAGTCTTACATTCATTACAGTGACCTTGCTAAGTTATACCGCCTCTCTGGGTTTCAGCTTTTGTTTGTTTGTTTGTTTGTTTGTTTTCCATTTGCAAAGTGGAGAGAAATAATAGCCTTTCTGCCTGTCTCAGATTGCCCCAGCACACGATGTGATGGGTACGGGTCTGTTTGTAAAACTGAATGTGGGTCGGCCCGCATCAGGAATAAAGTCAGCGTTGTCTTCCCGTGCCATATCCTTCCAGCTTTTACTGTCCAAGACTTACAGTGTTGCTAATATTTTTTTATAGGTGTTTCAAATGATTGGTATGCAACACTTGATATGCTAAAAGAAAGCTGTCGAATTGCTACCAGTGTTAATTGGTCAGATGTAGACCTTTCACAGTTCCAAGGTGAGTATTGGTTTTTTTTTTTGACATGTAACCAAATACGCATCCTGTTTTCTTTGATAGATTATAAGTTTCTTTGTAATAGAAATAAATATCTTCTTATATAGTGTTTTATTTGCTGTTGCTAATACACTTAAAGACAGCATTTTGCAAAGTTCACTGTTAAATCTTTGGCCAGTTGAAGCAAAGAGTTTAAAAGCAATTTCGCAGACAAGAGTTTAAAAACAATTTCGCCCCACTTAAAAGAGTCAGACTTTGAATAATTTTATAATGTCACTGTTCAGTGCACGGGCAAATTACTGCTAGTGGAAATATCAAGGGCTGAAAAAATTATCTTGCTATTTTCCTTGCAAATTTACAGAATTGTGCTAACTGTATTTTTAATATTTTTTTTCATAGGTTTGATGGAGAGTATGAGACAGGCAGATCTCAAGAACTGGTCTTTAGATCAGGTTCAATTTGCTGATCTCTGTTCTTCTCTTAATCAATTCTTTACACAAACCGGCCTTATCCACTCGCAGAGTAATGTTCAGCAGAACGTCTGTCATGGTGCCATGCATCCAGCAAAACCTTCCCCACACATTGGAGCAGGTATGGGTTTGGTTATCTTCCTGATTTTCTCTTGTTCTCATTCACATCAAATTTAGTGACTGAGGCAACTTGGTACATTGCTAATGGTGACAGTGATCCATTGGCATCTTTTAATTTCTAAGAAATGAATGAAATAAAATTACATATTTAAGGTATTTCTTAGAAAAATTGAGATAAATTATTTGTCATGATTTATGTGATTATTGTTTACAGTTGACTTTCCTTTGTGACCTTTTCAGTTGTCAAACTAGAATTAAATGTGTTTAAGATATGTGCATTTTTATAAGAACATAGTTATGAAGTTCAGTTGGAATTTGTATATATGTGCAATGAAAATACTATTTTTATATACTTTCTAAGAATGTTAATATTAAAGTTGAAATTCTACTTGAAGAGTGGACATAAAGCTATGTAGTCTCATTTGGTGTTTTTTTCTGGACTCAAAATTTGTGCTTTTTTTTCCATCTTATTTTCTTTACCCTTTACCATTGTAGCCATTTCTTTTACTCTGATTATAGTGCCTACAATTTTCTTTTCTGAAGTTTCCATTCTGTAGTACAAACAGTGAGAGCCAGGTTGATGGAGTCTTAGATATAATATAATGCCTGCCCGCTGGCATTGTGGGGGGAACTGAAAAGCAGCAGTGGCCTCTGCCAGCATTTCTGTCTGGGAGAAGGTACCACCCAGCTCTCACCCCGAAGCCAGGCAGTCCAGTTCCTCTCCATATGTTCTGACTCCTTTCAAGCTGCTGCCCTAGTGCTGGAGTTCAGAGGGAGTGAGTCCATGTAAATTGGCATGGGCCCTTTAAGAGGAACTGCCTGGGATTCCAGAAGCCCTCCATCTCCCTCAGCCTTAATCCCTGCTGGTTTTTTACAGCCAAAAGTTATGGGGACGTCTCTTTCTGGCACTGGAACCCTGGGCTTGGGGGGCCTGGTGAGGGGCTGGGACCCCATGCTCTTTAGGTGGGACCGGTGCAGCTGAAATATCCCTCCCGATTTTTATCCACCACATGTGGAAGAGCCTGGTCCCACGTCTGTGTCCCTCCTACTAGTGTTGATGTGGCTTTCTTCTTTAATTCCCTAGTTGTAAGACTTCCGTTCAGCCAGATTTCAGGTGGTTCTGCATTATTACAACCACTTGTTCTGTACTTTGGTTGTAATTTTGATGTAGTTGTGGGAGGCTGTGAGTACCCTGTTCACCTGTGTGATTAGATTTAAAAATTCTCATAACTATATTCTAAATGTCATAGGATCTCAGAAATCTCTGGAAACTACATTGGAAGTTAATTTCTTACTTAGAAAGTTTAGGTAGACTCTCATTGTTCAGACTATAATAAACATGTGAGGAAAATGAGGATTAATGAAAATTTCTAACTGAAAGTAAAAGTGTTAGGAATGTAACAATCTGAAAAGGTTAAGGCTGTTTGTTTAATGTGGGTGTCTATTTCCATAATCCTTGTCCAGTTCCCACTCCCTCTCCCCTTTTAAAGTGAGAATTACTAAGCCAAAAAGCGAGAAATGAAAAAAAAATAGCCTCAGCTGGTGTTGCTCAGTTGGTTGAGTGCCAGCCTGTCATTTTGGTTAAGTGTCGCTGGTTGAATTCCCAGCTAGGCCACATGCCTGGGTTGGCGGCTGGATCCCCAGTGCGGGTGTGTAAGAGGCAATGACACATTGATGTTTTCTCCCTCCCGCCCTCCCTCCCTCCCTTCCCCTCTCTCTAAAAATAAATTAATACAATCTTTTAAGAAAAGAAATGTAAAGACAGATCTTCGATACAAATCATATTTTTTTCTTTTGATTGTGATTTGAGCTCCTAAGGGTGAGTAAGAGAGCTAAGATTTTCAGGACAGAGGCTGAGAAGTCATTGATAAATAAATGGGCGACCGTATTACTCAGAGTAGTGCACCAGCTATGCATGTGAAGACTAACCATCTCCACCTAAAAGAATTTACTAGAGTCCTAACCAGTGAGTCAGGACTCAGTTGTTAGGCATTGTTCTGTGAAGTGCAAGGTCACTGGTTTGATTCCCAGTCAGGGCACATGTGCAGGTTGTGGGTTCGGTGCCCTGTCGGGGTGTATATGGGGTACAGGAGGCAAACGATGGATGTTTCTCTCTCTCTCTTTCTCATCGTTGTTTCTATCCTTTCCTTTTACTTCTCTTCCCCTCTCTCTAAAAATATTTATTAAAAAAAAACAATTTATTAGAGCTGGAACGCAGTATAACATTTTTTTTTCCTTCCTGAATCTTCAGGATAGTAAATTGGTCAAAGAGGAACTCAGTTCTGACTCTAAACTCTACTATAAAAAAGCATGTCACCTAGAAGGCAGTGGTTCATAAGTCAGATCTTGTGGTCTGTTCCCGGTTCAGCCTCATTTTGTCTCTGGTCCCGTTTCCTCCTGCACCTGCACAGATAGGGCAGGATTGGATTATCTCTGAGGTGGCCTCCTCCAGCCTGAGCAGCCTCGATAGCCTCACTTACCCGTGTTAGTCACAAACTCTTGAGCAGCCAAACTGTGTGCCCTCCCTTGAATACAAAAGGAAGGTTTTTCTTCTCTTTTTAATTTCATCTGGGAAAATAGTTCTTTTCTAATTTGGTGACAGCATTGATAGAATGCATGTGTAATTTGTATGAAACATTAGAATACCTTAGGAAAATGGCTTTTTTGGAGTTCCAGATGCTCCATATAATGTGAGCCAGTGTTATGATTTTCTCCCCACAGAGTTCCTGGGGGAGGGCACATGACGGTTGTTCCCCTCCCTCTCTATTTGCATTAGGGTGCAACATAATTGACATTTTGGAATTATTACACTTGATGGCCTCTGTCAAAAATACATTAAGAACCTTCTGAAATGCCACTTAAATGAAACCTATGTTTCCCATCTTCACATTTCTAAATAATACATATCACATTTGCTTAGTGTAGCTTTTTTATCTAGTGCAATTCTTTCCTATGACTCTGTGCCTCCGGTCACTTTGTTAATAAGCAGCTTGGGCACACATATGCTTTGGGGGTGAGAAAATCAGGGCAATACAGAGACAACTGTTAGGAGAAAGAGCCCAAGAGTTAGAAGAACTGGATGCTGGCCCCAGCCCTGCCACACTGATGTGTCATCGGGCAGTCAGCTCAGTCTTTCTGAGCTTCCTTTGCCTCATCTGTAAAATGAGGAGGATCATCCCTGTCTTGCCTTCATGTGGGCTTAGTAGAAGGTTCAGATGAAGTGACAAAAATGCCTCGGAATTGTAGTAAGGTATGTCCAACAGTAGCAGACGTAACCGGCCTGAGAGCGTTGGACTAGAGGGAGTGCGGAAGTTGCGCCGGCGGACTCACACCCGGCTGGGCGCTGTGTCCAGAAAGCCAGCCCCACCTTGGCAGGGTTTCAACATCTGGAAGAAGCAATTTTTCCTTCCCCTTTCTTCCTCGCCTTACCTGCCTAGTTTAGTTTTAGGTAACAATTCTGTTAAGATTTTAATGCTTGGTTTGTTTTATTTATTTCTGAATTTATTAGGTGTAATATGTTTTTTTTCTTTCTGTTCTTTAATCTAATTAGGAAATTTGTACATAGACTCCAGGCAAAATCTCCCTCCTTCAGTGATGCCACCTCCTGGTTACCCTCACATCCCACAGGCACTCAGCACTCCAGGAACAACGATTACAGGTAATTTGGGGCACAGTGGGCTACGGTTAGTACTGTGTTCGGTATTGAAGAGGTTTAGCTGTCCTGACGGTGAACGCGGCTGCTTCAGGAGGGAGTGAACTCGGTTGAGGCCGCTGGGGTGCCGAAGTCTGGAGACATACTTGGCTCTGGTGTTGGTGAATGACTTGTCATTTGGTGTGTGGATCACATGACCTGAAATCTCTCTTAGCCCATGATGCTGTCTATGGTTCTAATTATTGTCCTGTCTAAGAGGTTGGGGGTGTAGAGCTTGTCCTGGGGTCTTAGGTATCTTTTAGGCTATTTGACTGTGTTCAACGTTAGCAGGTTTTAAGAACCCACTTTGATTAGCTCCTGTACACTCATTCATTCTGGTGAGGTCCCCTCAGCTATAGTTTCCACGGAAGTACCTTATAGAGCACAGAGATTTTGAGAGTTAATTAGTTAAGTTTTTTCTCCTAGGTTACTGAATGTAGGATGTCATATTTAGTAGGGCAGCAGAGGCACATTGTTAGAGGTGGAAGGGGTCTCAAGGATTATCTAGGTGAGGAAATGGAGGCTCAGAACCGGAGACAGCTTGCCCAGAGTCACCAGTCTGGTAAATGGCCAAACCAAGACTCAAGCCTTGATGTCTAGATTGAGAGTTCAATATTTTTCTCATAAACCACACCACCCATTACAAATGGCAATGTGGAAGAATGGATTTAAAACCTCAAAAGGACTATGTACTGGGCAGTAGTGAAGGAGGAGTTGGGACCAAGTGATGTGTTCTTTCATGCTCAGTGTTCACTGGTAACTTGTGGGTAGCAAGACACGGTAGTTAAGACTCTGGAGCCAGATTCCCAGGGTTTGAATCCCGGTGCACTGACACTTGATAGCTGCCTAACTGTGCGACCTCAGCTTCCCTGTCTGTAAATGAGGGCTAATAGCGCTACCTAAGGCCTAGGGGTGTTAAGAGAATTAAATGAGGATTGTATGTAAATCACTTATGTTAGTGTCTGGCACAAAGTAAGGAATTTATACCTGAAAAATAGGTACTTGCGAGGCATTTCTGCTACCCTGTGATATACTGAAAACCTTAGCATTTCATAAAGTCGCACATTAAAAGTTACAGGGTTTATGAGAAAAATAGCATTAGCAACAGATACCTTGAAACTTTGTATTCAGAGTACTAACAAAAACTATAATTGGTAAAAATTTCATAACAGTTAAAAGGACATGTTTAATTCCTAATGAAAGAATAAATTCTACAGTTAAATAAAGATTAAATAAAGTGGAATCTGGTTTGGAAGGGGGTTTGTCAAAGCGAAGGGGATAGGGCAAAATGCACCAAAACTGGGGTGCGCAAACATGCATGGCCACAGACGCAAGAGGAGGAGCGTGGGGAGAGTGGGCATCGTGTGCTGTGCTTCATTCCTCCAAGGCTGTCTGCATTCAGCTGCGTCAGTGTCCTCTGTTCCCCTGCTATTACTGGTGGCACAGAAATTAACTTGCTGAGGAGACTCACTGTGGCCCAGTGTGACTTCAGTGGTACACTAACATCATTCTTCTGTTTACCATTCTCGTGTGAGCCAACTCATGCCGCTGAAATACTCTGAAATGGAACAGATGTAAGGAAGGAAAATGCTTGTGTCAGCACGCGGGCACCCTGCCACTCTTTTTATGCCTTTCATTCTGCAGCCTGGTATAATGGAAAGAGTGTTGGTTTTGGAGTCAAGTGAGCTGAGTTCAAATCCTGTCTCTTCCCCTTACTAGTTGTGTGACTTTGAGTAACTTGCTCATTCTTTTAAACCCAGCCTTGCTTATCTGTAAAATGAAAATGTATGAGATGGTGTGTGCTGAGTACCTGGCACATGGGAAGTGTTCAGTAGGCTTTCTTTTGTACTGAGCCGCTGCTGACATTGCCTGCTTCCTTCCAGGCCATCACGGAGCCATGAACCAGCAGCACATGATGCCTTCCCAAGCCTTCCAGATGCGGCGCTCTCTGCCCCCAGACGACATCCAGGATGACTTTGATTGGGATTCAATTGTGTAGAGCTTGTTTCTGCAAGGCTCGGGACCCCAGAGTCACCTTTCTGTGCAGTGAAGGGAAAGGTCTACGAGAATCCAGTTGAGAAGAGTTGCTAATCACTTTACCAATGCTATCAAAATTTCTTTTGAAGACAATCAAGAAGATTTTAGCTGGATAACCTACTGCTTTTTCAGACCCAAACGAGTACTCCATGTTTGTCTCCCTGCCGGCCGCCCTACGTAGCTCCTGACTGTTGTGTGATTTAAACAGCTTTTGCGTATTTGTGTCAGTTTGTTGTTGACCACAAGTGCCAGACTGATTTTTCAGACAGAGCCTATTTTGCTGCAAGCAGTTTATAGATACATGTGTGTAAATATATGTACAAAATTTACTGAAAGGCTTCGATTTTTTTCTAATTGGATTATTAGATCTTGAAAAGAAAATTACTGTGAGTTTTTATTCCTTGTTAGGCTATTTTCTGCAGGATGGTTTTAACTGATGTGGGCAACTTAACGGAAATAGTTTTTTCAAAGCCTGGTTCCCCTTACTGAATTTTCTCAGAGATGTGGGTATCGAATTCTACTTAGTAAGTCAGAGAACCCGGAGTTTGGTCATCTCCAAATAGTCCAAAGGGGCATGTTGTACCTGAGCAACATGCAGAACTGACCACATTTTTTTTTTTTTTGGATGCTTGGAGGATTATAGATTTTATGTTGTGCTTTGTCAATGTCTAATTTCCTAATCTGCATTATAACAGCTCTAAAATTTATTGATTGATTAGAAGCTGGGTATTGCTTGGCTCTTTAAACAAATCAATGTCTCCACTTATTTATTATTCAGAAGTGTAACTTTAGTATTTATTGCTACCTTCTATGAATGCTTAGCTCTAATTGGGTTCATTAGGGATAAATGGGATGTCTGAAAGCACAGAGTTATTTTTCTTGGTCAGAGTCTACAGACAAGACAGTCAGATTGTGTTATTCACTTTGTCGTCACTCCTCGTACCGTGTGAGTGTGTTTCTCTATCTTAGCATTCCTGCTCATTGAGACTTACTAGCTAAGTAGAACTTTTTTCCTGGAATTTGAATCAGTTCCTTTGGGCAACAGAATGGGAGGGTACTGTTTATAAAGCGAGTTTCCCCACTCATTCTCTTTCCACTTAGGAAGCACTGGCAGGAGGACGGAGCCACACACAGATTCTGTTCACCTAGGCGTTCAGTGCAGTTACTGTTACGGGGCTGCCATTTCTGTGCTTGTGTGACAGTTGGGTGCGTGCTCAGGGATGCAGCCCGTCTCTTAGGGGTTTTTATTAGTTGTTGTTTGTTTATTATTTTGTTTCATATCATATCACAGTTACTTTGCATGGATTGACTGTCTTAGTTTTATAATAAAACTAAAAGAAATGAGATTTTTTTAAATGAATAGATTTTGAATTGGTTCTTAGAGGAAAAAAAGCAGAATTTTTTTTTTTTTCAGTTCTAATGGGGAAATATGTTCCATCAAATCAAGGAGTAATAACTACCCACTTGTTGCCTTTTAGCATCTCAAGTCTCTATCATCCATGTTTAAATCACTTTAATTAGCCTTAGTGATTCTGTGATTGAGTAATCTCTACTTGAACTAAACATCCTTATTTCTATACGTGTGTATGTGAGAGTGTTTGATGTGTGTTTTTTGTTTTTGTTTTTAATGGAGTGTTGCCTTGAATGAATGAATCACTGGGAAGCCAGCCATGGTTAAAGGCTGGTGAGTTGGGGAGAAAGGAAGGGCTTTATGTTCCTGTTGTCCAGACCCTGCTTGGCATGAGAAAAGGAATCTCAGCTCCAGCCCCTTGGATCAGAGAATACCAGAAGATTCTGGAAGGGCAGCCAGTAGGCCCCTCTCAGATCGATCAGAGGCAAGATGAGAAAGCAGCCTGCAGAGTAAAAGCTTGACAAAAAGAGAGGGGGTGATTTTCAGTAGTCTGCTGAAGTCACGGTTTTCTAGATACCAGAATGACCCTTTGGAAACTTCTAATTGCTTGGGCAGCAGTGTGTGCACTTTAAACAGTTTGGGTATTGGAATGGAGTCTCTTACATTGAATGATTTGAGTAGAAACCACTGATGAGGATTTTTCAAATTGTGTGAAGCTAATTTCCTGTTTGGCACTCATTTACTGATTTGCAGTGATGAATATTTTTATAAGAAATTAAACTTACCAAGAATGGCCCTGGAGGCAGAACCTCCGTCCAGACCCATCCCGCTCTTGTGAGTCAGGTGACCTGGGAGCCCAGGACAGGCCTTCAGGGTGGGCTCCAGCCAGACAGGCTGCCTGGCGAGGTGCAAGCATCCCTCTAGTGGCCATTGCAGTTGGTAGTTGTTACTGCAAAGTTCTGTCATGGGCCTGAATTGGCTGAAGGCTTTTGGGGAAAAGAATAATAAATGCATATAATGAAATGGGGTACTCTGTCCAGGAGAATAATCCGACTGGCATTTGTGGCAGTTTTGAAATGTAAATGTATTCATGTGTGTACTTGTAAATACATGTCTCTCAGATGTCCTTTGAAGTGGGAGGGAATCAATCTGGGGATTATTTCAAATGGAATAGAGTATTTTGATATTGTCCATTCAAAGGGTGATGTGTACATATCTATATTGTATATATGTGATGAAATGCATTGGCTTTTTGTGCAAACACAATCTGCTCTCTGTACTGCTGTTGGACAGTCAGTGTTTTAATGTTTCTACAGTTTTGCTATTGCACGATTTCATATTTTGCCTCTATGATGAACGACACCCATTCTTTGTAACTGTTTAGTGCTTTAAAGAAATATTCCAAGTGTCATTAGGATTGTTGGTGCCAGAATTGATATGCATGAATGGCACTTAAAATAAAAATATTATGTAAACTCTATTTATAACACCAACTCATCTGTGTCATTTGCTGCAATTAAGGGAATAAGATTGGAACTAGTCCAGAAGCAGAAGCCCCTCGGCCAGTCCTCAGGGCCTTGGAGACTCTGTGCCAGGTAGCGCTGCTTCAGAACAGTCATTGCTGCCATTTAGTGAGCAGCTTACTAGCCCTGTGGACTTGAAGTAATTTAGTGTCTGTGAGCCTCCCTTTCTTCCTTTTCCTCATTTACAGGCCCAATATGAGAATAGTAATACCGACCTCCTAGATTTGTAGTGAGATTAAATTACTGCATGCATTAAACATTTAGAACAGCATCTAGGACCTATAAAAGGACTAGTATGTGCCAGGTACTGTGCTGAGTAGACAGTGCTACCCTCAGTGTGCAGGACACTCAGAGGTCTAGTGGCTTACCCAGGCTCTTTGTGGGCAAGTGGCAGAACTGAGGTTTTAGTCCCAGGTCTTCTGACTTCATTGTCATGTTCTTCCACGTCGTTCTCTATTCCAAAGCAAGTCCCCGTCCCTAGCCCTTCCCTTGACCTCAATCTTGCCCCAACAACTACCTTTCCAGAGAGCTATTTCTGAAAGGTGGAAGTGCAGCTTCTTAACATTTTCGGAGCACACTATACCTTCCCATGAGAAATCCAGAGATAAGGAAACCACAGTTCTGTCTTCAGGGCATGCAGACTTAACCCCATACAGGTAGCAATTTGCCAACCCAGGGAAAGTACCCAGGAAGGCTACTTTGAAGGTATGCCCTGGCAAGGCAAGATTTTGGGGGTGAGGGGTTAGGTCATGCAGGGGCTGGAGCACTGGTTTAAGCATGGGCAATTTGAGTCTTCATAGAGTCTCAGACCAGAGAAGGTGTTTCCACTAATACCACTGCACTGAGCACCCCCCCCCCCCAGCAGCTAGATTGGTGTGGGGGTGGGGACTGATGCAGGAGGAAGGATGGGTTGTTAGTGAAGAACCAAGCACAGAGATCCTTCAAGTGGTGGTGTCCCGATTTGACTGATGTGGAAATAGGCTCAGCAATGGGGAGGCCAACGACACGGAAGTGTACTTGAAACTGCAGTCTGTCTCACTTAAGGAGAGTGCTTCCCACCAATCCACGATCCTGCCCGAGGCCTTGTGTTACTCTAACTTTTAACCCATACAATGCTGCCAGGAAAGTGGTCCACTGCAGTTTTACAGGTGGGGAAACAGGCTCAGTTGGGGTCAGACCTCAAAGTTCATTTCCTTTTACCCTACTGCCTTCCCAAAAGGGGTTTTCCCAAAGCCAGGGCTAGTGCCTCACTGCCTGATGGTGTCACAGTGGGGAGCTGTTTTTCTCCAATCACAGGTAAATCTTGGTCAGCAGTGCCTCTGAAGGACTGTAGTGGGGGGCACAGTTACATGTCACTGTGGGCTGATTCAGGCACAGATGAAGTACACCTTCGTGTTGATCAAATGAAAAAAGTAAACAAGAGCCCTGAGATGCATGTTTAGTTCTCAAGGCTTTAGCATGTTCCAGTGTACAAAGGGCTTCTCTATTTAGGTGCACCCTGACCAGCTGGACAAAGCAGTCCTGGAAGACCACGCGAGCCTCAGCACTTGCAGGAGCGTTTTCTGCACTCTAAATGCCTTAGAATCACCGGACCAGCTTGAAAGTTTCAAGCTAGAAGGGGCCTTTGAAATCATCTAATACCGATAAAGCCTCCAATGTTTTGCATTGAGAGCATTGAGACCCTGAGAGGGAAATGGCTTGCTCAAAGTCATACAGCTAATTAGTGGCAAATTGGAGTAAGGGGAGGAGGGGAGAGTGTCATTTACGTGACAGGCATTTAAAACTCCTACACACACAGTCTTCCTTGATCTACACACGAACCTGAGGCTGTAGTGTACACTGTTACTGCCCCATTTTACAGATGAGGAAACTGCTTCGGGGAGGTAAGGCACAAAGCAGCTGCATCCTGAATGCACACAAACTGAAGTACACACTTGGCCAAAAACAGAGAATGGGAATCTTTTTTTTTTTAAGACTATTTTTAGAGAGAGAGAGGGAGAGAGACATCAATTGGCTGCCTCTAGCACGCCCCCAACTGGGGACCTGGCCTGCAACCCAGGCACGTTCCCTGAATGGGAATCAAGCTGGTGACCTTTTGGTTCACAGGCCAGCCAGCGCTCAACCCAGCTGCTTGAAAGACAGACTGTAACCAAGAATTAGAAAAACTGGCCACGTCTTTGAAACAAGGCATATTTACCCCCAACATGGTGCCTTCTTAAAAGATATTTCAAGAGTGACTTCAAACTTCCTGCTGTTATCTCTCTCTCCATGTGACATGTGACTAGTCAACACTGTGAAGCACAAACTTGGCAAGTGGCTGTGCCAGGGCCAGGATTTAATGCAACCCCAGGTCAGGGCTGTCTCTCAGGCAATGCCCCTAAGCCATGCTGACCCCAGAAGTACAGAATAGGACAGCTAGATACCATTTATGACTTTTCACTTATTCCGAGCACTTGCTCTAGATTATATATTTACTCTTCAAAACAACTGTGTGGTAGATACTATTATTATCAACCTCGTTTTGCAAATAATCTGAAGCACAAAGAGATGAAGTCACTTGCCCAGAGTCACCCGGCTCGTAGGTGGTGGGAGTGATGAAAGCAGCAGCAGTAGAGCTGGGATTCAAACCTTGGCCTTCCAGCCCCACTGTCTACACCGTTCGCCACACTGTGTTAGTTCCTTGGCTCTGTTACCTGAGCTAGTGGGCCAACGGGGGCCTTAGAAAGCAATGAGGCTGCAGTGAGCACTGGCGGCCAGCAGAGGGCGGAGGGCTGCCGGTGGTGTGCCTTTCCTCCGTTGAAGTTTTTCTTGAGCGTTAGGGCTATGCTCCCTTTCTTAGTAGCCCTGGGTTGGGTGTTCCTAAAGACTGGTAGGGACCCCAATGACTAACCCTCAGAATCTTCTGAGTCACAGCTTGCTGGAGAGAGCCAAGGTACCCCTCTAGTTCTCAGCAATAAACATACTGGTGGGGCCCCCTTCAGAGCTGCCTCTGGGCCCGCTGCCCCACCCAGCCCCCCTGATCCCCATTGTCCCCCTACTCCAGCACTAGGGTGAGGCAGGTCAGCCCACCATCAACCCAAACTCTGAGTCTCCTGAGGCGCTGCTTTTCTGGTACTAGTTGATCCTGGGGCTGGCATTATTGACCCTTGCCCTCCCAGCCCTGCCTCTGAGCCTTGGCGGGCCTCAGTGTCCCCACACACTCACAGACTCCTGTGGCTGCCAGAAGCATTAGGATTGTGGCCACTATTTGCCAGGCCCTCTGCCAGTACTTGATGGTCATTCAGCACTCCTAAATGTCTTGTGGGATTAGTGTTATCTCCTTTTACTGCTGGACATTGTTGCCACTCAGAGACGTAATGTCATTTACCCAAGGTTACAGCCAGGGAGAGGTTGCCCAGAGGACCAGCACCCAGGCCTGCCTTATTCCGGTCTGCTCTTGCCATTGAGGCAAATAGCTTCCCCCACAACAATCCCCAGCTGCCCCTGACCTCTCTCAGGGCCAGTTACCACACCCTGTCCCACCCACCCTACTCCAGCAGGGACCTGTGGGTGAATTCCGACTCTCACACCGAGGCCCCCAGGAGGTCAGAGGGGCAACTTCCTCTCCCAGACAATGGCAATAAAGACAACCGAGGACACTTCCCACCCTTCCCATGCCTGAGTGACGCTCCCAGGCAGAGACCTTCCTGGGAACCGTCCTCTGGTTCCATGTGAGACTGCATGAGTGCATACGCTACGTGACTGGTGTGTGTGTCTAAGTCCTGTACCTGAGTGTCAGTCAGGGTCACTGCAGGTAGTTGTGTGGCTGACTATGCCCAGGAGGCCTGGTGTATGTGTGAGACTCCATGTGATTGAGTCCTTGAATGTGTGTGCTTGTGCGATCATGTGTCCGTGGCTGGCCATGTGATTGTGTAGCCCGTGTGATTGTGGCTGTGTGCTTTGGTGTATCCATGTGTGCTGTTAAGCTGCAGACAGGAGAGAAAACATGCGGCCCGGGGTGAGGAAGGAGATGGCTCTTCACTCAAGCTCTGGCTCCCTCCTCCCTTCTGCACCTTAGTAGCCATTCCAGCCTCCCCCAGGAGCCCAGCCCCCTGGAGACACTTGCTGGGGTAGAGCTGGGTTTCCAGGCCCTGCGAGTGCCATACAAATGAATTTTTCCCCTTTCCCATCACTTCCGTGCCTTGCCCCTGTCACTGCTACTGTAGCCCTTTGAGCTGGATCCCTGACCCTTTTACAACTGCTCCCACCCCCGGCAGCCCCTGCTTCGCAGCCAGGCCGGCAGCTGCTCCATGGGTGGGTGAGCATGTGCCATGCAGGCCCCAAAGGCCAGAGCAATACAGGAAGCAATGGGAGGAACACCCAGTCTGGAGCCAGAACCTAAACTTCATCTGGGCAAGACATTGCCCTCTCTGAGCCTCAGTTTCCTCATTTGTAAAATAAGATGGAATGCCTTACCTCAAAGTGCTGACGAGACCATCTGAGAGAGATGGTCAGCAGTCAGACAGGAGGCAGCCAGCGTGGGCCCCGCACCTCTTAGGTCCCAGGGGCTGGTCCTCCCTTCTCCGTCTGCCCCCTCCCTCGCTTTTCTTCCACATGCCATCCGTTGCCGTGTGGCCAAGCCCAGCTGATTCTCCCACACACCATCTTTCCCATCACCCCCTTCAGGAGCGCTGCTGGGGCGGAGTGCACCTCTCCCTCAGGGACAGCAGCCACACCTGCACAGCCCGCTCTCTCGGCCAAGTGCCCTGGTGGTCTTTCTAAGCCCCAGCCTCTCTTGTGGTCTCCCCTGCTCTGAAACCTCTCATGGCTTCCCATTCTCAACTGATTAAGGACAAATATCTTAGCTTGGCATTGAAAGCCTCCTTCTCTGCATGCTCACCCACAGCACCTCTGGACATGCTCTCTGCTTCAGCCCTGTCCACCCGCCCTTCTTGTCTGTGCTCCATGCGGCCCGGCCGGGCCTACAGGCCCCACCCCCGTGGATTTGAATCTCCCCATCACTTGAGGCCCAGTGCAGACGCGCCCCCACCTCATCTGTCAGGTATCCTTGAAACTGGCTGCAGGGGGATCCTCTCTCGCAGCACCCTGCGGAGCCCCATGGAATCTGTGCCCACGTTCTACCCTTCTCCTTCCAGCCTGTGGGCACTGGGGCACGTGGCAGGAGCTCCAGCTGTGTCTCTGTCCTTCCCTGACAGCCTTCAGGTGTGGGAGGTTGTCTCTGAGGCCAGTGCCCAGGGCAGGCTGGGGGCGGGGGGGAGAGGCCCCTGCCGACCCGCTGTGTAGGGAGCAGATGGTGAATGGAGCTCCCCTACAGTGCTGTCCTTGCCAGGCCTTGGGGATGTGAGATGACACTGCTGAGCAAACAACCAGACACACCCTCTGTTCATTACCCAGCTGCCCCGAGAGCACTGAGGGGGAGAGCCAGCTCACCCCAGGGCCTGGGGGAGGCGAGGGAGCCCCGCGCCCCAGCCTGGCTCAAGCCAATAGACTTCAAACTCTGCTTCAGTCACCCACTCTCTGCTTGACTTTGGGCACCCTCTTTCAAGGGCCTGAGGTTCCTCTTCTGTAAATGGGCAGCACCACCCTACCCCAGGGTGTCTGACGCAGTAGCAGCGGCCCCTGTCTTCTTCCCCTTCCCCGAAGGCAGGAGTCTGGGCCCAGGGAGACAGCACAGAAGGTGAGGACTGAGGAGAGGCCCTTCTTTGGCATTTGTGACAATTGGCTTCTGTTCTGGAATGTATGGCTTGGTGGCCGCAGCTGCCACCAGATCTCCCTGGCAGTGAGTCTGAAAGTCGTGCCTTCCCCTAAGTGAAGGTAGTCCCCATGCTTGGCCCACGGGGCCCTTGAGCAGCGTGCAGCGACCTATGCCATGGTTCAGGCACTTCCGTACGCACCTCTGGGAGGCCATGTTTCCTAACCTCTCTCTTGGCCTTGAACTGCAGTTTACCCATCCATACAGTGGGGTTCTGCAGTTATGTCTTAGGTATTCCCAGAGCTGTTAGGAGATTCACAAACATTATAATGTCCCCCTTGGGCAGTTCTGAGCTCTCAGAGGAACTTGAGATTGTTACAGTCTCCAGGACAGGTTCACCAGCAGAACGGCGGGGCTGAGCAATGGGGGCCACACCCTGTTCAAGGTCACACAGATCCATATGGGTTCCCAGCTGGGCTCTGTTCCAGGCCGGATCAGCGGGGACAGAGCCAGGCCTGGGAGGACTGGGCCTTAGTGGACACCGGAACCATGTTGAGATCACCCAAAACCAAGAGTTAAACAACCTCTGGGTCAAAAGGCATATAGCATCAGCCTCCTCTGCTGCACCCAAGGGCGGCCGGCAGCGGGGAGCCCTCGGCAGCTGCTGGCGGAAGGGTGAGGGGGGCCTGGGCTGCGGGGCTGGGGCTGCTTTCCACACCTGTAAAGTACTCAGGCCAGAGCACATGCGCATTCACTGACCTGGTTGCTGTTCTGTTACACACACCACAGCCGAACCGATCCCCGGAGGGCTCGGAGCACCTGCCCAGTGCCAGGCCTTGTGTGAGCTCTGGGGCCCCAATGCAGCAAAAAGGGGTTCTGCTCTCAGGGGCTGGCAGGATCCTGGGCGAGGCAGATAGTTGTTAAGTTTTATAATGGAGGGTGTAGGAGGCCGTTGGAGATGGGAGACAGTCCTAACCTAGGCTTGCTGGGTCTGGGCATCAGTGAGGAAGGTTTTCTAGACAATCTGAAATCCACACCATAGTTGTTATTATCTCCGTTTTTCAGATGCAGACACCGAGGCTTGGAAAGGTCTCGCAGCTGTTCCCTAAGGAGGCTAGACTCCGGCCCAGGGCTGTCAGGCCAGAGCCGGGCTTCCTCACCCACAGCACCGCGGGTCTGGGCCCCTTCTCCTGGTTCCCTCCCGGGGGTCCCGGTTGAAGGGTGATCACGAAGGGCCCTGAATCCAGGTTTCTTCTGAAGGTTTTGAGCAGCCATGATGGGTTTTCAGGTGGAGAGACAGCTAGTAGAGGTGGCGTAGCCCGGAAGGCTGTGGAAGAGGGGGAGTTTGCCAGAAGAGGTGGCCTTGGATGTGGGAAGCCCAAATGACCTCAGACCCACCTGCTACCAGTAAGGAATGATGAAGGGTGGGGGTGGGGCGCTGGGGGCCCATGCCTCAGAACTCAGGCGTGGGCCTGGAGACCAGGACGCCTGGGGTACGGGGAGGACCCAAGATCCAGTGCCCAGCAGCTTCAATGCAGAAGGGGAGGGCAGAGGCCTGAATTCACACCTGGGCCCAGGTCAAGCTGGAGGGCGGAATTGGAGTGGCGTAGGGACTGTAAGAAAAGGGGAATTGTTCCCATTTCCCAGGGTTGATGTCAGAAGTGGGGCTGGGCAGGGCAGGGCCCCAAGGGCTGAGGCCTAGGAGCCATTTCCTCTTTCCCACAGTGTGGGTCCACATCACTCCCACAGCCTCGCCCCCACTGCCCTTGCCCCCACTCCCCCCGCCCCGGCCTTGCACCAGGTGAGCCTGTCCAGAGCACTCAGGGAGAACGGGCTCCAGGAACCAAGGCCCCTCGCCTGCGTATCCAACCCTGCTGCACTCCGGCAAAGGAAAGACCGAAAAATCAACGCCAGCCAGAAACAGGGCTCCTTCATCCCCCAGTGGCCCCACCCTTTGTGCAAAACCAAACCCCAACCCAGTGAGCCCCCACTTAGTCCCGATCCAGACCCCCTCACACAGTCAACCTAACGCATCTTCACCTTCAAACTCGACTCCACCCCAACCCTACCAAGGAGCCCTCACGCACCCCAAACCTCCATGTCAGTTACAGTCCCCACAGCAACCCTGTCCTCATGGCACCCCCAATTCTGAACCTAATCCTGACACTTCAACATCCCCAACCTCAGCTCCATGCCACACCTGACCCGAACCCACGCCTCAGCTTGGATCCTAACTCAAACTCCTACCACTCACTGCTGCGCGTCTTCCCCAATTTAACCTCAACCCCAACCCAGCTCCACCCTCAGCAGCACTCGGGATCCGTGCCTGGCGCTCACCTCATCCCCATCGAAATTAATTCTACCCTGAGGTGTGTCTTGAGCCTCACCTTCAACCCAGACCCCACCCATAACCCCAGTGTTCTCTGCCTCACCCCTGACCCTCTGGGGCTCATTGCCACCCAGCTCTCAGCACAGGCCACCACATGGCTGGACTGGATGTGTAGACCTCAGTGTAAACACACATACACATGTCCCTCAGCATGCACATACATACCTCAGTACACACACACACACACACCCTACCTCAGCACAGACATACCTCAGTACATACCACACCTCAGCACACACATATGTACCTCAGCATATACACACCTCAGTACACACCACACCTCAGTACACACACACACATACTTCAGTACACACACACCTATACTTCAGTACACACACACCTCAGTACACATATACACATACCTCAGTACACACCACACCTCAGTACACACACACCTACCTTAGCATGCAAATACCCATACCTTAGCACACACACACCTACCTCAGCACACACCACACCTCAGTACACACACACATAACTCAGCACACACCTCAGCACACACCACACCTCAGTACACACACACACATAGCATATACACACCTCAGCACACACCACACCTCAGTACACACACACCTACCTCAGCATGCACACATCCACACCTCAGCACATATGCACAAACCTACCTCAGTATATGCACACCTCAGCATACCCACACCTCAGTTCACACACATACACACACACCTCAGCACACACCTCAGCACACACACACACTTACCTCAGCACACACACACACACACCAGTAAGGGGAGGGGTCCAGTCCAGTTCTGAGGGGTACCTGGGAAGGTGGATAGAACTGGTGTTTGCTGCCCCTCCCTTGGGCTGGACCCCTTTGAAGTTCCCTCCTCGTCAGGCTCTGCTTCCTCCAAGTCCTCCTTCAATATTGACTCTCCCCACCTAGGGATTTTCGCCCCAGGCCCCTTCCTGGCTGTTGGCCAGGCTTGTTTGTAGATTAGAGCCACAAGCTCCCAGGACCTCCTTCCTCCCTGTCCCCGGGGCCCTGCTCACAACAGAACACAAGGAACACACACCAAGCCAGTCCTTATGGGGGTCAGAGTCTAGCAGGGAGAGACACACTGCCAGGTAATCCATCCCACAAGGTCCCTGGCAGGGGAACGTACGTGCCTCTATGGAGACAAAGAGGTTATTTAGCTCGGGATGCGGTGGGGGTTATTTGACCTGGGCCTCAGGTGTGAGTAGGAGTTCATCTAGAGACAGGAAAGGGAAAGTCTTCCAGGCAGAGGGAACATTGTGTTTAAAGGCGAGGACGCACGTTCAGGAAGGGCTGGGGAGGTGAGCCTGGCAGCGAAGGCCAGGGTGGGGAGATCAGGCGGGGCTCGTTGGGGGCGAGGGCACACGTGGGGGGGACCGGTCAGCAGGCAGAAACGGTGGGAGTGAGGAGGAGGAGCTTGGGGGCCCAGCGGGGAGGAAATTGGGAGGCAGAGGGAAGGAACTCATCTAAAGACAACCTGAGGCTGGAGGACAGGCAGGACAGTGGGATCAGCACCGGGTGAGGACAGGCTGTGGCTCAGAGGGGCAGGCTCCCAGAGAGGCCAATGAGGACCAGGAGTGGATGCTGCTATTGATAAGAATAATAATAACCGAACTACCCTTTACGGAGTGCTTTCCATGTGTCTGCCATTGAGCTAAACATTGCTATCACCTCATTTAATCCTCAAAATAACCCCACGAGGCAGGTATGGTTATTAGTCCCCACAGAAGACACAGGGACATGGAGGCTTAGAGAGGGGGAACGATTTACCCAAGTTCACACACACTGAAACTGGGCGAGGTAGGTAAGACTTGAACCTGAGCCTGTGGGGTGGCAGAGCTGAGGCCTTCCTCAAAGTCATAGTGGCCACACCTGGCACTTGATTTGAAGCCCTCTCAAAACCCCCTCCTCCCCTCAGGCTGAATTTCTCACAATTCCCTGAATATTCCAGGCCTACCTCACCTCCTGGCTGTCATAAACGTAGCATCATCTGCAAGAAATGGTCTCTCCTCTCAATCCCTTCTCTAAGAAAATGCCCACCTGTTCTGCAGAACTGGGGGTTGGCGTGGTCTCCTTTGGGAAGCCTTCCTGAACTGCTCTAACCCTGGCCTGGGCGAGGTGCCCCCTCCATACTCCACCCTGGTCGCCTCCCATTCCCGTAACAACCCTGCATTGCCACTGTCTGGAACCCCTCCTCAAGGGCTGGGCGGGGCTGCAGACCCTCCCCAGCACAGGGCCCTGCCCAGAGCAGCTGCCTGGGTGGCTAGTGCAGGGCGCAGCTGGCTGGGTGTCAAATTGAGTGCCCAGGGAGGGGACTGAGCTCTTATCTGCTGGGGCTATCTTGAGCCCTAACTGACTAGCCTTAGTTTACAGGTGAGCAGATGAGGCCCTGACAAAGGCTCCCGGGTTACTCAGTAACCCTGCCCTCTTTAAAAGGCCCACTGTTTCCCCTTGGCATCCATAACCAGCCACCCCCTCTCGAGCACCGCTACCATGAACACCTTTCTGCTTGCCGCACTGTGCCTCCTGGGATCCTGGGCTGCCCTGGCAGGGGGAGTCACTGTGCAGGTGAGTCCTGTCCCTGCCCTGGCCCAGCTGGCTCTTTGCCCCCAGCACACAGAGCCTGTGTTCTGACACAGCACTCCCCCTTTGGGGCTGGAGTGGGGGTGTGCGTCTAAGTCTTCCTCAGGGTCCCCCTTCTCAGTCCTGCCCCATATACGTCCACCTTTAAACTTGAAAGAAAACGTGTATCAGGTAGGGAGAAGAGAAATAGCTATTTGGGAAAGGCAGGTGAGTAGCCAGTTTACTGGGGGCTAGCCATGGGCCAGGCTCCTCTCGTACCTCACTGTGGTCCCCGGATCACTCTGGGAAGAAGGGATTATTAGTTCCATTTTCCAGAGGAGGAAAATTGAGCCTCAGAGAGGTTCTGGAACTGGCTATGGGCACATGGCTGGGAAGTGAAGGGGCTGGATTTGTTACCAGGAAGGGGACCAGGCCCAGAGCGGGTCTGCCTAGGGCCAGCTGGTGGTAGGTGGGTTCTTGACTTCATGCAGGAAAGATTTCACAACACAAGTCCAGGTGATTTTGAGAGGACGTTTATTAAAGCTGGGGACATGAAACAAGGGAAGGCCTCGGGTAGAAAAAGCAACAGGAGGCTAAGTGGGGAGCCTCACTGGAGAGCCAGAGAAAAGGGGGCCTTGAACGTAGGTTTCAGGGGGATCGGCCTGGGACCAGCTGCCATTGCCCATTGCTCCCCTGGTTGCCAGTTTCCTTGGGTCCCTTAGAGTTCGGGAGATGCCGGCCTGAGTGGGCAGAGGAGGGAGAGAGGAAAGATGTGGGCATCCTTCCCAGAGGGAGAGTGAGCTAGGACCTTTGTTTTGAGGGTTTTATTTCTCTCTAGCAGGTGGGGATCTTAGGGGAGGCCTAAGGGAGGTTTCAGCAGAATATTCTTCAGTTTTGCAGGTGTGCCCTTTCAGGATCCTGGTCTCCACTGATTGGTCAGCGCCAGGGCAGGGGGGCCATTAGTCACTGCAGCTGGTCCGAGCATTGCCCAGCTGGCTGTGCTGCTTTTCTGGGCCTGGGAGTGAAATACGACTGAGGCCTAGATGGTAACTCTAGGGAGGAGAATTTGAGGGGGTCTAAACTTCATAACCAGCAATGTGAAAGGTCAGAGCATCTAAACCGTGTGACCAGTGATATGCCCGGGGAGGAAAGGCCACCCTGGGGGCCCATTGCCAGGCAGCAGGGCTTTCTGCCCTGGCGACCTGTATCTGGCTGTGAATTGCTTGGCCAGTGTGGTTAGCTCTCTGTCTCAGTTTCCCCATGCCACTTGCCAAGGGATTTTCCTAGCTTCTTACTGTCCGGCCTCAGATTCAATTCCAGATCTTACTTCGTGGCCCTGTTCTCGGCTGGAGCAGCGGCCTGGATCTCAGGGCACACACCATCATCCTGGAGCGACCACGTGCTCACCAGTGTGGGTGTGGTGTGGGTGCCAGTGACAGGCCTGCTGGCACCCAGTAGGGGGCCCCCTCTCTACCACAGCCAGGCTCTGGGAGGCCTTTTATTGCTTCTCCAACCTCAACCAGGCTGCAGGCTGTGGACTGGAGCTCAGGGCCGAGTAATCAGCCGGCATGGCTGTCAGGCAGGGGTGAAGACAGCCTGGGCTTGGCCACGTGGAACCTGGTCCGGGGCCCAGCTGTGTACTGCTTCCTACAAATCAGCACTCTGGCACCTGCTGTATCTCTGACACATTCCATCCGTTTTCTCCATTCCTCACAACGTGCAGAATGTAAGGCTCTCAGAATGTAACAACCAATCCATGGCCAAAGAGCAAAACCAGGATTTCAGCCCATGGGCTGGCAGTGGGTCCTGAGCTCTAACCACCTCACACTGCCCTGTAGAGGTGTCTGGTGCCCATTTGCCACAAACACTGCTCGAGCCACGGGGGCTGGAGAGGGGCCAGTCCTGGAGGAAATGGTCAGGGAGCAGGCTGCAGCCTGGCCTCATGCTCTGGACATGTCTCTCTCAGGATGGAAAGTTCTCCTTTTCTTTGGAGTCCGTGAAGAAGCTCAGGGATCTCGGAGATCTCCAGGAGCTCACCCGCAGGAGCTCTGCTATGGTTCCCAACCCCTGTAACTATCCCAACTTTCCCAAAGAACTCAGGCCTCTCTGCAAGGAGCGAAATGCCAGGGAGATCCTCCAGAGGCTGGGTGAGTAGCTTCCTCTCTGATGGGTGGGACTTGGGAATTCCCTGACTGATGGCACTTGAGGGAGAGATGTGCTCTGATTGGGGGGATTCAGAGGAGGGGCTCTGCTCTGATTGGTGGTCATATGAAGCTCTTAGCTGTGATTGGCAAGGCTTACTTTAAGAAGGGCCTGGCTAGATCTGTCTGGTACTGTGTCATGGTTCATCTAGTCTAGTCTAGCTGTAGCTCTTTTCTGGGTAGAATTTCTGCTCTGATTGGCTGACTTGAGTGGTACCTGTGTCTTGGTTTGGGGCAGAAAGCCCAGCCGGTCATAGAGGAGAGGCCCGTATTTCTCCTGGGGGCTGGGTGGCAGATGTCTGAGCTTTGGCTCAAGGGAGGATGGGGGATTTGAGGAAGAGAAGCTGGCTCTCATGGGGCCCTATCTCTCCTGTCCAGAGGCCATCGCTGAGGACCCGAGCTCGTGTGAAATCTGTGCCTATGCTGCCTGTACTGGATGCTAGGACAGCGGGGGCTCGCTGTCTTTTGCCCCTCCCCCACAGAACGCTCCCACTCTGGCAGCTTCATCTACCCTGCTCCCATCAGAGGACTGAGGAGAGAGCAGCCTGGGGAGACCCAGCCCTTAACCCCATCCGAGCTGCCGGCAGCTTTTCCAACCTGCATCTAATAAACCAGTTTCCCGTGTACTCCTGGTGTTGCTTTCATTCATTCCTTCATCCCTCAGTCTACTCATCACCCAGTTTCAGGAAAGCCCTCCCTGCCCTCAAAGCTTACTGTGCTAAGTGCAAGGACCCTGAGCTCCCTGCTAAGCTACCAACCACTGCACACAGACACTGAGGGACCTGAGTCTGCAGACCGCCAACGGAGGAGGCGGAGGAGGTGGAACCTCTGTTTTCCTTTCACACCTCCTGGAGTCACCAGTCACTAACTATGGACGAGCACAGGAGGCACGGGGGCCTATGCGATTGGCCCCCAGCTCCAGAGCAATAACGGTACCTCGGGACCTGGCCCCCACTGACCAGTTCAGTGTTGCTTCCTGCCCTCCCGCACCCCAGGGCCCGCACCCCAGACCACAGCTCCTGCTCTGGCCCCCTCACCTCTGCACTGTTCCTCTCGCCACACTCCTGGCCAGGTCAGCTCCCACTCAGGCACCCACACTCCCAGGGCCTCTCCTCAGAAGCCTTTCCCCACTCTCCCAGGAAGGGTCTCTGTGCTCCCACTCTGTCCTGGGTGCTCCCAGGGCATCATGATCACTCACACCCGCGCACAGCTCTGGCCTCCCGGAAGTATAATGGCGTCTGTGCCTGAGGAAGTCTGTCTGATCATCAGAGCGGGTGAAGCCCACCGTGCGGAGGGTGGTTTGAGACTGTAACAGAGAGCAGGGGAAAGCAAGAGCTGCACAGTTCCAGTCCCAGGTCTGCCATGTGCTGTGTGATGTCAGGAGAGTTGCTTTCCCTCTCTGTGTCTTAGTCTCCTCTGTAAGACTGGGATAGGAATAGTAGGGGACACTAGGGGAAATACTGCATGCAGATATGTGTGTATGTAAAGTTCTGGCTGTATGCGAACACAAGAGAATTCAGTAAGTGGTAGAAACAAATAAACCAAAGAAAGGGGAACCAGGGGAAGCTGAGGATGGTTCAGACTGGGGTGAGGAGGTGAGGCATGGAGGGAGGCCTGTTTGCAACCATAGAGGGAAGGAGGAAAGAGGACATAAGCTTCTTGGGGAGTGGAGCAGAGAGGGAGTGCCACAGGGCGATTGAAGTCGAAGCCGGATCCCTTGGGCTGCAGATTCAGAGGGTGAGGTGTAGTCCTCCAAGTCAGGGGAGGCTTTGTGAAGGGGGGCAGGGGGGCAGGCATTTGCATTTGCCTTTGGAATTTGCATTGGGATGGGTGGAGTTTCAAAACCTGTGTGGAAACAGGGAGGCGGAGGGGTTCCCTTCCAGAAGAGGGGCTGGTGAGGACGCCCACAGAAGCAGGAAGGTCCCAGGCACTGGGATGTTTCAGCTGGGTGAAACTGGGGTCCTGATTTAATGTGATTCCTATTTGATATGCAACCTGAGCAGTCCATTCACAGTGTGCTGTAAGCCTTAGCCCTTTCCCTTACTAATCATTAACCCCCTCGGGCAGCCAGGAACATGGCCGTTCCCTGGGTAAGGGTCACAAGATCTGGTTTTCTGCTAAGTTAGGTGTCAGCTCCTGAGCCGCAAGGGGGACTGACCTCCTGGCTACTTTTTCAGGAAACTAGACAGAGAGATGTCAGAGTAGACCCCAGAGCCATCTGCATGACCCCAGACCCCCAAACCCACAGTATTTTGTGTTTTTGGTCCTATATAATCTGTACCTATGCGGCATTGGGGGGTTCAGGCTTTTGAGCAGTAGCTTCTCATGTCCAGGGTAGTGCCATTTATAATAAAATAGCCAGTGCAATTCTTGGTGTTCAGTGTTTGGCTCTGCTGGTGCCGAGTGGATGAACTCTTCCATTTGCTAACATGGACAGATCGAGTCTGGGAGGCACATGGGTTGAGCCTGAGCGTGCCATTTCTAAGCTGTGCACCCCTCTGTGAGACCTGGTTTCCTCCGCCAAAAACGCACTGGGGATGCATGAACATTGGGGATGAGAACGGAGCCTGCCTCCTAGGGTGGCGGGGTGGCAGGGGGATGTGGTGAGGTGGGAGGCGGAGCAGAATCATTTCATGCTCCACTCTGGGCCCCCGGGTGTGAGCCCGGCTCCGCCTGTTACCAGCTGTGGGGCTTTGGGCAGGTCACTCAGCCTGTTTCCTCGGTTTCCTCATCTGTAAAATGGGGGTGACAAAATGAGGAGAGACAGAGGGAGAGATTCCACTTTTAGAACTTTAAGAAATGAGTTGTTTTAAAGCTTTTATTTTTACCCCTAAATAAAATGTAGTTGAGTGAAGATTAAACGAGGTAATACAAGCAAAGCCGTCAGAGTTACGCCAGCTGCATCCATGGTGAGCACTTTGTCAATGCTGCTATTATTATTATTATTACTTTTGTGTGGGTGGCTCAGCCTTGTGTCTGGCACACAGAAGATGCTTGGCCAGCGGCAGTTGTCTTCCCTGCCTGCTCCCGAGGCAGGTGGGAGCCCAGGACAGCTTCAGGGACCTGTAAGAGATGAGGCCAGATGGCTGATACGCTCAGTTTAGACTTGAGAAGCAGCACGGGGGGCAAGGGAAGGGCAACAGCAATGACAGGGCAGCACGAGATGTCCCTCCGGTGTGGTGGGGAGGGGAAGCAGGGCAGAGAGGGCACTCAGGGCCCTGGTGGAGTGATGGTAAAGGGGTAGGAGGAGCCCGGAGGGATGCTGGATGCATTGCAAGGGCCCCAGCCAGTCTGGCCTGTGGGGGCAGGAGGAGAAAGGGGCTGGAGCTCTGCGGTCTGTGGCCTGGTGGGCCAGGAAACCGCAGGACTCACGAGCGGAACTGGGTCATCAGCAGGGGCCGCTGGCTGGTGGGAATTCATCCTGGCCTTGGCCCTGGCTCTGTGTGAACCGAGTTCAGAGGGCTGGGCCCCTTTGTCCCTGGCTCTCTTCTCTGACTGCTCCACACGGAGGCTGGGCGGGGGGTGGGGGGAAGCCCAGGCTGTGGAAAGGCCCCGCTTCAGCAGGGTTCTCCCACCGGAGTTAAGGCCCTGCAGGCCCCTGTGAGAATGTGGTGGCGCTGGGCCCCTCTGCCAGGCGTCACAGGGAGGGAGTAACCCTGTGGTGTTTCAGAGCATGGATTCTGGCCCAGACATCCCAGGACAAATCCTGCTTTGTCGCTTTGCTGAGCCTGTGGCCTGGGACTAGTCATCTCTATACCTGGGTCTCCTTATTCGTCATGTGGAGATGGTGGTAATAATAGTACCTGCTTGGTTAGAATGGTGTAGGGCTTAGTGAGTTAGTACTGGCAAAGGGTTTAGAATAGTGCTTAGGGTATAGCAAAAGCTCCATAAACAATGGCTATTATTAATATTCTTCAGGGCCATCAGGATGGAGAGAGAGAGGAAAGATCTATCTGGAGTTGGGCAGATGGTTCTGGGGAGCCCGAGGAGGTGGCGTGCTCAGATGCAGAAGGGTCAAAGATAAAGGCCCATCTTCTCAGGCACCCTGGAGAGTCAGCCCTGTGATGGGCCTGGAGGGGGGCACCACGTGATCCTGCGCTCCCCCACTCCTGTCTGAACTACCAGAGGAAGCTCCCCCATCCTGCACCATGCCCACCCGCTCCAGCAGGAGAGCAGAAGCGTGGGCTCTGTGGCTGGGCTGGGCTTTGAGCTCAGCTTCAGGGGAAATGGGTTCGGTGCTCTGTGGCTTCTTAGCTCCTTGACCTTGGGTGCCTCATTACCCCCCTGAGCCTCATTCCCTTCTGCACCAAGTAGGGCTTAGTGAACCAACCCCTTGGGTGCTGGAAACCAGGGAAATTCCTGACCCTAGTCCAGACTTTGTCCACACCCACCCAGCTTCCCAAGAAGCTCTGCCCATGGCTCCTGGGGACAAACAAACGGACTGATTCCGTGTGTGAGTGGAGAATCTTTATTCAGCAGCAGGAATGCTTAAGGGGTCAAAGGGTCCTCCAACTGTGGGTCCAGCTGCTTTGTGCCAAATCCAACTGATTTGGCTCTGGGAGGGCGGCAATGACTGGGGTGGTCAGGGCACCTCCAGAGCTCAGATGGCGATGGGGCTACCAGGGCAGTGGTTTGGGTGGCCAAGGTGTCCAGGGCGGACTCAGGGTGTCCAGGGCCATCTCAGAGGCAGCCGGTGCAGGCGACATTCACACACAGCTCACAGTCATCACCCGCGATGTTTTCTGGGCATGGAGAGAAGACCAGTCAGCTGAACCTGAATCTGAGACACGTGCGGTACAGGGAGCTGCTGGCCAGGTGGTCAGGGAAGGCCTGCTGAGGAGAGGGCCTGGGACCGGGCCACCAGCTTTCTCACAGATTAAGAGCATGAGAGTTTAGAAGCAGAGTGAGCATCCTGGGCTTAAGCCCCAGGTCCTCTCCTTCCTGGCTGTGCCTAGGAAAGTCACCTACCCTCTGCCTGAGCTTTCCTGTCACCCACATCAGCCGACAGGGTGGCTGTGGGAAAGGAATGCAGGCAAAAGGACTAGCGTGGGGCCTGGCCCTGTGTCGGTGCTCAGTAAATAGCAGCCAGTCACTGTACTCTCCCGACCAGCTCTGCTTCACCCGTTATGTTTCGGCTTAGATGCCGCCTCCTCTTGGAAGTCTTTAAGACTCTATGCCACCCCAGATATGAATCGTCTCTCCCCTGTGTCTGCACTGTGCTCCCCCATTATCACTCTGCATTTCTATCGTTGCTGATGGGTCCCTTTCCCAGGGCCCCTTCCCTCCCATCTGCAAAGTCTTTGGTGTAGGACAACCAACTGGGCCAGGCTGTTGGGAGTGAGGGGCTTCCTCATGCCCGACTTTTGATGCCAAAATGTGTGTCGGGGGGTAAGGGGCTGAGTTTCTTGGATCTCCCTGTCTTCAACCATTGGGTACTTAATAGAAGTGTCATAAGATGAATGAGCACGAGCCTGAGACGGGGCACCGAATAGGCGCAGGAAGCTCCGTGGGGGTGGGGACACTCACTCAAGGCCTGGAAGATGCTGGCGGCTTCCTTGGAGGTGCAGATGGGCTGGAGGTCTGGTGGCAGGGCCAGGTGATAGCATGGGATGGGCAGGGGGCTCTGGGCCCGCAGGCGGGGGCTGAACACCCACTGCCTCTCCAGGTCGCTCATGTTCTTCACGGACTCCAGGTGGACCTGGAAGCCCTGGTACTGGGGGCGGGAGGGGGAGAAGATGGGAGGGCATCAGAGCCTAGTCTAGAAGATCAGGGTTCCTCAGAGCCTGCCAGCCTGGCCTGTTCTCAGTCACTGCCACCCTCCCGGGGCCAAATCAGCTGGATCTGGCACATCTGAAAGACAGCCTGGGAGGTGCGAGGTGGTGTCTGACCCTTCACACCCCTGTGCCACTGGCCCCCAGTAACTGCTGGCTGAGGTCACAGCAAGGCTGTGGAGCCCAGTGGTTCAAGGCACAGGTTTTGGAGATCAGCGGACCCCAGTTCAAATCCCAGCTCTTCCCAACCAGGTGCCTGTCTCTCCCCAACTCTGAGCCTCATCTGACAAATGGAGGTAATCATGTCCCCTCCTCCCCAGTGCCTGGCATACTCCATAACTGAGTGACTTCCCCTGAACGAACATGACAAAATGGTGGCAACCCCAAGCTGGTGGGGCCCCAGGCCAGGGCTAGAAGGGGAGGCTGAGGCTCTCTTGCATCCCTCTGCAGGACCCCCTCTCAAGAAGGCCCTGCCCAGTCAGCAGTGTGAGACTCCTGAGCTACAGATGTCCCTGGCAGTGCTGGGGAGGCCAGTGGCATTCTGTCACACCACAGACCAGTGCTGCTTCTGTGACTCCTTTGAGCCTCACAGGCACCCCTGCTGTGCCCAGACCTGTCCTCCCTTCCCCTTCCTCTTCCCTGCTGTCTTCTCTCTGGGCTTTTCCTTTATGCTGTGCCCCCTGTCTGCAGCAGCCTGCGTCCTTTGTGCCTGGCTGCCTCCTGCTCATGGTGCAACGTCAGCTCAAGTTCCCCACCAAGGCCACATCTTCTGGCGATCACCTGCCCTGAGCCCAGGCATGGGTGCATGTGAAGGGCTGTGGGAGCACACAGGGGCCTCCTCTCCCTGTTCTGGGTATCTCAAGGACAGGCAGCACATCTTATTCCACACTTTGACCTCTGACCAGGATGGGTCTTTAAGGAGAGCAATGACGAATAACAGCAGTTTATTGTCATTGATGTCATTACCGTAACCACAGTCATAGGCATGACAGCTGCCCACACCCACCAGTGTCTTAGTTCCTGGGCGGTGGCTGGGAATTGGGCTGAATCCTAGGCCCTGTGCCCCCACCCCCTCCGTCCCCCAGGAATTCCCAGTGCCCCTCTCTATCTAGCCTCCCACCATGGGAACCTTTAGTCAAAGGCCATGCTGGCCCGAAGGACTCACCTGGATGTAGACTGACTGTGTGCTCTGCAGGACCACCAGGAGGACCACAGCCACTTTAGACAAAAGCCCTGACATTGTCCTGCCACCCATCTTGCCCCCACTGTAGCCCACCAAAGCCATCCACCCAACTGCCACCTGCTTCCCTGGCCAGCAACTTTTATAAGCCACTCTCCAGCACGCTGGTAACTCATTAACAGGCCAGCTGGGGTGGGGTTGGCACCTGGCTGACTTTGTGACAAGCCTAGAGTCTATTCACAGGAAGGGACTGAAGGCAGGGAGGCCCAGGGCTCAAGTGCGTGCCTTGTGGGAGGGCCTTGGACCACACCAATTTCCTCCACTTTTCCAGATACCCAACCATGTGAAATGACAGGGAGACCATTTTACAAACAGGGAGTTGAGTGACACGCCCCAGGTCGTGGCACTAGTCAGTGGCAAAGCAGGGACGTGGGTTCTTTGACTGGGTCAGTCCATGGTTCTTCTCTGGGGAAAAGATGGAGACAGGCTGGTCCCAGGCGAGGTGGGCAGATAGAGAACTCTCTGGAAGAGATAGGTCCACATCTCTTCCACCCCCTCTTCCCAGCTGTAGTTAAGGACTATCCTTCCGATTAGTCTGGGCCCAGGCTCTCAACTTGCCTCTGCCAGCATCTCCCACTGGTGCCTGAGGTCATGTTTGACTCATCCTATCTGTCCGTACCTTTCAGAAGCTAATAACCTCTCCCCGTGTGGAGGAAAGAGCCTGGCCTTGGAGACAGATTGACTCGGGTTCAAAGTCTGTTGCAGTTGTATCATCTTGGACAAGTCGAATCAACTCTCACTGAGCCTTAGTTTCCTCTTCTGTCAAATGAGCAGAGTGATGGGACCCACTGTGTGAGGTTGCTGGGAGTGTGACAGGGCCACCTGAGCTCGCCCGCTTCCCCCAGGCAACATGTGCTGTACCAGGGCCCGCAAGCTCACAGCTGCTTTCCAGGCAATGCGAAGCCCGTGCCTCCATGGTTGAAGGTTGGGTCAGGGACAAGAGGGTAAAGTCCACAAGGCGTTATCACCACTGCCTTCCCATGCAGCTGTAAATAGTACACATGCCAGGCCCCAGTCCTACTGGGCACCGAGCCTGGCACATGGTAGGCACCCACATACATTGAATGGAAACATTGAATGGAAAACCAGAAAGCCCGGCTAGGCAGGGAAGGCTCACTCTCCAACCTGTGCCTAACGTCTCATCACGCTCCCTCGGAGCGACTGTCCTCTCACAGGCCCAGCTCACCTCATCCCCTGCTCTCGCGGACACATTCCACCGGCCTGCGGTGCTCGTCTGTTTTCTTCAAGTGGGGGTTTCCTGTATCTTGCTTTGAATCCAGACTTCAGCCTTCACTCCTTAGAGTATGAAGACATTAATGGACCCTTACGTGCTTTACCATCTGTGAGCTGGAAATTGCCATCAGCTCCCATTCCTTGGACCTGCACTGTGTGCCGGGTGTGATGCTATTTTCATGGGCATACCCCTGTTTAATTCCATAGGATGGGGGTGACGGTCATCCTCACTTCACAGTCGAGTGACCGAAGGCCAACCAGCTCAGGCACCATGTCTGATCTCACATACCCCTAACGATAAAAGGCCTTTCAAAGTGGGAGGCAACAAGCAATTATTGGAGATCCAAGAATAGTTATTTGGGAAGTGCTGATTCACACAGTAGCCCAAATAATGTTCTGATTAGGAGACAAAGGCCAGAGGTATTTATGAGAAAGGGAAGGGGACAATGCCAGCAATGGAAGGAAGGCCTATTTCTGTCAGCGCAGGTAACAACACAGAGATGTAAATTCTAAACAATGTTTTTAACATTCAGTCTAATAGCCATCTGTCTGGTATCATCATGGTCTGCTTTCTTGTTATCTTTGCAAACAGTTCTTTGGGACACGGTGTTGCCGGAGGCCCGGTCCACGGTTTATTGGGTCCTGTGCTGTTCCAAAGGTTGGAGGCAGAAGGCATGTAAGGTGGTTCCTCTGAGATGGCAGCTCTGGCTCCATTTATTTTATTTTATTTTTTTACAGTTACTGTGAGAGGCAGAGGGGTGAGCGGGTTTTATATTTGGGATTCTTGCCTCTGCTCAGCTTATGGTGGTGCAGAAAAAGGATTAGGCCTCGGAGGGAAGAAGCTCTGGGTTTGGATGACTTTTCGGCTGTGGGATCTCGGACACATTACTTAGCTTCTTTGAGCCTCTGTTTCTTCATCAGTGAGTAGAAGAAACAACCAACAACCTCACAGTGGCCATTGCAAGGACAAACAAAAAAAATCCCGTCCCAGTGGAGCCCAGGATGGGTGGCCAGCATAGGCTTGGCCAGCGGGGCCCCCGGGGTAAGTGGTGGTTTTCCTGCCTCTTCTTCACCGTGGGTCCTCTCTGACAAACCCCATCTCGGAATCTGCAGCTGGAACAGTTCCGATCTGAGTCCTGCGCAGCCCAAACACCACGAAGGGTGCCATCTGTCCGGAACTGGGCGTGACCAAGTGTATGACCGTGGGCAAGCGACATCACCTCTGTGATCTCACATTCTCGTCTGTGGAAAGATCTCGTCTGTGGTCAGTCTCCAGCTTTTGAGTTTGTCATGAGGCCACTTGACCCCCCAAGTCCTTGTTCTTTCCGCTAGAGTAAGCTCAGTCCCCACGTGCCTCACACCATGGGCCAGGAAACGGACTTGTAGGGTTTGGCCACGGTCTCTTTCTCTTCTTCCCCTTCCAGCCCCTCTGGCCGGGGCTCATCATGTGTCACTGTTCCTGGGAACAGGTGTGATTTTCTTATCTACCTAATGTGACATAAATTCATATTTCAACCCATATCCTGCTAATTGCTGCATGAATTACTCACCATCCATCAAAAGCAGATGCAAACCCTTGCTGCTGCGCCCACTGAGCCACTGCAAACTGGTGTTTCTCAGGACACTCCCTACTCTAGGGACATGGGAAGTGGCTGTGACTCTGGTCTCTGTGTGGAAGCCTCAGTCAGAGTGAGTGAGTGACAGTTGGCCCGTGCGTGTGTTTGGGCTTCCCTGTGAAGTGCCTGCCATGGCGACGCCCCGGAGCCTGTGACCCTCCCTGATTCCAGACTGACCATTTCCCCGGGAGCATTTGCCATAGCCGATCACTCCGTCTTTCTTGGAATAAAGAACTTTCTCCACTTGGTGTCTGGGATGCACACTTTCCAGATTTTTTTTGCCAATCTCATTGGCCCATCTTCTCAGTTTTCTTAGTTGGTTTTTCTTTCTCATTTTGACCTCTAGGTCTTAGAATGCCCCAGGGGCTCCAGAGCTCAGTCCTCAGACCACTTCCCATTGTCCACAGTCACCAAGACTGATGGTCTTACCCAGACTCGAGGACTTCGAGGTCGTGGGCAGGTGCCCAGTGCACTCCCTAGCCTGACCTCTCGTCTGTGGACTCATGTGTCTAGCCCCACAGCTTCTCCCGTAACAGTCGAGGGTACTACCATTCACCCAGTTGCTCAGGCTTGAAATATGGGAGTCCTTCTCAATGCCTCTTTCTTTCACTTGCCAAATTCAATTCACAGCCAAATCCAGTGACGCTACCTTCACAACATTTCTGGACTCTACTCACATCACACCGTCTCCACTGCTGTTAAATCCAAGCCATCATCACTGATCTTTGTTCTCACGGTTTATTGCAACAGCCTTGTGTTAGTCAGGATCCTTCTGAGAAATAGATCAATAAGGGAAAGAGGTAAATATCCTCTTCTATTATAGGCCTCTGTCTGTCTATCAGTCTGTCTATCTAGGTTTATTTTAAGGAACTAGCAGGTTGGGCATTTAGATAAGAGTTGGTGTTGCAGTCTTGAGTCTGAGACTGCAAGAGAGGCTGGCAGGCACGATTTCTAGGCTGCAGTCTGCAGGCAGAGTTTATTTTTCTTTATGAAACTTCAGTCTTCCCCCCCTTTTTAAAAAAGATTTTATTTATTTGTTTTTAGAGAGAGGAGAAGGGAGGAAGAACGAGAGGGAGGGAAACATCAATGTGAGAGAGAAGAACGCCAGTCGGTTGCCTCCCACGCATGCCCCGATGGGCGCTGAATCCGCAACGCGGGACGGGCATGTGCCTGGACTGGGAATTGAACCCACAACTCTTCGCTTCGTGGGACAACACCCAGCCAACGGAGCCACAACCGTCAGGGCAGTCCTTGCTCTTAAGACCTTCGGTTGATTGGATGAAGACCGCCTACATTAATCACTTAAATTCTACTGGTTTAAAATGTTAATCACAACTAAAATAATATCTTTACAGCAACATCTAGACTAGTATTTGACCAAACAACAGGGCAGAATAGCTTAGCCAAGAGAGATCTCCAAGCAGATCTCTCTATGTCCACCCTGGACCCTCTAGACTTTTCTCCACATATCGGCCAGGGCGACTCTATTGAAATCTAAGTTAGATCATTTCTCTCCTCTGTTCAAACCTAGTGATGGCCTCTCACTTTACTCAGGGTAAAATCCAAATGCTTCCACTGGCCTGCAAGGTCCCTGTGGCGTTCCTCCATATCTATGACCTCAACTCCAGAATCTATGACCTTCACTCTCTGGGTTCCAGTCACACTAGCTTCCTTACTGTCCCCCAGATATACCTTGGGCTCTTTGCTCTTCACCTGCATGTTTATATATGGCTCACCTCACTTTATCCAGGTCTCTGTTCAAATGTCACTCCCCCAAACACGTCTTTCCTGACCGTCCTCCCTCAAGAGCTTTCCCTTATTTATGCTCATTTCTCTACCTGTTTTCTAGCAACACCTGTCATATATATATATGTTTCATTTCTTGCACTTCTCTCCTTACTAGAATGTAAGCTCTATTAGAGTAAGAAATTTGTCTATTTTGTTTCCCCATAAACAATACCTGGCACATAACTGGTGCCCAACAAATACTTTTTAAATGGAATGAATCACTGAGATTGAAATATCTGCCCCCCCAACCACTAGGGGCTGACCTTGGGTGATTGCCTGCTTCTCTGGGCCTCATTCCTCTCATCTCGTTCTTCCTGACACACGTAGGGGCCTGGCACATGGCGAGTGTCCAAAAACGTTGGTTATCATTATTTTTATAGTTGCAAAATCATTTATTTATCAAGATACAGAATCCTTTTTGTGTCTTCTGTGCACAGCAAACTCTAGGGTATTTGATAACTTAACATAAACTTACCTATGACCTACCATGTGCCACAGACAATTCTAGGCACAAGGGATGCACCAACCAACAAACCAGGCAATGCCACTGCCCACAGAGCAGTGTCAATGGCCCGGATGGGGCCTCAGAGTAGAGGTGGTGAGAGAGAGCTGGCCTCTCGAGGTTCCCTGGATTCTCTGTTTCCTAGGACAGAAGGGGTGAGCGAAGAAAGGAGTCAAGGACAACTCTAGCCTTATTCCGAGTCGAACGGTGAGATGAGAAATGTCAGGCGAGGAGGCTGAAAGACTGGACGTGTTAAGTCCGCCATGCCTGTTTGACATGTGAGTAGAGGTGTGGGCCACAGGTACACGCATCGTGGTCATCGGGGAGTATCCGGAACTGGACTGAGGGAGGGGTTGGATGGAGAGGAAGAGAGGTCCCAGGATCGAGGCATCGAAGGGCTCTGCAGCATTTGAAGGTGAGACAGAGCGGAGGGATCAGCAGCGCAGGCGGAGGAGGAGCAGCCGACGGAGCCCGGTGAAGGAAGTGTATTCAGGAACACGGACTCGCTCACTGGTGAGCTCTGCTCAGCCGAAGGCCACCCCCCCTGGGTTTGGCAGCATGGAGTGGCTGGTGACCTTGGCAAGACCAGTTTCAGGAAAGTCATGTATGAAAGTGTGACTGGAGAGGGATCGAGGCGGGGGGAGGAGAGGGAGTGGACCCAGTGGGAATGGAGACCTGGCCGCAGAGCTAGAGCCCTGAACTATCATTTTACATTGAGTGAAATGGAGAGATGATCATTTAAAGAAGGGTCCTCAGATTGGGCCCAGCACAGGAGCAGAACCAATCTGGGAGACCCTGTATGGAGAGCCGTATAAACCAAGGTGTGGTGGAGTTACCAGCAGCCTTCTAAATGTAATTTTGGCTTTTCCCTGGAGAAGCGGATGACCCAGTGAATGGTTTTATTCTTGCTTTGACCAACGGGACACTCAGAACCAAATGCGTGCCCCAGTATTAGTAACCGAATCTCATTTCATCCGTCTCTGCATCATTTACCCAGGCTACCCACGTTGTGCTGATCTACAGGCTGGTTGACCTTCTCTCCAGTCTCTTTCTGGGCTGGGGGTTGGGTGCTGTGTTTAAACACACGTAAGTGAATCAGGGCTGCCCCCTGGTGAAAGGCAGGTAACACTGCAGGCAGAGAAAGCTGAATCTGTGTCTCTCTGGGGTAGCACTTGAGAGTTACAAGTTGAAAAAACACTTATGCTGTCCGATTTGAGGGGCAACGGCAAACCTCTCTATCTCCTTGCCTACGACTCAGTGAATCCTACCAATGTGCTCATGACAGTCACCTGGTGATGCTCGTTGGAGCTGCTAGAGGGGTAATGAGTGAGGTCATTGGGGAAAGTCCTCACTTGCGGGCGGATGCCTGAGTCCTGTTTCCAGACAGAAGATGCTGAGGTGAACAAGGCTGAAATGGAGAGGAAGGAAAGAGTTCAGGCCCCGGGTGGGGCCTGGTACTGAAATTGGGCCTTGGGGGCAGCCAGCGGGCAGCAGAGGCAGTGGGAGAGCCAGAGTGAGGACAAGATGGGGGCCTCCAGAGGCTGTGTTCCTGTGTGGGGCTGTTCTGTTGGGAGGAGGCCGCGTGGCCTCTGACCCCAGCTCCTGCCGGCAGTTCTGCCCCCCTCCCATGGTGGCCAAAGGCAGGTGTGGCCTGGGTGTGTGTGTGTGAGCTTGTATTTGTGCGTAAGCCTGTGAGTACATGCCTAGGTGCCTATGAGCACGTGTATGGAGATATGTGTATGTATGTGTGCTCTTTGTGTCTGTGAGTGAGAGTGTATGTGTGCATGTGAACTGGTGTATGGCGCCGTCCAGAAAGTGCCCAGCCAATGACTATGAAAAATAGAGACATTTATTGAAGAAGATATGAGATACAAGAATCATTATACACAGGACAATGACGCCCCAGTCCCCTTCAAAGTAGGCACCTTGGGACCTCGAACAGTCCTCACAATCACCATCAGCTGCCCCATTGTATTTTCCTGAATCTCATCTATGGTCTGAAATCTCTTCCCTTTCAAAGGCGATTTGAATTTTGGGAAAAGCCAGGTCACAGGGTGCTGAATCTGGGCTGTAGGGGGGCTGAGTCACCTGGATGATTTGATGTTTCCCAAAAAACTCTGCGCGAGACATAATGCGTGAGTGGGCCCATTGTCATGACGAAGCTGCCCATCACCAGTTGCCCATACTTGTGGCCTTCTGAATCATCTGAATAGTTTCCACGGAGGAATGTTCAACCTTAACACAAAATCTGATGCAGATTCCTTGCTTTCCTTCACAGGTGGAAAACCCAAGCCCTGCGAGCCGAATCCAGCCCTCCACCTTGTTTTTTCCAGTCTGGCACCTTGTTTCTACCCGGTGGCAGCACCGACCTCTCGCCTAACTGTTAAGGAGTAGTTAAGTTTATACAGTCCTAAAATTACCTTCGGCCCTTTGAAGGCAACTGCAAGGCTGATGTGGCCCCGGTGAACGTGAGTTTGACACCCCTGCTTTACGTGCTCACTTTGAACGCAACAGCCACACAGCACACGTGCTCACACATTGCCGTCTACTGCCTCACTGACTAGTACAGTGACATCGTCACTGTTCATGCATGTGCAATCCAGTCCACTGTCCTTGGCTGCTGGGTTACACTGACGTTGCCCAAACTGTTCTCATTATATTAAGAGTAGCTGGACTTTTCCCACGGGGACAGGCCCCACATGTCCGATAGTTTGTGTGTGAGCATGTGCATGCATGAGTGAGAGTGGTGTGTTGGTGTGTGAGAGCATGTGTGTATGGGTATACATTTGTGTCCATGTGCATCCATGTGTGGGTACGTGCATGTATGAGTGTGTGTAGGCCAAGCATATGAACACATGTGTATGAGCAGATATGTGCCTGAGTAGGATATGACAGCATGTGCCTGTGTGAAAGGGAATGTGAGACCGTGTAAGAGTGTGTGTTGGGTGCTGGAAGAAAGACCGCATATGCTTGGCTGTGACGAGTAGCTGGGTGGTGGCAAGGGTTGCGTCTGAGGCGGGAGGCCCGGTGGTTTGGGACCAGGGTGGGAGCAGAGCTCACAGTGTGGACAGATGGAGATGGGGAGCTGGGGGCAGCAGGTTGTATTGTGGCTGCCTGGACACTGGGGAACACATGGGGGACACAGGAAGGCGGCCAGCCCTCAGCAGCCAGATTGAATGTTCTCCCTTCTTCAACTCCCCCATCACCCTCCAGCACCCATCTGGATGCAAATCATTCACCTCTCTGAGTGCCGGTGCTCCCAGGTGTGACATGGAAATGATGCACCCTGGTCGCACCGTGGGGATCACGAGGACGAAAGGAGGGTACAGGAGTGCCAGCTAGCGTTCACTGGCAGCTGGTCACGGGTCTGACCCTGACCCAAGGGCTCTACAAGTACAAACACACAGATGCCTCACACTCCCCTAGGCTGTAGAAAACACCTTTTGCAGAGAGCATTGGGGCACAGAGCGGTTCACTGACCTGCTTGGCAGAGCTCCTGAGCTGGCGTCATAAGCTCTGTTTCTGTATGCCTGGCCATTGTGAGCAGTAAGTGGATATAAGGCACCCCTCACAGTACTAGACATATTGTAGACCCTCACCAGGTGTCCCTTTCTTTCCTCCATCCTCTGAGTGGCCCTTCTAGGGGTTAAAGGGAGCAACTGAGGGAGAAAGTGAGCCTTTCCCACTTTTCCCCATAAACACCACCCTACAGAGGTTCCTGGGTTCCTGGAATCCTGATCTCACAAAGAAATGACACAGCCCTGGCTGGTGTGGCTCAGTGGATTGAGCACCGGCCTAGGAACTAAAGGGTCACTGGTTCGATTCCCAGTCAGGGCACATACCTGGGTTGCAAACCAGGTCTCCAGTAAGGGGTATGTGAGAGGCAACCACACATTGATGTTTCTCTCCCTCTCTCTCTTCTTCCCTTCCCCTCTCTCTAAAAATAAATAAATAAAATATTAAAAAAAAGAGAAATGACACAGATGCTGGTTTGTAACTGCACCATTAGCAACAGTAATGATAGCAATGATGTACGGAGAGCATATAACAGGGTTCATGGGCCAGGTGCACTTCTTCATCTGGCCAACAAACATTTGTTGGGGGCGAGGGCTCAGAAATGGGTAGGATAGTCCCGGCCCTCAAAGGGCCCACGGCCCCTCAGGAGCCCCGTGCCGTGTGGCGGGAAGTCCAGGTAGCACTGCCTGCCTCCAGTGAGGAAGTGGGGGAGCTCCGGGGCTCCTGCAGCCCTTTGCTCATACCTCTGGTCCAGGATGCCTCCCCCTACCCTCTCCTGCATCCTGCTCAAGCCCTTTCTTCCAGGAGCCCAGCCCTGACCAAGGGCCTTCCCACTCTCCCTTCTTGGGGACTCTGGCAGCCCTTGTGCTCTCCTCAGGGAGCAGAGCATCTGCCGTCTTTATCGTTTCTGTTTTTGGTGCAAAGGACCCATCTGCTCAGTCAGTCTGCATCGCATCCGGGGCACGACCTCCATCTCACATTCCTCCAGTGCCTCAGCTGCCCCATGCAAGACAGGGACACACTCATCTTCGTGACGCTCCAGTCTGGGGGTTCTTTGTGTGCAGCACCCGGGCTGAACTGCTGCGGAAACCCTAACTGCTGAGTCAGGGGCCCCGCTTCGCCAGGCAGGGTTGAGGTTCATTAAGTGGGGATGAGATACAAATTCCCCCACAGCGTGTGTGGGATTGAAGTCCAAGGCACAGCTGCCATTTATGTTTTTAATTTTGCAGTTGGGGACCATTGTGAAACTTGATTGCTCTGTCTTGGGGACTTCTTGAAGTCCAACTCCACAATAAAGCCAATCAGACTCAACCATCAAATGTCAAATAGGAGCTAATGAACCATTCACAGGCTTGGGAGAGAAATCAGGCAATCTCTTATTTCAGGATTTATCCCTTCCAAATATTGAATCTGAACTGTAAGCAGAATTTGCTCTAATTGCGTCCCCTTCTCACTGCTGCGGGGAATCGTTGGCATTCACTTCCCGTCTCGGCTGTCTGGGGAGACGCTCTACAGGCCGGCCGACCTCTTGCTCTCCAGAGGCACAAGATCCTGGGCCGGCATTCAGAGGGGAGCAGGCAGAGGGTGCCGGGATTCCTCTTGCCTGGGTGGCTGAGCCCCTGAGCTCCATGCTGGCTGGGTGTGCTCATGCATTCATGACAGTCTCTTCGTAGGGGATGGCACTTCCAGTCGGGGAGGTGGATCCCTGCACATGAGCTCCACCAGGAGCTTGGGTGTGACTTTGGAAGGCAGTGTAGAGCCCAGGGGCGATGAAATGTGCCTCTGTCTCTCTATCTGCTGCGTTGGCTGCAAAGACTAGCTGGTAGGGTGATGCCTGAGCGTGGACGCCGCTCTCAGGTGCCCCTGTGGAACACCTGTCTGGGCGATTTGGGCTACCATAGGGGGGATTGCCACCACTTCTACCTGGGGCAGTGCTATGAGGCAGGAAGTTTCTACTCATCCTCATCCCTTAGGGACTTGGGGTAGCACAGTGGTGAGTCACTTCCTGTGGCAGAGATGGCTGGTCACTTAGAAGTTCCCTGTCCCCTCCCATACTATTACAGGCTTGACTGGAGAGCAGCTGTCTGGCTGGGGACTTGCCGCTGGGCTTCCTCACACAACTGGCTTTCATCGCTGGAATGTGAGAGGAAGTGTTCAAGGCTCTTGAAGAGTTCAAGGCTCTTCAGTGGCAGTGTGCCGCCTCCGCCATGATTTCCCCTTTCGCTGATGAGTTTCGGATGACAACAAAGCTTTGGGGGTTGGCTCCATCTCAAGAGTCAACACATCCAGGAGAGGGGTGCGGTAGATGTAGTGGATTAAATGCTCCCACTTCCTGTCCCTCCCCGCATAGGCGCCACCGTCATGTAAGCTCAGGGCTCCTCCCTTAAAGGTTGAGTATATATCCTATTGCTTTTGCCAATAAAGTGAGGCAGCAGTGGTGGCGTGCCAGCTGCAGGCCAAAGTCTGCAGAAATCCTGCATGTTTCTGCTGATTTGTTTGCCTCTCTGCCATCTCCATATGAAAACTCCTGCCTGGTCTGCTGGAGGAGAGGATACACACGCATCGGACTAAGTCACCCACCTGTTCTGCCAGGGCCAGCCTGGACCGGCCTTCAAGCCACACCGCACGCCGGGTGGATGAGCCGAGAGAGAGCAGCAGAGCTATCTAGCTGAGCCCCACAGGACTCCAGATGCCTGTGTTGTAAACACTGTCGCATGCCTCCGAAATTCCGTGGCGGTATGTTCCACTAGGGCAGGAGGTGACTGACATAGCAGCCTACCAACCAGAAATGAATCGGTGCCTTGGGGTGTGCTGGGAATGAGGGAGAGAGCTCTGTGGTGACTGGCAGTTGTACATTTGGGAGTTGACTGGTAATAGCAGTTTAACTAACCCTAATGAAAATGTCTCACCACTGCAGCTCCCCCATTGCTTCAGGATAAAGATCTGGAAACGCTTGCCTCTGAACACCTCTCCAGCTGCCCCCAGCATGTTCCCCCGCCCCTGCCCCACCTGCCCTCTTTCTACCCACGAGGTGCCCTGGATTTCCCTCAAGTCCTCGAGGACTCCAGGCAGTCTGACATCATGACCTTATCTTGTGCTTTTTCTCTATTTGGACCTCCCTTGTCCCCACGAAGCAGTTAAAGTGGTCCCCAGACCCCTCTGTACTCCCTCGTGGCACTCAGCGCCTGTGAGAATCCCAGCCAGGGGTGTCTTCCCCTTCGTGAGGAGGGAACCCAGTCTGGGCACTCGCAGTCATGCCCCTCCTTTGGGCACATACCTGGCCCAGTGTACATGCTCCTTCAGTATTTCTTGAATAAATGGGCTGATATAGATGACCATTTCTAACGTAGGGTTCCTAAGCTTCTTTCCATTGGTTCTCGCAAGGTGTGCTTCTCTGGGTGGAGCAGGCTGGTGCTTCTGTTGAACCCTTCTGCTTCTGGTCATTCTCCTTCACCCGTTTCAGGAACCTGTCTCGACATTTAGAGTGATTAATATGCTCAACAGGTACATTCATCTGCTTGGCAAGGACCTTGCCCTTGACTTGTTTGTTTCCAGCGAAGCCAGTGGTGGGCTGGGTCACATGTGAACTCTCCCAGTTCGGCCACAGCGACACTGATGGGGTGTTCCTTTTTGAACAGCACCCATCCCCTCTATGTCTGCAGTTGCTCCTTCCTCGTAGACGTGCATGTAACCAGTCCGTGAGTGGGACAATGGTACTTTTTCTCAAAGGCCCAGAGAGTGCATAGCATGTGCCTCCCCTCTTTCCCTTTGGGTTGGTCATTTTGGCAAATTACTGGAAGGTGGTGGTCTGTCTGAAAGGGAATGCATGTTTTCGAATGAGTGTTTCAGAGAAGCCACGGAAATAATATGGGGAAAGGGTCAGAACGAATATATTGAAATAGCTATTCAACTTCAAAGGAGTGACATAGTCCACACGTTCCACAACGTTTTCATTGCTCAGATGAAAATGGTGTTTATTTTGTATCTTATTCAGACCCCAAATGGCACATCAGCTCACCCCCAACTTCCTTCCCTGGAGGGTTCGCCATTCCTGGGGCTCCTGAAGAAAAGGCACAGGAAATGGAGTGACTCCGAAAATTCTCAAGCATTGTTGGGCTGCCCAAGGCAGCGCATTCGAGGGGCAGCATTGAGGGTATGTGTCCTGATCTGCCTATTTAAAAACCTACTGTGCTGTCGACACCCCCCGCCCTAGTCATTCCAGTTCTTCTTTCACCACGATTTGGGAGAAGACCTGGAAGGCTGTTGAGGTGTCGTGACCTCATGGAGATTGTCCCCATCATGTCTGCTCTCAGCAGGGATGGAGCACTTCCCTGTGCAGGCAGTCGTCAGGGTTTTACATGCATTCGCTTCAGAGACAGAGAATGGAGGCTCCGAGGGGTGACGTGTCCCCAGGAGTGACGTGTCCCCAGGAGTGACGTCTCTGCAGCGGCACAGCCAGGAGCCAGCAAAGCCAGGGCCCCTGACTCAGGAGCACAGTGTGGGATGGAACGGCAGCTCCTGGTGGACCACAGGTGTCGTGCTGCAAAGGCTCGGCAGACACTGCCCTGGAAAACCTCCACTGGGACCCCGTTTATTTCAGAAAGCATTTGCTGTGTGCCTTCCTTGTCTCAGAAGCTACATGGAGGCAGGAGGGTGGCTGGCTAACAGTCAGAGAGGGAGAAGCAGAGAAGTCACCTGGTGAGGGGGGCGCTCCCTCTCGGGGCTCTGGGGTGTGTTTTGTGTTAGCAAAAAGCTGAGCTGGGTGACCCTGAAAGTTCCCTCTTAAGAGCCTATGTGTCTATGTGTACCTTGTATCAAAGTGGCCCTAAGAGCTGTGTCATTTCTGCTCTAGAGAAGAGCCACCTCTGGGGAGGGGCATCCACAGGGGTGCAGTGACACTTTTGGGGTGCATGGTGTGGTGGTGGGGCCTGCTCAGAAGAGGCGGGGAGGAGGCTCGGGGAAACCCTGGCAAATCTCCATCAGTGTTCCCTGCTTTACAAATGTGTTGTCTTGGCCCTTTTAGGAAATGAGTTCTATGGAGCTGTGTTCCGTAAACCTCCCTCTCATGTGACAGAGTGTGGGAGGGAGCTGAAGGGTCCATGTGTTTCAGTGATGCTGTCTGTCAGTTGGCAACGCCAGCTAGGGAGCTCAGGGAGGGGAGGGGAGTCTCCGAGGGCAGGGCCCTGGGTGTTTTCTCTGCCCCAGTCTGTGTGTTCGTCATTGTCAAGCTCCCCGGGGGATGGGGGCTGTCTCATGCATATTCCAGCTCGTCTCTAGTGGAGGCAGACTCCACAGGCAGACAGGGCGAGGCGGAGACAGACCTCTGTTCACGGTCTGGTGCTCCTGCCCTCTTCCCACAAACTCAAGTGGAGATTTTTAACGATGTTTAGAAATGGTTTGCAATGGAAATCACCACTGGCTCCCAGCTTCTGCCTTCTTGGTGTGCACGTTTTGGGGGTGTGGGTGGGGAGGACACAAAGCCAAGATGGGAAGCCTCGAACTGGCACAGCCAGCAGGGTAGACGACAGAAGGAGCAGGCTCTGGCGGAAGGAGGGCACAAGGGTGTGCACTCCGTGAATGCATGCGTAAGCCCCGGGTCCTTTGTCTTGCCCTGGGCACTGCTGACAGCTTCGGCTGAACTGTTCTTTGTTGTGAGAGGCTACCCTGTGTGCTGTAGGGCCTTTAGCCGCATCCCTGCCACCCCTCCCTACCCCGGCAGTGCCAGTACTGTTTACCACCCTTTCCCTACTCAGAATCATGACAATCAAAACCACCACCAAGTGTTGCCATGTGTCCCTGGGAGAAGTCCTCCGGCTGAGCCCCTCCACACTATCCATCCTTTGCAGAATGGTCACACTTGACCTCCCTGAGACCAGGAGACTGGATGAGACCTGCAATGTCCAATGCAGTGGCCACAAGGCACATGTGGCCACTGAACCCTTGGGCTGTGGCTGGTCTGAACTGAGGCGTGCTGTGCTGTGAGGTACAGACCAGAGTCTGCAGACTGAGTAGGCTGACAATCATGTAGAATATGTGGGTATTAATTTTTCATTTGTGTACAGGTTGAAATGAGGATATTTTGGATATGTTGGGTTACATAAAATTCAGTATTAAAATTAATACTCGGCAGGTAAGAGCATGCACTGAATATGGCCAAGGGCCAGGGGTCAGGGGTCAGGGAAGGCTTACTCGGGGAAGTAACACTAGAGGGAAGGCTTGAGGGAGGAAGAGGGCCAAACTGTTTGTGCAGAGGAAGCAGCTAATGCCAAATTGCTGTGGTGGGAGCGAACCTGGGACCTGAGACACAGGTAGCAGAGCCCCTGGTGGGGCACAGGGGCCTGACCACCCAGGGCTTTGGGGGCTTGAGAGGTCTTAGGGGCTTCTGGAATGGGACCACTGGGTCCAAATCAGAGCTCCGTCGCTTACTAAGTCTGCAGTCTTTGGGCGAGTAACTTAAACTCTCAGTGCCTCAGTGTTTACATCTGTAAAGTACATCTGTAAAATGGGGATGATGGCAATAATAGCATGGTCTTCACAGGGCTGTTGCAATGACTAAGTCATTAAGTGAAGAGCACATGGAACAGGGCTGGACACACAGTAACTGCTCGGTGCTGTCAATATGACTTCCTGAGCAGGAAGACTCGGTCTTAGAAATCTTGGCTTTCCTCGTTCTGGGTGCACATACAAATATGCCTTGCGTGTGTGTTTCCCTTTCCCGTTAGACTTTTTCCTGTCCCGGAGGAAATCCCAGCCCAGTTGGGATGCTTGCCTTCTGTCCTGTGCGAACCTGGGAAACACAAAGGAAGGAGTTGAAAGGCAGTCAGAGGACACAGGGACAGAGCCCAGCTGAGGCCTTCGAATCCAGCTTCCCTCTAACAGCAGGACTCCTTACAGTTTCTCCCAAAGTTGCTTCCTTTTAAAGACACTCCGAAAAAGAGGTGTTATCCTAGCAGAAAGGAAAGGAAAAATGAGCTTCCTTTGGCTTTTGTCCAGGGGAGCGCCCCAGGCTGCCAGGCTGAGGCGGGGAGAAGGCATGGCTTTCACAACCTCATGTACATGTTTGGAAAAGTCCTCAACTGTTGAGCTCTGTGACTACATTCCAAGGGCCTAGCAGTGCCTCCTCGGAGGATGACCCCTGAGAGCCAAGACGGGTCTAGGATATGTTGCAAATTGCCCAGAGGTTTAGAGCAACTTTGGCGGTGTGATTTGTATACATAAGAGCTTGACATCTTGAACATCCATCTGGGTACTGAGCTGGGTAAACAAAACCAAGCCCTTCTGCAGCTCTGCATGTGAACTCAACCAGAAATTTCCGAATAGTGATCAGCCGTGAGCCTGACTTGCCCTCAGTGGACAGCTTCCGGTGAAGACCCATTGCATTCGTCTCTTAGGAGGATAGTGTGCGTGCCCTGTGCACCAGCAGCGGGGAGAGAGGCAGACTTCTGTCCACCATAACCCAGGGAGACCTGGACTTGCTCGTTCATTTTCCTGCTTCCTACACAACCAAGAGCTGAATTTGGTCCAGGCTTTCCTAGGAACTTTGCCCACCCTATACCCTGGCTGCTATGGCTCAGTGGATTGAGTGCTGGCCTGCAAACCAGAGGGTTGCCAGTTCGATTCCCAGTTGGAGCATATGCCTGGGTTGTGGGCCAGGTCCCAGGTAGGGGCATGCGAGAGGCAACCACAAATTGATGTTTCTTTCTCTTTCTCTCTCCCTTCCCCTCTTTCTAAAAATAAATAAAAAAAGAAAGAAAGAAAGAAACTTTGCTCACCCTAGGATAGAGCTTGGGCACTTGAGCCTTCAGAAGTCCCAAGGGACTGGATCAATTCCATTCTCTCTAAGGCGTGGCTGGGGGGTACTATGGTCCAGTGCGTTACTGCAGCTCCGGGCATCTCACCCTTATATGACACTTTCCCAAGCAGAAAGAAAGGAGCTACAGACAAACCTTTTCCTGGCATGTGCAGGTATAATGAGAGATATGTTTGCTTTTGTCTCTGGTTCCTGGCACAGAGCTTCTAAAACCCTTGTAACTTTCTGAGTGATAGGCATGCTAGGAGAATCTTGTATTCTAATATTGAGTTTTTAACCCTAGTTCCTAACTCAAGAGCTTCTAATACTCTCGTAATCTCTGAGCGATGAGTGCCTTTTGTGTGCTCAGAGATGACTGGTGACCGAGAGAGCTTCAGGAGTCAAAGAAAGACCAGGCCACGCTTAGAAGGTTGGAACTTTCAGCCCCACCCCCTGTCCTCCAGGGAGGGGACAGGGGCTGGAGATGAGTTAGTAACCGATTACACTTCTGTGATTAAGCCTCCATAAAAGTGCCTAGAGTTGAGTTCAGAGAGCTCATTGCCCAGGAAAGAGATGGGAGACACCATCTTTAACAAAGAAATCATTGCTACTCTTAAGTTTCGGTCTAGACTTTCTAAATCCACAGAAAGACAGCAGTCTAGAAGAGGACTCAGCAAAGTAGGCACGTGGGGCAACCCTGCTGGCTGTTTTAGTAAATAAAGTTTTAGTGGGGCCAGCTGTGCTCACTTGTATACGAGCTGTCCACGGCTGCTTTGGTGCTACAACAGTGTTAACTGAGGAGCTGTGAGCAGGGCTGTGTGGCTCATGATGCCTGAAATATTTACCATCTGGCCCTTTACTAAAAAAGTTTGTCAATCCTAGCTCTGCAAGGCAGACTTTGGAGAGAGGAGGCGTTTGCTTGGAACATCTGAAGCCAAAGTTTTATATGTCAAGATGCAAAGCTTAGAAGACTTGCAGCAGAATCAGGAGAATGAGGATCTATCATGATGAAGTTTTGGCCACACGAGATTGGGGGTCATCCCTCCAGTGCTGAGGCAGGTAAGGCAGGGTTGGCTTCTGATGTGAATGTCCTGGCTTCCCCTTCAGAGTCAGAACCCCAGCTGCTCATGGGCATACTTGGGGAACTTTCAGGCACTCAGAAAAGTCTTGCATTTTCAGGGTGCTGCTCCAGTGTGTCAGTAATAGCAGAGTCACAGCGGCTAATGAAGACTCATTACAAAGGGGAGTCCATGAGCGGCCTCACCTGTCCCTTACGCTCTAGACTCTACTTGGATGATTTTGACACTTCGGGACAGCCTGGCCTGTTTCCCCATCCTCATTCCATGAAGTGAGCTGCCCCTCTGTATATTTACAAAAAACCCCAGATTTCCCTTCTTATAATACTCTTTATACCCATAATTATTCATTCAGTGTCTATTTAGCCTACCAGATTATTAATTCTATGATGCAGGGACCGTAACTTGTTTATAGTTTTCTTATCATGTAATTCAGTGATAACACTGAGTGAAGTGGATGTCTGATGAATAAATGAATGAATGAATGAATGAATACCTCAAAAGACCACTCCCTGGTTTACCCCCATCTCTTTGGTATTTTATTGTCTAGTGGCTCTTAGCACCATCATTATGAAAGGCAGGATCCCCATTTAAGAAAGGAGATCAGAAAACCATCAACTTTGTGGCTGCATTTGCAGTCAGCACTCAGAAACCACAGAAGGCCCTAGAGCTGAGATGTGTCCTTGACTTTAATGTCTACATGGACACCAGAGTCTCCAGAAGGCTGTTGCTGGCATTTCAAGGGAACAGAGACTTTCCCACATCAGTTTCTTAGGTGGAGCAGTGCAGCCGACTGGCCACCACTGAACTGACCCACCTGGCGTGATCACTGTTCCCGCTGGACAGGGGCAGCGTGTGGCAGGAGGGATGATCTGGCAGAAGGGTCTTAGACAAAGTGGGGTGGGGGTGTGGCCAAACATTCACATCATTTTGTGCTTTTTTGTATGTAAGTCATACTTCATTTACAAGTTATAATATGAGAAAGAAAAAAGAAGATAATCTTGACAAGTGGTTATTCAAATCAGTAATGACAATAAAAGGCAACACGTGTGTGATGTCCACCAGGAGCCAGACGCTCGCTAACCCGGCTGGCACTTTCTGGTCTAATCCTGACGATGACCCTATGGGGTAGTTGTCACTCACCATTCATTCAAAAACCGTGTACTGTGCCCCTGTCTCTACCAGGCATCGCCCAGGCCCGAGACATGCTGGGAAGAAGAGATACTGGTCCCTGCCCTCGTGGAGCTTGCATTCCAGTGGATAAGTACCATGATGAGCCCCAGCATGTAATCTGAAAAAACTGAGGTCCTGGAAGGTCCAGTAGTTTGCCCAATCCTGTGTCTAGGAATTGACCAGACCAGGACTCAGTTCTTGATGTCCCTGATTTCAGAACTCCCGACCGCTCTGCTGTGCTGCTTCCTTCACGTGGGTTCTTCCAGAAGCTGGCACAGGCAGCCCTCTGCACTGGTTTAGGAGTTTTCTTCAGTTCATTGTGGTATGGGTGGATTTTATTCTTTTATTTTTTAAAGCAGAAAAGTTTTGTGTGACTGTGAAGTGCAAGGAAGGACAGGTAAGGACGTGAAGGTGTCACTGCGTGGCCCTGCTTAATAGTGAGGGAAGATGGAGGGGCTTGGCCCCCAAACCCCTAGGATCGTAGACCGTGTTGCTAAAGTGTCAGGGGACCCTAAAATATGCTCCAATTCAGGGTGAAGACACCTTTACATGAACCACCTTCTGTTTCATTAAGCCTGACTTCTAGAAGCTCTGAGCACCCACAGAAAATAAGTCCACTGGTGTTCTGGGGTCCTGTGGGTTTTGTTTACCTAAAGCCCACTTTGTAGCCAGTGCTCAGACAAGAGGGTCCCCATAGAGGACCAGACCCAGGGATGCAGTGACCAGACCCAGGGATGGAGTGACCCCTCTAAAGGATCATATCGTCTCAATCCCTGTGAGCATCCAACTCTCCTCTCTCTGTGGCCTCTCTTGGTGCCTGTCTCTTTAATGAATGACTTTTCAAAGTACCCAGTTCTCCCCTATCCAGGTCCTGTGCAGGTAAGAGAGATTTGAAATATTGAGCTGTTGGTTTTAAGTAAAGCCAGGGTAATCAGCCCTCTGAATCTTAGGTGATAGAAAACACGGGCCAGTTCTGGTCACCAGCAGTAAGTCATCTTGTGGGAGTGGGTGGGCATCGTGTGTCCCACAGACTCGCCAATGGGGACTGGCTGAGTGTTACAGTCAGACAATTTGGCAGGACAAAACAGTTATTATTCTTAATGTCTGCTGAACTTATCTCTCTCCTCAGTTTCAATAGGACCAAGAATATATGTATTGGAAATGGATATTTTTAACCATCCTTTTGAGATTGTACGTAGTACTTTAATGCCAATGTATATATAATGAAATAAGAAATATTCAAGGTCATAAAGTTGGCATAATGTTTTGTTTCATCTTCTATTTAAGTGGATGTTTTCCTTTGCATTGAAGCATTCTGGTGCTAAAGACCATTTGGCTCTGTCTCCATGCGCCCATCAAATTCTCCAGACTCTTGCTAACCCGCCAGGCCCTATTTGAGTAAGTCATATGCATACGGGCATTCTGTGGGAACTGGGGCCACTACAGAAGCTGCCCGTTTTCTCCTCGCCTCAACCCTCTAACACTCTGAATTCTCTGCCTGTGGCCGCACACGATTGGCAGAAGAGCATCGGGTTGGCGCACAGCAGTGGACAACTGGTCAAACACCGACCTGTTCCGACATGCACCGGGCAAGCAGAATCTGAAATGACTGTTTGGAGACTGGCTGGAGATCTGGGGCCCTCACAGGGTTGGCCAGGTAAAGAACTGAGGAAGAAACACAAAGATGACTGAGACATGGTCCCCTTTTGAGCATACTGCAGTTTAGGATGCCAGATGGATATTAGTTTGAGAAATATTTATTGCACATCTACTATGTGCCAGGCACTGGGGAAGCAGAGAATAAGATGGGGGATCCTGTTCACTGGTAGCCTGTCACTTGATGGGGAGACAGCCACGTGAAAAGAGAGCTGAGATGCCCAATGCGAAGTGAATGTCAGAGTGCTCTCACATTCTGATGATGATACCAGCACCCAGTGCTATGGAGCACCATTGTCAGGCACCATTCTTAGACTTTAGGTGTTCTGGCTCTCTTAATCCCCATATCAGCCTTATGCACGCACGAGATGAGGTCACTTATCCATGATCATGGTATTAATTAGTGATAGCTGGGATTCAAACCTTCACAGCCTGGCTCTGGAGTGTGTGCCCTTCATCACTGCACTATGTCATCATGTGCCCTGAGCATGTGACGTAGGGGTGGGAGGAAGGTGTATGCATGCATGTTAGGGCTGAATGGTGGGGAGCATTGCCTGCCATTTGCTGGAGCTAAGAGTTTACTCTGTAGCAGAAGATCCTGCAGAGGAAAGTTCGCCACTGGATGCATGCTTTGGAAAAATCTCCTGGGCAGCTGTAATGATGAGGTGGAAAAGAGGAACCTACAGGCTGGCTTAGGGCTACTGCAACTGTCCAGGTCAGACCTGGTGACACCCGATGGGCAGGAGCCCTGGGCTGGAAAGGAGGGAAAAGATTTGGGAGTTACTTAAGGAGTAAAATGACCAGGATGGAGGGAACATTTGGATATAGAGGAAGTGACAGTTGTCAATGACCAAGGCAATATATCTTGGGTGCCATTTGCAGGAGCCAGCTCTGAACTGCAGCTCTAGGTGTGTGTAATATGAGAACTAGCCCCCCACTGAGATGCTGTCCAATTGTGGGCAGGTTAGTACCACAGACAACAAGCCACAGAAATAACGAGGAGGCAGATACCTGAATGCAACACAGGGGAATTAGAGCGCAGGTTACTTGTGCCCTCTCACAGGGAGGGGAAAGCTCTTCCTGCAGCAGAATCTGCCAAACCCAGAACCCTCTTCTCCCCAGTCCTGGGGCCCCACGTTCCCAGTGACTCCCACCCAAGAAAGCAATAATTTTGCTTGCATCATTACAACTTCTGCACACCAGGTACATTTTACATTTTCTGTCAACGCAGTTCATTGTCTCAACGTCTCCTTCCAGACTAATTTCTCGGCCTCACCTTTGCATACTCAAGAGGCTCATTAAAGCATTTTCCCAAACAAAAGAACAATCTTCTCCTAAAGATGAATTTTGCTGTCACCTCTAGAATGCAGAAACAGCTGCAGGCATCATTGAAAACTGCAACGTTTTCATTTCTGCCATAGCATTCAACATTACAAAAAGGCCAAGAGTGGAGACCATTAGATATACCTAGGGTCTCATTGAACAAATATTTATTGAGGGAGAATTTTGACCTCTAGTAATAAAGGGTAAATCCTTTTGCTGAAGACAATGAGAAAAGCTGGGCATATTAAAAACAGCCTGCTGTGTCTGAGAGCTCATCCAGTTCTGGGTCCAGCTTGCAGCCCAGTCCCACTCATCTTTGGGGCCCAGAAAAATCCCAGTTACTGCACCTGGGTTAAGATGATCCTGGATTTTTAGTGTCCCCCCCACCCCCGCCCCCACCCCATAACATCAAGCAAAAGCTAACACAAATCTCTAGTGGGAGATGTCTCTAGTGAGACCTCATTTATGCCTATAAACAATTTTCCTAATACAACATCCAATGTCAAGTCAAAGTAAGCCAGGTATATGAGTAAACAGGATAATATGATGGATACCTATAAAAGACAGATAATAGATAGACAGGAGCTCAGCTATTAGTTATCGGACACATTTTAAAAATAGTTTTGAGTACGTATTATATGCCAGACACTTATGGTAGCCATTGAGAATAAAATAGTGGACAAACAAAACATAATTCCTGCCTTTGTAGAGCTTTATAGTCTCCTGGGAGAAACAGGCATTAAAGAAATAAATCACCCTGTAGTAGATTGCAAAAATGGACCCAGTTCTGAATGTAAATTGGTACCATTGCTGTGGAAACAGTATGGAAGTTCCTCAAAGAATTAAAAATAAAATCACTATATGACCCAGCGGTTCCACTTCTGGGTATAGACCCCAAAGATTTGAAAGCAGGGTCTTAAAGAGATATTTGTACACACATGTTCATAACAGCATTATTCTCAATAACTAAAAGAAGAAGCAACCCAAGTGCCATCTGCAAATGAATGTGTAAGCAAAACGTGTTATATACATACAACAGAATATTATCCATCATTTGAAAGGAAGGAAATTCTGATAGATGCTACAACATGGACCAAACTTGAAAACATCAAGTTAAATGGAGTAAGCTGGTCACAAAAAGACAAACCCTGTATGATTCCAATGATATGAGTATTCTAAATCATGAGGATGGAACTATAATCATGGTTGCCAGGGATAGGAGAGGAGTGAGGGAAGTCACTGTTTAGTAGGTGTAGACTTCAGTTTATAAGCTAAAAAGAGCTATGGGGATGAATGGTGGTGGTGGCTATACAACAATGAGAATGTATTTAATATTATTGAACCGAATGCTGAAAAATCATTAAGATGGTTAATTTTATGTTATTTGTATTTTAACACAATAAAAAATGGGTTTAGTTCCAACCCTTTCCTATATTCACACTCTTTGTGGTATAAATTTGCAGCCTCCCAAGAACAGGTGCAGTCTATGATTGCCCAGCCCTCAAATCTGCGCTAGCTTTGCATATGCTTTGGCCAATAGAATGAGGCAGAAATGAAGGTTGTGCCAGTTCTGAGTCCAGATCTCCAAAGACCTGTGTCTATCTACTCATTCTCTTGAAATGCTGGCACTAAAAATAATTCTGGGCTATTCCGTTGGAGAAAGACTATCCCAGCCAAGGCCTCAGGCTTGGGAAAGGATCCGGCCAAGGTCAGCAAAGCTGCCTACCTCACTGCAGCTGACCACATATGCGTGAGTCCCACCAAACCTAGTTCATGTCCGTTGAACTTTCCAAAAGACCCATGGACTTTTGAAAACAAATATTGATTGTTGCATAGTACTTTGGTGATGGTTGTTATGCAGCATCATTGTGGCAAATGTGACTGATACACATACATGAGTTCCTGTAATCAGAGCAATGAAAAAGAAGGGGCAAGGCACTGTAGGAGTATTTAACAGGATAACCTGATCTGATCTGGAGAGTAAGGAAAGGCTTCCTTGAGGATGTGATGCTTGAAGTGTTATCTGGAGGATGAAAATTGTTAAATGAGAAAAAAGAGCACAGAGTGTTTCAGTTGTCAAGGACTCGTCTTTGAGCAGAGACAATGAAGACATCTGAGGCACTAAGGAAGTCAATAGAGTCGATAGGAGACAATGTGAGAGGGTTTAAGACTAGATTAAGAAGGCAAACAGAGAATAGATCACAGAGGGCCATGCCTTTATTTCTCCTGTTCTATCAAACAGAGGCAGTATCTGGATTTTCCTCTATGTATGATGAGGATATTAGTGTCTGTATTTTCACTCCTTTTCCATACCCCAAGTTCTGTCATTTATATTCTTTAACTTTTATATTGCCAAAGTCAATGATGTTTATACTTTAGGTCCAGGGTAATTCTAGAGATTAAAGATAAAGTGTTTACATTATCAAGACTATTTATATTATGACAAAGACCTCATTTCCTGCACAGCTAAGGGATGTACTATGATTTTAATTTTGTCACATAAGTTTAAATTAAAAAATGATTTTCTTCTTCTTTTTCTCTATTTTTTTGAAACTACTTACATTATCAAAACTTCTAGTGAGAAAAATGTTTCCGTGGAGAATTTTCTCCTGGGACCTGAGGCCCCTGCTCCAATTTAGACTGTTTGTTCAGATGTCTGTCTGCAAGTTCTCTTTACTGTATTTATGGATCACATAGCTATTTCTAGCAACCAATGTTTCTTTTGTTGATCCTGAGAAGGAATAACCTGCCAAGGGCTCCTTGTGATTAATCGGGCTCAAATGCATAACCAGAATCTAGCAGCCATTGCTGCAGGGGCCTCTCGCATACACTGCATTTCAGGGAACAAACCTCAGACAGACCTGCCAGCCTCTTGCACTGTGTTCCTGCCATCTGAGCCAACCCTTATATGGGAGTTCCTGGAGTGGTTTTTCAACCAGTAGGCTGAGATCTGCCCTGTCCCATGAGAAATGCATAGCTATAGCCTCATTCGCATTTTTACTGACCCATCAGAGCAGCTCCATAATGATCAATCAGAGCACGCAACTCCCAGCAGTCAGGACAGTGCCATTTGGATCAATCAGACTGTGCAGATTTAAATTCCTCATTTACATGGAACTGGACCAATCAGGGATGAGGAAGGAACTCTCTCTATAAAAGTGGGCCTTCCCTTTGTCACTTGGGAGTGCACTTTCATTTTCTACTGGAGGCTGCTTTGCAAACTGTTTATCTGAATAAAGTTTCTTGTACCACATCTTAGATTGTGAACTTGTATTGACATTAGATTGGTGGCAGGGAACAGTTGATGACAATTCTTTCTTGGTTTAGTACTCCTATCTTGCTGAAGCATATCTTCAAGAAACTTCCTTAGAAAGAGTTGTGGAAGGTAAATTGTTTTTTGTTCTGAAAATTGTTATATGTCTGAAAATATTTTTATATAACTCATACATTTGATAAATACCTTGTCTGTAACAATGTCACAGTCTATGTTGAAAATAATGATCTCTTAGAATTTTGAAGGCATTGTTCTATTATATTGCACCACCCAGAATTGCTGGTAGAAAGTCTTAAGTCTCTCTTTATTGTACTTAACCTGGTTTATCATGGAATATAATGCATATGCAGAAAAGTATATATAAATATAAAACTCAGTGATTTCTTTTTTCTTTTACACAAAGAAAACATGTGTAACTACGGACTTCATCAAGAAAAAAAACCATTCCCAGCATCCCACCCCCACCCCAAAACCCCTGCTGTACCTCCTCCAAATAACTATTCTTTCCCTTCCCCAAAGGGTTAGGGTAAACTCTTGTCCTAACTTTAATGGTAATCATGTCTTTGCTTTTCTTCATAACTTTACCACTTAAGCTCATATCCCTGAATCCTGTAGTTTAGTTTTGCCTCTTTTTAAAGCTTAAATGTCTGGAAGAAAAGAATGTTTTTTTTTGGGCATAACTTCTTTCACTCAACATTATGTTTGTGAGGTTATCATCTGGTATGTAATATTTCATTGCTCGAATATGCCCCAGTGAATTTATGCATTCTATTTGATGGACATGTAGGTTATCTCCAGTTTGTCACTACAGGTAGAGCTGCCAGGAACACGGGTGTACCCACCCGCACATACTTTCTGTTGGACATACTGTATCTAGGAGTAGAATTTTTGGGTTATACAGCATGTGGTGGCATTTCATAATTTCAGTTTGTATCTTCCTGGTTACTGATGATAATCCAACTCTGTTTCACATGCTGTTGCCCATTTCTTTTCACCCTTTGTGATGTGTCTGTTCAAATTTTTGCCCACTTTTCTATTCACAGTCTTTTTCTTGTTGACTTGTAGATGTTCTGAATGCGAGCCCTTTATCAGTTATGGTGCTGCAAGTATTTTCTCCCATGCTGTGGCTTGTCTTTTTCACTCTGGGAGAGGTGGTCTTAAATTAATGTAGTCAAATTATAAATCCTTTCTCTTATGGTTAGTACTTTTTGTATCCTGTTTATAAAGTTTTTCTTCACCCTGATATTGTGAAGATCTTCTCTTATACTATTTTCTAGAAGTGCTATTGTTTCTTTGCATTTAAATCCAAATCCACTGGGAATTCATGTTCGTGTATGTTATGAAGTAGGGATCAAATTTGATTTTTTTCTATATGAACACCCAATTAATCGAGTACTATTTATTTATTTTTTTAAAGATTTTATTTATTTATTTTTAGAGAGGGAAGGGAGAGAGAGAGAGAGAGAGAGAGAGAAACATCAATGTGCGGTTGCTGGGAGACATGGCCTGTAACCTAGGCATGTGCCCTGACTGGGAATCGAACCTGCGATGCCTGGTTCGCAGCCCGCGCTCAATCCACTGAGCTATACCAGCCAGGGCTTCGAGTACTATTTATTTAAAACTCTATTCTTTCTCCAGTTTTCTTTAATATCATTGTCTCTGCAGTGGTCCTCAATCATTTATGATTGTGTGTGTATTTCTGGGCTCCCTAATCTTTTCCATCGGTCTGTCTAATCTTGTACCCATACCACACTCTCTTCATTAGCGTAGGCTTATTTATTCTTTACAAACAACATATTTTGGGCCCTTGACATTTTCAAATTATTTTTAGAATTAGCTTGTCTCAAAATTAACCCATTGGTATTTTTATCGGAGCTGTATTGACTTTATGCATCGGTTTGGTGATAATTGACATCTTTAAAACATCTAGTCTCCAATCCATGCACATAGTATATAACTTCTACTAATGATCTATTGCTGTGTAACAAGCTACCCTAAAACTTAGCGGCTTAAAACAGCAATAATTAATTATTGTCCATGATTCTGTGAGTCGGCTGGGCTGGGAGGCCCAGGGTGGCCTCACTCATACATCTGACAGTTGGTGAAGGCTGACATGCCGCAGCATTTCCCCATGTGGCCTCTCACCCTCCACTGCAGCGCAGTTTGCTTGCTTGCTTGTTTGTTTGTTTGTTTGTAACACAGCAGTCTCAGGGGAGTGCTCCAAGCAGTCAAAGGCGGCCTCCTGAGGCCTGTACTTTGGAACTCACAATATTGTTTCTGTCTTTTCTCTGTTGATTAAAGAAAATCACAAGGGCACCCAGATTCAAGGAGCAGGGAAATAGAATCTACTTCCTAGTGGGAGGAGCTGTAAAGAACTTGAGAAATATTTACTACCCCACATTATTCTCTTCATTAAGTAAAGACTTAAAGTTTTATCATTTATGGTTTCTATAGAGAGGAATGTATTTTTTAGATTTATTTCTAGGTAGCTGATGTTTTTTGATGCTATCATATATTATTTTTTCTTTTTCAAAGTAACTTATTGTAGTATAATTTATATACAGTGAAATACACCCATTTTAAGTGTACAGTTTGATGGGTTTTGACAAATGCTTGCACACATTTAACCACCACACAATTAAGATGAAGAACATTTATGTTGCCCCAAATAGCCCTCATGCCCCTTTATGTCCCCTTCTGCCTTTGGCCCCGAACAGTCATTGATCTGCTTTCTATTCCTGTAGATTATTTTTGCCATTGAAACTTTATATAAATGTAATAACATAGTATATACTCTTTTGTGTCTGTTTTCTTTTGCTCAGTACAATATTTTTTAAAAGTTATCTTATTGTCATTCAATTAGAGTTGTCTGCATTTACCCCCCACTACTCTCTCCCACCCCAGCCAAAACCACCTCCCTCCCTTGCTTCCACATCCCCTTGTGTCCGAGATTTTGATGCAGGATCTTGGCATGAAATGTGTTGTGGTCGAATTCATTCTGTGGCTTTTACTACCAGAGCAGAAGGAACATCGTCCTGTGGTTGCTAATGACTTGATTCAAGCCACTACGAATGAACTACATTTTCTCAAGAAGGTCATAACCAGAGATGAATCATGGGTCTATGGCTATGATCTGGAAACAAAGGTCCAGTCACCCCAATGGAAGTCACCTGGTTCTCCATGCCAAGATAAGGCATGGCAAAGTCACAGCAAGATCAAGACCATGTTAACTGGGTTTTTGGATTGGGAAGGTGTTGCCCATCACGAGTCCCCTCCTCCAGGCAAACAGGTAATAACACTACTTCAATGTTCTTCGTCAGTTGAGAGATGCAATACAATGAAAATGGCTGCAGCTACGGGCAACTGGTGATTAGCAGTTTTATCAAGACAACACACCTGCTCATGTATCATGTCTCAGGCAGAGGTTTTGGCATAACATCAAATCACCCAGGTGACTGAGCCCTGCTACAGCCCAGATTTGGCAACCTGCAACTTCTAGCTTTTCCCAAAACTAAAATCACTTTGAAAGGGAAGAGATTTCAGAATATGATGGGGCAGCTGCTGGCTATTCCAACAAAGGATTTTGCAGAGTGTTTTTGAATAGTGGAAGAGACACTAGAAGAACTGCATGAAGCCCCAAAGTGCCTACTTTGAAGGGGGCTGAAGCATCATTGTCCTGTGTACAATGTGTCTTGTATCTTCAATAAATGTCTTATTTTGCATAGCACATGGCTGGGTACTTTATGGACAGATGTTATATATTCTTTTTTTTTCTTATATATTCTTTTGAATTAGAGTTTTGAGTTTCTTTGGATATATTCCTAGAAGTGGAATTGCTGGATCACAAGCAGTTCCATTTTTAATTTACTAATTTTTGCAACTTTATATAAGCAGAAGAATCTTAATATTTAGAATGTTTGGTGTTTTTTAAACACATGGTGGGCTATTAAATGCATTTAGTGTTTTAATCTTGCAAGCAAGGAAGAACAAACACAAACATGCAAGTAAGCTAAGAATCTGGAAAAAAATCAGAGAAGTACCAAGAATTAAGAAGGACTGTTTGAAACCATGAGTCAGTCAAAAGGACCAGGTTGATTGGGGTCAGCTGTTGTTCTCTGCACCAGTGGCCATCTACGTGGGACTGCCCAAGTCTCCCGAAGAGGAGAAGTGACCACACGGACTCTAGCTCTCATTTAGATGTTATTGCTAATTATAATGAAATTCTGACAAGGCACACTTAAAATTTCAATGATACTGACAGAGTAGATCAATTAATCACAATGATAAACAATCCATTAGGTGATTCTGAGCTTGTGGAATAAAGAGGGTATCATATCTGGGGAAAAGATGAAATGTCAAAAATCTGAATTTTACATGAAATCAATTCCTCTGATGTAATAAGTAAAATTTTCTTCTAACAAAACCTCTGGTCAATAATTGGGGTTTCAGGTTTTATTCTTCTTGGACAGAGCTAACAGGTCTTGTGTCTCAACCAGGTGCAAATAAGTTGACTCCCCAAATCTTGCAAATTTAGCTTCTCTGAGGCAGCTATTGTTTCTTTCTCTGAGTCTAATAAGATGACTACAACCCAAAGAAGGTGCAGACCAGCTCTGTCCAAAAGAAACATCTATAGTGGTAGAAATACTCTTTATCTATTTGATCCTAGGAGTAGCCACCAGCTACGTGTAGCTACTTAGTTCTTTAAATGTGGCTAGTGGGAACTAAATTTTAAATTAAATAACTTAAATTTAAATAGCCATGCATGACTACTTGCTACCCTATTGGACTAAGGAGGTATAGATATCCTTTCTCATAAAATTTCTACAATTTTAGGACTTAGCCCCAGAAAAGGGTAACATTATTTAAATTTAAATTAAAAGTGGGTGACCGGTTAGTTCAGTTGGTTAGAGTGTGGTGCTAGTAAATTTAAATTAGCAGTATTAGTATTTTTAAATGGTTTTAAAAATATAACAATATCAATCAGATTTTAAACATTGTGGTGTTTTTGGAATTTAAGGAACTCTGATGTGATCATGAGAGCTGTGATTGTAAACCTCAGAAGAATAATGAAATAAGGTAGTAATCAGTATTTTCATGTTCATGGAAACCTTGTTTGATAAAACCATCAGGTGTGATTTGTATTTTGTGAGTCATGTGTGACCTAGGGAATGCTAATGGCTTTGGTTTTACATTTTAATGTAGCTTAGTTTATAAAAGCAACATGATAATATTTATTTTAAAATCTAATTGTTATATGATATTACATTACATTAGTTTCAGGTGTACAATATAGTAGTTTAACATTTATATACGTTTTTAAATTGAATTTATTGGAGTAACATTGGTTAATAACATCATATAAGTTTCAAGTGTGCAATTCTATATACAGCATCTGTCACTGCACTGCGTGCTTATCACCCAAAGTCTAGTCTCCTTCTGTCACCATATGTATGGCCCCCTTTACCCTCTTTATCCTCCCCTCACTCCCTTCCCCTCTGTGTCTATGAGTTTGTTTTGTTTGTTTGCTTGTTGCTTTCTGTTTTATATTTCAAATATGAATGAAATCATATGTCCTTTTCCATCTGACTTAGTCCTTTTCCATTTGACTTATTTTGCTTAGCATGATACCCTCAAGATTCATTCTTTCTCATGGCTGAGTAGTGGAATATTAATGGTTTTGGTGTTTCTTTTTAAAGATTTTAGTTACTTATTTTTATAGAGGGGAAGGGAGGAAGGAAGAGAGGGAGAGAAACATCAATGTGTGGTTGCCTCTTGAGCAGCCACTACTGGGGACCTGGCCCACAACCCAGATATGTGCCCTGACTGAGAATCGAACCAGTGACCCTTTGGTTCACAGGCCGGCACTCAATCTACTGAGTCACACTAGTCAGGGCCAATGTTTTATATTTAGTTATTTAGTTATTTATTTATAATTTTAGAAATTCTTTTTTAAATTAATTATTTGATTGTTGTTCTATTACAGTTGTCCCAGTTTTCCCCTGTTAGTGCTCCTCCACCCAGGCCACGCCCCTGCTGCCACAGTCAATCTGTGCACCATTGTACATGTCCTTGGGTTATTTATACATGTGCCTTGGCTAGTCCCTTCCCCCTCTTTCTACCCTTGTCCTCCTCCTCTCTGGTTGCTGTCAGTCCGTTCCTTGTTTCCATGCCCCTGGTTCTATTTTACTTGTCAGGCTTTTGTTCATTAGATTCTTCTTATAGGTAAGATCACCTGAGGATATACTTACTGGTTTTCGAAAGAGAGGAAAGGAGAGGGAGAGAGAGAAACATCTATCGGTTGCCTCCCTTACATGCCCTCACCACACCCCGATGGTGTCTTGACCAGGGAAGGAACTGCAAACTTTTGGTGGATGGGAAGACGCTCCAACCAACTGAGGCACTTGGCGAGGGCAGTTTTGATGTTTTGAAAGACGCTAAGTGCCTAGTAGAATTGTAAGATTAATAACCTGGATATTAAACAAAGTTCAGCGAGTAGTGAGTGTTCCTCTCAAACCACCCCCTAGGCAAATTTCTTTTATTTTCCTACATGAACTCTTTACATTTTTTTTAAAGATTTTATTTATTTATTTTTAGAGAGGGAAGGGAGAGGGAGAGAGAGAAACATCAATGTGCGGTTGCTGGGGGACATGGCCTGCAGCCTAGGCATGTGCCCTGACTGGGAATCGAACCTGCTATGCCTGGTTCGCAGCCCGTGCTCAATCCACTGAGCTACACCAGCCAGGGTGCGAACTCTTTACATTTTATATTTCTAAACATAGATGTGCATTGCTTTCAGAAAACTCAGCGTAGGGTTGTGTGCACTTGCCTCCCTGAACAGTTATATCCATAGATTATAAAATTTTTCAGGAAGGTGCAATGTTTCTAAGCAGACAGTACCCTTTATTTTCTCCACTCAGCCTTCCTAAGTGTGATCCGGTGGGTCGCCCAGCTTTGCCCACATATTGCTCATCCTACCAGTAAGTTCTGCTGAATACTCAGTTGCTGGTATCAAGACTGCAGCTTCACATGCAGTTCCCGACTAAGAGGTTGGAGGAGAGCTCAGGAATGGGGACTCAGGAACCCCAGCTCTACCACTTATATCTGTGTGACCTGAGGCAAATGACTTTGTACTTGCTAATGGTGATAAAATCAGCTGCTTCTTAGTGGGTTTGGTTAAGAGTAAATGACCTTGGCATTAATATTGATTTCTCAATAAATAATCAAATTCTATGTACTCAGAATCAGCTCAAATCCCATGTCCAAGCACAAAGGACATCCTTGTGGCCCTTGTTGTCTGATTTACCCAAAATGATGTACCATCGTTCACTCCAACCAAGAGCATCCCTCACCCCTTCCAATTCTGCCGTTCTTTGTCACAGCTTACTTTATGGGAGTGGTTACCAAGTCCACTGTTTCCTATTTTCAGTTAGTGAGGTTATTCCTAGTCCATTCCTTCTCCACGCTTTCTTTCTTGTCTCTTCCTCTGTCCTCAGTGCCCAGCCCTGATTTTCTCAGAGAAAACAGAAGCTGTCAGAAGAAAACTTCCACAGCTTCCTACCTGGCCACCAGCCCCTTCCAGCATCTGCACCCCTAGCCTCTACCAGTCCTCCTTTTATGGTATGAAGTATTTGTGTGCCTATCTATGGTCAGGGCCTCCACAGGTGCCAAGGAGCCACCCTCATTCAAACACTCTGGCTCCTTTGCTTACCTCCCCTTTACCCTGAACCCCTCACCAATTGTTCCTACTTCATCATTCCCACCGTCAAGCAAACATGAAGAAGTGCTCCCCTTTACATGATCTCCTTTAGGAGCTGTGCAGGGTATTATCTCTACTTCCTCTTCTCTCCTGAGCTCTTCTTGAACCTTCTTCAACCAGGATTTTGCTTTGTCCAGTGCTGCTCTCCCCAAGGTCATAGGTGACCTCCATATCGCCACATCCGAAGGTTCTGATTCTCAGTCCTCACCATACTTGACCTCTTGGCAGGATTTGGCAGTCTCACTCTTCCTTCTCCTGAAAGACTCTACCCTTGTCTACTAGGACACCATGGGCTCCTTATGTCCCACTAGCTGCCCATTCTGTCTCCTTCATTGGTGCTTCTGCATCTTCCCAGGCTCTAAATGCTGTTCTGTTCCAGGGCTCAGACCTTGGAGTTTTTCTCCCTTCTTCACCAACTTGCTTTGTGGTCTCAGCCAATGGAGTTCAAATAACATCTACACACTAACTCTTAAGTCTTAGCTCTCACTCTTCTTAGCACTGATATAATTAATGTTCCTTTTTGACAAGATCTTCTATAATAGAAAAACATCACATTTTTGTTAGATAAAAAGGCTGAAAAGAAACATTCCTTTAAGTGGATGAAATAAGAATTCTTCCTTTCTCCAAGTTCTGTATTAGATTGCAAATTGTTTTAAGGGAAGAATCATGAATTAATATTTCATTTGAATTCCTGAAGTTGGACACATAGTAGTATAGACATTTTTTGTAGCTTGAATATATTGTCTCAAAATTAAAGCTTTCTCACAGCAGAAGAAGGTTTGACTGAGGTTATGCTTTTATGCCAGACCAAAAGTACTCCAGTTCTAGATTCTTCTCACATAGCAACTCATGGGTCTCTCCTGCTTAAAACCCTCATGTTGCTTTATGTAAGGACACATTCTTAGCAGGGTTTGCAAAGCCTTCTAATGTGGTCACTGCTCCTCTGTCCTTACCTTGCACCATACTCCAGTCACATGGTTTACCTTTCTGTTTCTCAAATGGGTGCCCAGGAGCAGGTTTTACCACTCCCAGTCCCATCCCTGGCTGGTTAGGGGCTCTGCCTTTGATACCTCCCCCATCGCCGGTGAGTGTCAGGAGCACCGCCCTGTGTTTGAGAGTTTATGAGTGTCCTGGGTTGTTGACCAAAGGGAAGCTCCAATGACACTCAGCACAACTTTGGGGTCTAGGAGAGTGTCATGTTTTTGGTTCATCATAGATGATCTATAGGCAACTGTCAATAAAAGGCCCTTTGCGCAGTGTGGTAATGGCACTGCTTATGTGGCTTCTCAGCCAGGAAATGACTTGGGGCTCACTGATGGTCTATGAGAATTGGCTTGGCCTCCTGGTGTAGGACAGAGACGATGCTCCTTCCCCTTGCTGTTGCCCTGGCCAGGACACGCCAGGTTTCTTCAGGGAGGATCACTCCTCATCCAACTCTCATCCTCAGCCTAGGGCCCAGGGAACGGTGCAATTGATCTCTTCTGTTCTCTGTCCTCCCTACAGCTAGGGCTTAAATTCTATATCCTTTCCCTTTGGGATCTCAAGAGCTACTTTTTTTTTTCTTCCACTGAAATCTAATTCTCGTAAATTCAAAACCATTTATGATACAAGTTTCAGCACAGAAGCCTATTTTAAGAAGTTACAAAATAGAGCATTAAATATTTATTTGTCTTTGCATTCCTAATATAAACACCTTAATTATATCTGCAGCAACCAGATGCTTTTGACTGATTTTTGATACCTTTACGGGAAGGAACTAGGGAAAAGAAAAGGTCAAATGTAATGATGTCTGGATATTACCATGTGATAGGCAACTTCATTTTTACCACAGGACTTTTGCACATGCTCTGGCCTCTGCCTCGGGTGCTTCTCTAACTCCTCGGTGTGATGATGCTCCAAAGCTCCCTTCAGGTCTCATCCTAGTGGTCACTCCCTCAGGCAAGCTGGCCCTGTCCACCCTGTTTCTTGACCTCTTGGCAACACACACTCGCCTTCCTGAACGTGGATCACAGTGACGAGCTTATGTTGTTTTCATGCCTTTATAATTAATTGCGTATCTCAACACTAGATTGTGAGCTTTAAGAAAATGAGGATGAAGTTTTCTTTTCCTTCTTATTTATCCCCAGTATCTAGCCCAATGCCTGACTTATAGTAAACACTTGATACAAGAAAAATGAGTAAGTAAATAAAAAGGTAGCATCAGCCCGACATGGTCCATCCCCAGTGTGCTGGAGTCGCCCCATGCCCACTTGTGCAGCTGACTGTGCACATCTGTCCCCAACTCTGCATTCAGCGATGTCTCCATAGCTTGAAATCAACCCTGATGGCAGTATTTACATAACAGAAATCAGCAAATGCTACCAGCCAGACCCTCCTTTGCCCCAACTCCTGCCCCCAATTCCATCTGTTGTTAAATATTTATCAGTTCGCTACTGGGAATATCTGATTTCATGAGTTTTTCTCTTTAACCTCTACCTATTTGCTTGCACACTTTTGATGTAATAATGCAATCTCAACATATCCACGGTCAGTTCTTTGCCAGGATTTCCTCTAATTAGCATGCATTCTTTATTCTATGTAGGCAGGTAATGTAAAATCAACAGGGATGGAAATGTACGGTTTTTAAAAGACTGTCATAATAGAACCTAAGGACTTTGCAGCAGATCATGTCACCAAAGATTTCTGGAAGCAAGAAGGCAGAAAGTAGTGGTTACAGTTTTCTTTAGTAAGAAACTGCAGGCATTCTAGAGAAAATGCACTGATTTCATGGCAGCATGGTGACACGAGAGAGCCAGGGAACAGGAGCGCAGGAGAGCTCACCTCTGTGCCTCACGCAACCACACAAGGGCTGTGCACCTCTGGAAAATCACCTAGCCTCTCTGGTTCTGTTTCCTCCAGTGGAACATGATTGGGTCAAGTTTAATGATCCAATTACAGGCTTCACTGAAGTGTGAACAAGGTTAACCATGCAGCTTCCAGATAGAAGAGAAAAGCAGATGGATTTGAGTTAATATCAGTGAAAGTCTTTGTTTACTTGTGTTTTCATCATCTGCCTGTACATTTTATCTCTTGAGCAGGGGTCCATCTTAGGGGCTGTGTTTAGTTTTTATGACACACTGGTATTTTAGTGAATTCAAAGTCTAGGTTAAGGTGTAGTTATCATTGACAAAAGCGTCTTGGGCATGGAGGTAAGCTGAGGGAGATTCCAAACCACGAACGTAACTGTAATTAACTCTTGAAGAGATGTGCTCATTCTACAAAAATCACAATTACCTGCCACATGTGGTTGCTGCCACAGTCAGATTTCTTCCCCAATCTGCCTTTATCTTAGGTTGTGTGTGGGATGCACCGACTCTAGTTGAAGCTATTATTAGCAACACAGCATACGACTCCGCCTTTGGCAGATCGTGGTAGATTCTGTAATGCTGGCAAAGTACTCACCTTGATAAATTTAGAGAAGAAGATTCTAAGTTGCTTAGGGAAGAGAGATCTAAGAGGCATCACTGACATTGTTAGTATTAGTAGCTAGCAAGTTGGGGAGGGAGAAAGAGGAAAAAAGCTGGCCTGAGGCTTTCTACCTGCACCTGCTGTGAGCTCAGCAGAGAGGGAATGAGTATTAGTTGTAAGGCTGAATGGATTTGGGAGGTTTGATGCGTACATGGTCACCCTAATGACTGAATGCTGAACCTTGTATTACCCAAGAGTCACCAGAACTTGCAGGAACATGGAACTTGCAGGAACGTTGCTTTGGACCACAAGTCCTGCTTGTTCAGCACACTGTTGGGTAAAGAACTTCATAAAAGTGAGAACTCTAAGTGACTAGATCCTAAGTGCCAGGAGGACAGGGCTGGTGTCTGTCTTGCTCATTGTTTCATCTTCAATACCCAGCATGGTATCTGGCACATGCCACAAATTCCATAAATATTTATTGAATTAATGAGTAAATATTAATAAATCTGAGCAGGCTGCATTGTGAAGGGGTGAGTTTCTGGTGACAAGAAGAATGGAGGCAGGTGGTCCCTGAGGTGGACTTGCAGAGGGGTCTGGCTTTGTAGGTGCCAGATGGCACGTGTGTGTCCTCCCTGACCTCTGTTTTCCTGGCTCTGAGTTCTGGCACGGCTTCCCTACCTTGCCAATAAGGAGTTAACACTTCAACCCAGGATAAGCCAGGGTTTCAGAAAGTGTGTGTATGTGTGTGTCTGCTGTTGCTTTTTCGCAAAAATAAAATTAGTGAGCAAAGTGCAAATCTAGGTGCTTGGTGTTTACACATATTATCTCTTATCCTTGGAACAAACCTGAAAAGCAGGTATTATTTTTAATCCTTAACCTCAGAAAGGTTAAGTGTTTTACCCAAGGCCACTACCTTAGTTGGTAATTTGCCAAGATGGGATTCAAATACAGGATGTTTCTTCTTAGGAAGATGGGATATGGATTTTATGATAATCTCTGCTTATGAATGAGGTAGGAAGATTTTTCAGGTACATGGGTCAAAAAGTTCATATGGTTTTGGAAAAAAACCTGGAGGGGGCAGGTTTTGAGAGGCAAGAGGCCTACGTTCAGAGTGTGTTGGGGCCAAGGAGAGGAATCACATGGCAAACAGAAACATCAGCCCCTCACTGGCCTTTGCAGGCAGGTACTGTGGCCTGCTGGGCAGCAGTAGACCCAGGACCATGAGCCAAAGCCCACAATATATTTGCTTCTCTGTGGGTTTTGAGGAGCTGGGTAATGGTTTCTCTATACCTGAGGATGAATGTCATTGACTACTGGGACCACACCACTGTGATGCACTGAGGATGAAAATGTCATTGTAGTCAAATGCTTTGACTACGCTTTATCTACTTTTATTTTTCAAGCTTTTAAAAAAGTTGTAATATAATACACCCCATGAAAGCACAGATGATAAGTGTGCAGTTCAGTGACTTGTCCCAGAGTAAATGCTTATGTGTGGCTACCACACAGGTCAAGAAACAGAACATAAAGTGTGCTCTAGACCCCCTCCCCCATCTCTCCTGGCAGTCACTAATCCCTCACCCCACATGCAACCACCGCTCTGCTTTCTAACACCACAGGTAGCTTCGATTCGCTTTGAAATTCAAATACGTGGAATCACACAGCATGTGTGTTTTGTGCATCTAGCTTCTTTTGTTTATCACGTGTCTCTGAGGATCATCTAACTGTTGTGTACAGCACTCCTTTTCATTGCTCTACATTATTCCATCGCAGGACTTTAGCACAGTTTAGTTTTTAATTCTATAAATAGATGTTTGTTTTTCCATTTTGGGGCCATGACAAATAATGATGCTGTAGACATTCTCGTGCGCATATATTTCCGTTGTGTATACCTAAGAATGAAATTTTCGGGTCCTGGCCTATGTATATGCTCAACTCTACTAGTTACAGCTAAACAGTTTTCTAAAGTGATTACACCTATTTACACACCCACTAGCCAGTGCATGAGAGTTCCAGTTCCTTCACGTCTCCACCAGGACTTGGTAATAGTCCTTTTCATTTCAGCCACATTGACGGGCACGTGCAGGAACCTCACGGAGCGCTGATGAGCACTTCCCGGATGACTAGAGTGGGTGCACATCTCTTCAAAGATCTACTGGGGGCCCTTTGGTTCTTAGCTCATGAGATGCCTATTCAAGCCTCTTACTCATCTTTTTATTGTTTTCTTTTTTCCTTATTGATTTGTCAGTGGTCTTAAGATAATACGGACGTGAGCTCTTGGTCAGTTCTGTGTTCTGTAACTATCTTCTCTCACTCTGTGGCTTAACTTTTTATTCTCTTAATGGTGATTTTTGAGGAATAAAAGTTACTAATTTAAAAATATTTTTTATTTTGGTAAAATATGTGTGTCTCGTATTTATCATTTTAACCATTGTAAGTGTATAATTCAGTGGCATTAAATGCATTTGCCACGTTGTGTAACCATCACCACTATCTAAATCCAGCACTTCCTTATCATCTCTGACAAAAACTCTGTGCTCATTAAACAGTAACTCCCCCTTTCCTTTTCCCTCGGCAACTACTTTCTGTCTCCATGAATTCACCTATTCCTCCACAAATTCACATATTCTAGGTGAATTCATATAATATTTGTCCTTATGCATCTGGCTTATTCACTAAATAAAACATTTCAAGGTCCTTTATGTTGTAGCATATATCAAAATTTCAGTCCTTTTAATAGCTTAATAAATATTCCATTATGTGTATATATATCATATTTTACATATCTATTAATCTGTTGATGGATACTTGGGTTGTTTCCACCTTTTGGCTATTGTGAAAAATACTGCTGTAAACATTGGTGTACAAGTATCTCTTCGAGTCCTTGTTTTAAGGCTTTTGCATGTATACCTAGGAGGAGAATTGCTGGGAACTGCTGGACTGTATGGTATCTATGTCCAACCTTTTGAGGTTGGATTGTTTTCCATAAACAGTTGGATTGTTTTCCGTAGTGGCTCCACCATGTTACATCCCTACCAGCAATGCGTGAGGGTTCAATTTTCTCCACATCCTCACCAATGCTTGTCTTCTCCTCCTCCTTCTTTCTCTTTTTATTTTTTGTTATAATCATGCTAGTATGTGTGAAGTGCTACATCCATATATTATCGTGGTTTTGATTTTCACTTACCAAATGAAAATGATGTTGAGCATCTTTTCATGTGCTTACTATTTGTGTATCTTCTTAGAAGAAAGGCCTATTCAAGTCCTTTGTCCATTTTTGAATTGGGTTGTTGTTTTGTTGTTGTTAGTTTTAGAAGTCCTTTATATATGCTGGATATTAATCTCTTATCAGTTACACAATTTGTAAGTACTTTCATTTTATAGGTTGTCTTTTTGCTTTATTTTATTTTATTTTTTATTTTACTTGTTGTTTCAGTACAGTTTTCTGTCTTTTACTCCCATCCCAGCCCACCCCCCAGCCCTCCCCACCTCCCTCCCATTTGCACTCCCACCCCTAGTTTTTGTCCATGTGTCCTTTATACTTGTTCCTGTAGACCCTTCCCCTTTTCCTCTGAAATTCTCTCCCCTCTCCCCTCTGGTCACTGTTAGCCTCTTCTCTGCTTCAGTGTCTTTGGTTATATTTTGCTTGTTTGTTTGTTTTGTTGTTTAGGTTCCTGTTAAAGGTGAGATCATTTTTTGCGTTCTTTATAGTATCTTTTGATGCACAAAATTTCTTCATTTTGGTGAAGTCCCATTTATTTATTTTTAATTTGGTTGCCTATACTTTTGGTGTCGTATTTGTGAAATTATTGCCAAACCCAATGTCATGAAGATTTTCTCCAATATTTTTTTCTAACAGTTTTTTTTTTAGTTTTAACATTTAAATACTTGACCTATTTTAGTTAATTTGTATATATGGTGTAAGGTAAGAGTCCACCTTCATTGTTTTGCATGTAGATATTGTTTGCCAGTAATATTTGTTGAAAATATTGTCCTGTCCTGAATGGACTTAGCACCCTTGTCAAAACTCCACTGATCAGTTTCTTCACATCTTGAGATCTAATTTCTGAGTTCTGTATTCTGGGTTCTTTTGGTGTAGTTATGTCTGTTCTTATGCCAGTTCCATACTGTTTTAACTATTGTAGCTTTCTAGTAAGTATCAAAGTCAGGAAATGTGAGCTCTCTACTTTTGTTCTTCTTTTTAAAGATTGTTTTGGTTATTGGGGCCTCCTTATAATTTCATATGAATTTGAGGATTGGTTTTCCCATCTCTGTGGAAAAGGCTGTTGGAATTTTCATAAGGATTGTTTTGAACCTGGAGATCATTTTGCATAGTATTTTCATCTTAACAATATTAAGTCTTCCTAGCCATAAATCTGGGATATCTTTCCATTTTGGGGGTATTCTTTAGTTTTTTCAGCAATGATCTATAGTTTCCAACATATGAGTTTTTCACCTTGTTAGATTTATTGTTAAGATGATTTTAGATCTACTATAATTTGTTTAAATGATATTTTACTTTAATTTTTTTTTTTTTTACATAAAAGGGTTTTTAGTTGCAGGGGAATGAGACTCTAATCAACAAGCCAAATCTCACACTGTCTGACTCCTTCTCATCTTTCTTCTTCTGTGTTGCAGCTGGAATAGAACTAGCAGCAGGAATTTCAGGACTTGGGGTGGCAGAGACGGCCACAGCCCTGTCAGCAGGAATGCTGGCCAACTTGCCAATACCCTGGTCAATGACATCTTCTATGATTTTTCTGTTTGGCTCACTGATGACCTTGTTGAGCCAGCTGATGTCCACCTTGAGGCCCACCCACACTGTCCAGAATCTTCTTGATGTCTTTGGCTCTGGGGGAGGCAGTATTCCAGAGAGGGGCCAGTAGGAGGCAACATAGTACATCTTGGCGACATCAGGCAGAGAAAGCTAGATTCTATTTTAAATGGAATTACTTTCTCAGTTTCTTATGTGGTTGTTCATTGTTGGTATACAGAAACCCAACTAGCTTTTGCATGTTGGTGTTATACCCAGCAACTTTGCTAAATTTGTTTATTAGTCCTAGTAATTTTCTTGTGTATTCTTTGGGATTTTCTATCTAGGGGATCATGTCATCTGTGAATGGAGATAATTTTACCTCTGGCTTTCCAATTTGAATGCCTTTTATTTCTTTATCTTGTCTGATAGCTGTGGCTAGAACTTCCAGGACAGTGTTGAGTAGCAACAGGGACAGTGGGCATCCTTGTCTTGTTTCTCATCTTAGGTGGAAGGCTTTCAGTCTTTCACCATTGACTACAATGTTACTTTTGTGGATTTTTCACAAATACCCTTTATCATGTTGGGGAATTTTTCTCTATTTCTAGTGTTCTTGGAGTTTTTTTTTTTTTTAATCATGAAAGGGTGTTGGATTTTGTCAAATATCTTTTCTGTGTCAACTGAGATGATCATTGCTTCTCCCCCTTTGTTGTATTAATGTGTGTTACATTGATTAATTTTCTTATGTTGAACTGCCCATGCATTACTGGGATAAATCTTACTTGATCATAGTGAATAATCCTTTTACTATGCTGTAAATTGGATTTGCTACTTTCTGTTGAAGATTTTACACCTGTAGTGTCCAGTGGTGTTTGTCTGTAATTTTCTTTTTTTGTGATATCTTTATCTGACTTTGGTATCAGAGTAATGCTGATTTTATAGAATGAGTTAGGAATTATTCCCTCCTCTTCAATTTTTTGGGGAAAGTTTGAGGCAAATTGGTATTGTCTTCTTTAAATGTTTGGTAGATTTAGCCAATAAAGTCATTTGGGCCTGTGCTTTTCTTTATGGGAAGTTGTCTTTAAAAAATTATTACTAATTATTATTAATTTAATGTCTTATTATATTCCAGGCTGTAATACCTTGGTAGAGCCCTTGTCTATTCAATAACTAATCGTCACCTTGGAAACATGTAAGTGCAGCAGCATGGTCTAAGAGTGCTAGGCAGGATAGGTTGGTTTTGATGAGGAGAAATGAAAAAGATTGCAGGGTATGGCTGTAGAGACAGAGTGGAGCTTGAACTTAACAGGGTCTGAGCAGTTAGAAATCAGGATAATGGAGTCATGGAGTAGAGAGGGGGCAGATGGGAGGGGTGGAAGCAGAACTTTACAGTTTTGTTGATGGCAAGTCCTAGTCATCAGTGCACGTCCAGGGTTTGTGAGGCCTGAAGTTATACAACATAGTGTTCCCTCTGTAGGGAAAATAACTTACGAGTACAAAATTAAGAACTAAAGTATTTTCTCAGAAGGAAAAAAGTCACAACAAATTGTTGGGTCCAGGAGCTCTAGGGCCCTTTCTTCTGAGAATTCTTCAGATATTGACCAGAAATACCTTTACATTATTTCTGATTACCATTTGTCTTCCCTCCCCCCACCCTTCTGGAACCCCCTGCTATTTCCAATACCTCCCAGCACTCACAGGGATATATATACCCATGGGAGGGATCCTGAAATTTAAGTCTCATTAGCGTCATGGTAACTCCGCTTTGGCTGATTGTCTTTCTCATGGCCAACCTTTTCAAGTTTTCTCCTGGTTAATTCTTAGACTCTCAGGTGGTGAAATTATAGAATGGTGATCACTCTGAATTCTTGTAGGCTTATCTTGCTTGTGTGCTACTCTGTAGTCTTAAAGTAGAGGTTTTTATTCCTTTCCTGCTCTCCCTGGAAGAAGAGAAATGGAAACCAGCATGAGCGAGAGAGAGGTCAATGGTTTTGTTTGAAACAAACTCTAGAAAATATGTAAATTGTGCGAATTCATTTCTCTCTTCTCTCTGATATTGTGGGTGGTTCAGAATGTATGGCAAGTGTCTATTGTTGATTTCACAAGTGGAAAAACTGGAGGTCAAGGGGTCACACTGGCCCAGATTTTTAGTTTATATTTAGGTAAAATATGTAGCCGAGCTTTCCAAGTGCTCAGCGAAGGTGTCACTGGAAAATGTATTTCCCTGAATGGTAAGTTTCCAAGAAATACTCAGTACCACTTTTTTTTTAATATGAGAAATTCAACATGCACAGCAAACATTTATTACTTAAGCCTCATATCACTTACGTTGAGAAGGTTCAGCAAACATTGTCTTCATTGCCCGTGTTGGAAAAATTGAAGCACGGTGAGATTACCAGGATATGTGTCAGGTTTGTCCAGTGAAGCTTCGAAATCAAGGAGGCTCCTGGCAGTTGTTCCCTCCTCTCCCTTCCCTGTTTAGTTGCCTGGGGGAGAAAGCGAGGATGGTTGTGTACCCAGCTCCTTTGCCTAGTTAAATCAGGACGGCTGCAGATCTTTTACTCTTGCTCTTTGTGGGTTGGAAAACTCAATAGAATGCTTTTGTTTGTGAGGAGCAGAAATCCAGTTAAATAAGTATTAACCAAGGAAAAAGGACTCTATTGTAAAAATATAGGGGTGTCTCACAGAATTCAACAGTCACCTCAGAAACAAACCAGGCACTGGAGAGGCCAGGTGTTCTTTTTTTTTTTTTCATTTTATTTTATTTTATTTTATTTTAATTGTTGTTCAAGTACAGTTTTCTGCCTTTTACCCCCATCCCAGCCCACCCCCAACCAGGTGTTCCCGCACTCCAACTCTCACCTCTGTTTTAGTCTTGATCACTGGAGACAAACTTTGTCCATTGCTTCCACTCACAGGGGAGAATCATGGCTCCCGACCTTCAGTCTTAGGCAGACGCTCATTTGCTGGGTTTCTCTGTGTCAGTCCAAGAGAATCTGATTTCCCCGCGACAGGCGTTCACCCTGGGTCAATCTTGTACAGTCACACAATGCAAACATGGCTGCCCAACAGCCTGTTCTGGGGGATCAGAGGCGGTTCCAAGGAAAGGGGAGGAGAAAATAGGAGCTGAACCAAGCACTCCGAAAGTGTTTATTTTAGGTGAAAAATTTGTGACAGAACTGAAGGCCTCATTAAGGGCTACTTGGGGATATCAATCTTCAATTTAATCAAGCGAGCACAGCAGGCTCCTTCCGCAGAAGGCTGCCCAGACCTTGCACTGCTTTATAAACATTCACAATGTGTGCATAGCTATGGTGGTGATTATCCTTTAAGATGCTCAGACACACTTTAAAGAAGATGGTCCTGATTCTTCAAAGTACAAGGTGAAAGTGACTTCAGCAATGGTGGGCTGGAGAGGCTGGGCAAGATTCTTTGAAAAACTTCATGCAAAATTTAATGATTAATTCTTCTAATTAATACTGTCAAGGTACCTGGACTATCATACTATTCTTTTAGTGATTTTCCTAAAATTTTTAACATATCCTATTCGAATTAAAAAATTCTAATGAATGTATTGTTAACACTTCTAAACACAACATATGCACAATCGACATTTAATTAAACCTAAAACATTTAATTTTTTCTTACTGTTATTTCAGTGTTTCTTCTATCCTTTATCTTTGCTGTAATTTCATATTTCTTCTTACTGAATAAATACACTTTATTATGTATATAAATGTGAATCTGTCTGTGGGAGGTCTTATTTATTTTTTGCGCTTTTGAAAGTGTCTTTTTTTTGCCCTCACTCTTAAATAATAATTTAGCTGAATATAAAATTCTAAGTTGACAACAATTTTATTTTAGTATGTTAAGAATGTTAGTACATTGTCTTCTGGTCAAATGTTTGCTGAAAATCAGCTGCTGTTGGCCTAATGGTTCCTTCTGGATATTTTGTATTTTTCATCTTTTCTCTCCAGTAGCTTTTAGGAGACTTTTGTTATGACTGGTGATCTGCACTTTCCCAGGCTCTCCATAGAATCCTTTCCATCAGAAGACACATGTCTTTTGCAGTTATTAAAATTCTCAGCTGTGATCTCTTCAGATGTCACTTCCCCATCATTCCCCTCATCCTCTTCATTCAGAAGATACCAAATACATGCTGGAGCCTCTTAAGGCATCTTCCATATCCATTAACAATCATCTCGTTGTCACTCAGGACTAAGTTCTGCGTGTATGTCTCAAAACTATTTTCTAATTCATTATTTTCTGGATCTAACCTATAGTTAGTTTAACTTTTGGTAGCTACATTTTTTTTAGTTCAAATGTATGTATTTGGGTGTTCTTTTTTTTTTATTCTTTATTTTATTGATTATGCTATTACAGTTGGCCCATTTTCCCCCTTCATTCCCCTCCACCCTGCCCATCCCCTCCCACCCACATTCCCCCCTTTAGTTCATGTCCATGTGTCATAAGTTCTTTAGTGTCCACATGTCCCATACTATTCTTACCTTCCCCCTGTCTATTTTCTACCTACTGTCTATGTTACTTATTCTCTATATCTTTTCCCCCTCCCTACTCCTCCTACTTCCCTGTTGCTAACCCTCCATTTGATGACTTTTTTTTTACTGTTCATATTTTTAATCTTCTTTTTCTTAGGTAAGTCCCTTTAACATTTCATATAATAAGGGCTTGGTGATGATGAACTCCTTTAACTTGGCCTTGTCTGAGAAGCACTTTCTCTACCCTTCCATTTTAAATGAAAGCTTTGCTGGATAGAGCAATCTGGGATGTAGGTCCTTACCTTTCATGACTTGGAATACTTCTTTCCAGCCCCTTCTTGCCTATAAGGTCTCTTTTGAGAAATCAGCTGACAGTCTGATGGGAACTCCTTTGTATGTTACTGTTTCCTTGTCTCTTGCTGCTTCTAGGATTCTCTCCTTCATTTTTACCTTGGCTAATGTAATTATGATATGCCTTGGTGTGTTCCTCCTTGGGTCCAACCTCTTTGGGACTCTCTGAGCTTCCTGGACTTCCTAGAAGTCTATTTCTCTTGCCAGAATGGGGAAGTTCTCCTTTATTATCTGTTTAAATAAGTTCTCAATTTGTTGCTCTTCCACTTCGGGTACCCCTATAATTTGGTGTTGGAATGGTTAAAGGTGTCCTGGAGGTCCCTAAGCCTCTCCTCATTTTTTTGAATTCCTGTTTCTTCATTCTTTTCTATTTGGTTGTTCCTTTCTTCCTTCTGGTCCACTCCATTGATTTGAGTCACAGTTTTCTTCCCCTCACTATTGTTTCCCTGTGCATTTTCCTTCATTTCTCTTATTGTAGCCTGCATTTGTTCATCTAATTTATGTCCAAAGTCAACCAATTCTGTGAGCTTCCTGATCACCAGTGCTTTGAACTGTGCATCTGGTAATTCGGCTATCTCTTGGTCACTTAAAAAAATTGTTTCTGGGGCTTTCAAATCTGTTTGAGCCATCCTTTTTCTTTTCCTTTGGTTTGGTTGCGGCTGTTTCGTAAGGGCGGCGGAGCCTTAGGTGTTCACGGGGCGGGGCACCCCAGTCACTGGGTTGTGTCGTTTTATGTGGGGGCGGGGTCTGAGAGGGAACAATGGCACCTGCTCCGCTCTCTCTAGGACTTCAGTCTCCTCCACTGCCTCCCACAAGCAAATTGGGCCCTTCCGGTGGCTCCCGGCAGGTGGGCTTGTGCACTTTCTCGGACTTTGTGGGCTTCCCCGAGAAGTCCCCTGTGAAGCTGAGAGAGTCTCCTGGTTTCAGCTCCCAGACGGGGCTCTTAAGCTTTGAAATGCAGCGGCGCTGCCCGTTTTTCTCTTAGTTTGCTCGTGAATGTGTGGCTGCGGACAGCCAGCTGCCTTGCGTCCCTCACTGGGTCTGCTAGTTGCCTCCCGAGCCCAGGGTCCGCCACGCGTCCGTCTGCTGCCGTCTGCACCCTGCGCGCCCATGCCTGCCAGTCAGCGTTTCTTCCCGCCGGGACCGCTGGACCCCTCTCGGCAGGCCTCCGACTCCGCCACTCCTTACCAGTCTGGATGTACTGGAGTCCAGCTTCTGTTCAGTTCATTTCCCTCTGTTCTGGTTGTTTTCTTGTTTCTCAATTTTTGTTGTCCTTAGTTTTGGTTGTGCGAGGAGGCACAATGTGACTGCCTATGCCTCCATCTTGGCCAGAACTCTATTTGGGTGTTCTTAATACCCCCCTGGTTTTGTTTCATTTATGTCTCTTACTCTTAATGGACTTGATACCTTGACTATGCCTTTGAATATTCTAGACATACGAATTTTAAAGTCTTTGTAAGACTGTTTCAGAAAATTAATTTATTTCCAGGTCATTTCATGTTTTATAGGATGTCTTCTTTGTTATTAGATTTCTTCATTTTGAATGTGTGTGTAAATGTGTTTCTCTCATCCTGTTTGTCTAGCAATTTTGGAGATTTGTGGTCACCTCCATCTGACCCTCCTTTATGTCCCCAGCACAGCACCTGGTGGAATTTGCTTTGCAGTGATGTTGAGCTATCACAGATCCAGTCCCGGGGCAGCAGGGGGCTAGCTCAGTTCATGGCTACGAAGTTGTATCTCCAGCCTGCTTTCCTAAGCCAAGAATCCCCTGTGTATTTCAGGAAGTGAGTTGATAATTACCTTTTCTCAACAGACTCCTTCTGTAGGGGGAGGAACCCTATCCCAACCTCTGGCTTCAAGCAGTAAGCCTGCTTCCAATCCACTATTGTGCATGAAGCACTGTTAGTTCCCATCACATAGTAGGAGCCAAAATTTGATTCTACTATGTGCTTGTAGACTTGGAACATAACAGACCTGTGGCTTCAAACCCACTCACTGCTTTGTAATTCACTGCCATCTCTGGTCAGTGGAGATGTTTATCTTTTTTCCTCTCCCTTTTTATATTTGATCAATCATTGCAGTTTATTTGGAGCAAAGTAGGTGGATCAAAGGATTCATATTTGATGTTTCATCTTGATTGGAAGTCCAATGTACACTGTAAAGTTTTACATCTCATTTTAAGATCCATTTAATTTTACTTTTGGAAAAAGTAAAATTTGGAAAGCTACATGTTGCAGCTATATAACTACATTCTTAATATATTTTATTAAATAACTAATAGTATTGTTTGAGGATCAAATGACATTATACAGCTGTTGTGTTTACATATAGCACCCAGTACACAGTAAATACCCAGTGAATAGTTAACCACTGTAATCATTACGATTAAATCATGAGTATATGTGTCAACTAGTTTTGATAAATAAAATTATGAGGTTAAGATATAGACGGAAAGTCATATGAAAAAGTAACAGCAAAATAAACTCACTCTTTTGCCATGTGTCATGCGCAGTTCAAACAACAAAGACCATATCAATCTCTACCATATGAACAATAAAGTTATTAAACTGTTACACTGTGTTTCATGAAAAAAATTTGACTAAATTGAATTTCCCAGGTTAGTAATTTTAATGAAATTTGTCTTCACCTTCAGTGGCCAAAATATCACCTTCAAATTTTTCATAGCTGTGAGTCAAAATCTTGTCAGGAGAGAATTTGCCTTTGTGCCAATAGAAACTTAGCATCTCATTGTTTTTCTACTCTTCTGTTTTTACCGGTAGTTTCTATTAATAAAGAGAGAGTACATTTCTTCCCTCCTGAGTTAAAAAAATTCCAGCAAACTGAAGAATGATCTCAGTGTGAGAAGAACAATTCCACTACGGGATGACACAATGCCTATAAATACCGTCCTATTAGGCTGGGACTCAGTGGTTTGAGTGGCCTAGTTAAACAATTAAAGCTAACCTGCTTGGTCCCTTGGGCTCACAAAACCAAGACCCTAGGGACTCAATACAAACCCAGGAGACTCAACTTTAAAGGCACCTTATTTAACTTGCTTTTAAAAATAGTGCCACATATTTGTGTGTGTTTTACTTGGCAGATGCGCTGACTGAGGCGGTTGGTCAGTCTGCCTGGTTTAGCGTCAGCACAACACCTTTTGTTAATGGATATAGGAAGTAAGTGTGCTAAAGTGAGGCTTTGATGTGTGTGTAAAAGTTGGTCGCTTGTTCACAGAGTAATATGACAATTGCAGGGGAGAGAAGAGGTCAAGAGCAGAGTTTCTGCTCCAGAGAAAAAAAGGACTGTGTTTCTAGGGCCGAATTCACACCATATTTAGGACAAGTGTCAGTGTTTGACTATGGCATATCTTTCTTTTTCTCAGTTGTATTGAAAAATAATTGATGTGCATCACTATATAAGTTTAAGACACACCACATGATAGTTTGATGTACATATATTGTGAAATGATTACCACAATAGGTTCAGTTAACATCCAAATTCTTACACAAATAAAAAAAAATATTTGTGATAGGGAGCCTTAGGATTTACTCCCTTAAAAATGAATTGGGACAGTTGCTATGGGAAACAGTATAGAGGTTCTTCAAAAAATTAAAAATGGAACTATGATATGATCAAGCAGTTCCACTTCTGGATATTTATCCAAAAGAAATGAAGATCTCAAAGAGATATTAGCACCCTCATGTTCACTGCAGCACTATTCACAACAGTCAAGATGTGGACACAACCTTAAATATCCATCAGCAGGTGAATGGATAAAGGAATGCGTGCCTATATGCACAATGGGATACCATTCAGCCTTAAACAAGAAGGAAATTCTGCCACATGCAACAACATGGATGAGCCTTGAGGGCATTATGCTGTGGGAAGTAAGCCAGTCACACAAAGACAAATTCTGCATGATTCCGTTTAAATGAGGTATCGAAAATAGTCACATTCATAGAATCAAAGAGTGGAATGGTGATTACCAGGGGTGGGAAGGAGGGAGAAATGGGGAGTTACTAATCAATGGGCATAAAGTTTCAGCTAAGCAAGGTGAATAAGTTGGAAAGATCTGTTGTACAACATTGTACCTAGTCAACAGTGTTATATTGTACAATTAAACATTTGTTGAGTGTATCTCATGTTAAATGTCCTTACTGGAATACAACACAATACAATACAGAAAATAGAGAAGGAAACCAAGAAGAGAACCTTGGAGAAATGGGAGAACTACTGAGTTTTGTGAATGTGCAGCGTCTTTCTGTGGTCTGACATTCCCAACCTTCATGTCTTTGCTCAGATTCTTCCCACTTCTTTAGATTCTCTTCTACTATCTCTAAAGGTTTGAATTCTTCCAGTGTCTCAAACAGAAGTAATGCACCTCTTTGTTGGTACTGTTCACTCTCAGCTTCACGTCATAGTTATTTGTGTACTCATATGTACGGTTCAGGGTCTGTGTTTCCTGGTGCCTAGGAAACTCAGCTTCCTGCTCTTGTGGTCCAGATTCTCAGTGAGCTTCCTGAAGAAGATGATAACTATGATAGTGAGGAGAAGATGAAGAAGATAGTGATGGTGATGACAGGCCATCAAAGTGGAGCAAATATGACTTTGCAAGTAGACTGCCCTTGTTTGAACTTAACCCTGCCATTTGCTAATTGTGTAGCACTTAGCGAGTTCTCATGATAATGGGATAAAGTTGTTTCGAGAATGAAAATAAGTTAACCGACATTTTTATGTACTGTATTCTAGAGCACACACAAGAGATGCTGCAGAAATAGTAAATTCCATTTTCTTTTTTGTCTCCCCCTTACCCAGTCCATAGTGGTTCTTAGTTTAGAAAGAGCTCCCATCTTCTGTGTATTAGCTAGGATTATTTCAGTTGCTAGTGACAGAAGCCCAGCATAAGTAAACAAAAAACCCAGAATGTTTGACTCATGTAACTGCAATGGCAAAGCAAGGCTTGATCCAGCGCTCAAATGATGTGATCAAAACTCAGTTTTTCTGTCTCCATTTCCTAGCTCTGCTTCATCTGTGATTGTTCAGTTAGGCAGGCTCTGCCCCTCATGGCAGATAGCCACCAAATCTCCCGTTTACATCCTCAGCAACCTCAGAGGAAGGAAAGCACTTTTTCCCAAGCTGCTCCAGCCAAAGTCGCAGAACTTCATCTAGGAGGTTTTCATTGTTCACACGCCCATCTCTGAACCAACACTGTGACCTGGAGAACTGATGCCCTTAGTAACCATCTAGCCAGAGTCTCCTATTTCCTCTGAGCTGAGGGTGACAACAGCTCACCCAATTCACATGTACCAAGAAAAGGGAAGAGATGGCTTCTCAAGGAAAACCAGGGGGCTATGACGAGAAGCAAGTGACCAAGTGACAAGCAAAACCAACAAGTGTCTGTTGTTTGCCTGTCCACTGTTAAGCAAGACACGCCTGGAGCAAACTTCTTTTCTGCTTTGTGGAACGTCTAAATACAGTGGTTTTAGACTTCCTTATTACCTTCCCAATTATGGATTTGTGTGTGTGTGTGTGGCGGGGGGGAGGTCCTAGTGAGCTAAGATGTTTTAGGAATATGGTGGTTCTCTCTGTGTCTGGGAAAGGGAGAGATGGCACACTCAAAAGGGTTGAAGATAAAGACTACCCACATAAATGTGGGCAGGGCTAGCCATGTTGGGGTACTGAAGCTCCCAGGATCTAGCCAGGAGCAGCAAGGAGAAGGAAGGGGATTACCAGAGTCCAGGGAGACCTGGACTTGGGAAAGAGGGGCTACTGATGGGAGCTATGGCCTAGGAGGAACACAACCACTGCATGACCCAAGGCAAGCAGGGAGGGAGCAGGGGGAGAAAATACAGCCTCTCTTTATCCCCACCCTCCATTCTCATGCTGGTCCTTCCCATTGGCCAAACCCAACCGGAAGTCCGAGGGCAAGGAAGCTCAGGTGAGACAATCCACAGAGCAGGGCAGAGAATGGAGACTAGCCAGCAAGACCCTACTGTTCTGCAAGGTTTATTCTCTGGGAGGAAAATGTAGTGTGTTAGATACTTGGCTCATGATCAGTGCAATTGGGGGATGGGGATGTTTAGTCAGCGTCTGGATAAATTCTGATTTATTCTCTTTGCTTTTGGAAATGTAATAATCTCTCCATCAAAGCTCCGTCTATCTGCCAAAATAATGCATGTCCTTTTTTTACAAATGAAAGAATTAATGTTATTATGCAAACACTGAAAGTGTACCACATTTGCATGCAAAGGGGAAAAAAGAAAAATCTTATTTGCAATAAAATTAATTATACCAATGTGGCAAAAAGACACATGAGCATCCATTTAACACTTGGACAGGAGCAGAACTAACTTTCCTTGCCAACCCTGATGAAATAATGGAAGCCAAAAAGAAAATCCTCTGAAAATAGAGGCCTAGATAGAATAAACAGGGACTGGGAATTTCTGGACGTTTTAAGCCTCCTCCTCTACAGAAACAAAAGAGTGAAACAAAGGTTTTTACAATGACTGACCATGAATATTAATGTTCTATCGCTGATACCTGAACCAAGCTCCTCGTTAAAGTGGCCTTTTGATGGAGAAGCGTTAGCGTGCAGGACTTGGGAGTGCTGAGGTGCTGCAGAGAACGTGCTTTGCCTCTGACACTGGAAGGAAGGCAGACACATGAGGTTTAGGACTTGTCAGGTGTTTATTATATTGCTGTGTTCGACCATCAGGAATAGGAGGTTTGAAAAGAAAGCAGAGGAATCGTGTCTTCTGAAGAGGGGAAAGTCGAGCTCTCACGGAGGGACGGTTAGTTCATAAAATGCCCCCTTGCATCCCAGGCTCATCTTGTGGGAGGATGCTGTTGGTTTGCTCATCTGTCTGCCTCAGCCACACCGAGAGCTTCCAGGAGGCAGGGCCTGTGTCCCCCTAGGTCTTGTTCACCCCGTGTCTCCAGTGTTTGGTACACAGTAGGTGTCAATAAATGTTAAGTTGAAAAATGTACTAATGAAGGAACCACAGAATTTTAGACAAAGGTGCCTCAGAAATCACTGATTTCAGTGGTTCTGAAAGAAAAAGTGCATTTGGAATGAGGGGTTCAGCAGTGGAGGTAGTTGTGGTGGGAGAACAAGAAACATGAGATGTACCTGGGGGAGATTTTTAAAAAACACACGTTCCCCAAATCCACTGGCCAGTGTAGCATCTGCATGGCTATCAGGAGTGAATACTGTATTTTGAAAGCTTCATGAGGGATCTAAGATGGCTGCAGAGTAGCTGGAAGCTTGGTCCACTTGCTCCCAGGCCCAGGCCCGTCTGGTTGTTAAACCACAGAGCAATAAACCTGAAAATCCAGCTGAGAGTGATTGAGGGTGTGTGTGAGTGACTGTGTATGCAGCCGAGTGTGCAGGGCATGGGTGTGAGCAGACAAGAGCCTGCCCATCTGTACGGCACTCGGGAGTGGGTGGCCCTGGCTCCCCTTGTGGAGCAGCTGCCATTGCCACTGCCCAACATGGCACTTCTGGCCGTGCAGATCTGCAGCAGGAGCCATTTTGAGGAATTCAAAATATCCTCCTCATGAAGAGGCCTCTGGAGTGCCCTCACCTTGGTGCCCAGACGTGGCTCTGTGCCTTCCACCCTGGCAGGGTTGCACACCCTGCTGCCACCAGGAGCCAGGATCTGGGGACTGTGGTACTTACTGGGGAAGATGCTGTTGCCTCCCTGACCTTGGGCACCACTGGAACATAGTCTGACTGTGGAGGCTGCAGTTGGGCTCTGGAGCCATGAGCCCTGGGGGCAGAGAGAGACTGCTGAGGTGGTGCAGGCTGCAGAAACAGAAAGGAGCAGGCCCACCCAAGGTTGAGAATCACTAAAAGGAGTGGTGAGAGCACCCCTCCACTGCCCCATGTTATTACAGTATTGCTCCAGGACTGTTCCTGATGCTATTCGGGAGAGATCTAAAGAGAAACTTTATCTAAAACTGTCTGAGGTTCTGGAAGGTTTTGGCCAGCCCTGACCGAGAGAAACTGTGCTTTTTGGGGAGAGGGAGTGCATGGGAAACAGGCCCCCCAGAGCTCCATGCTTCAGTGTGGGGGCCACACAGAAACTCTTTTAAAAAAGGAGCTGAGGCAACACTTGAGACTCAGCAGGGACCCTGTGGAGTCATGCTGAAGAGACTGTGGGACCCCACCCAACATGGCTGGTCAGCAGGGAACTGTAGAGAGTGGAGAGTTCAGGATTTAGTCTCTTGAGAGAGCGGCAGGCTGCGGACTGGGCAGCCAGGAGCTGAACACCTGAGATTCACTGCAGCCAGTCAGGTCCCCTCACAGGCAGGTGAGCCCAACCCCCATCTGTGGGATTACAGGCTCTGCAGAGCAGTGGGGCCAGGCTCAGGAGTCCCCTGCTGCATGCATATCTGCAGGGGAAAGCTAAAAGCTCTGAAAGGGCCCTTTCTACCAGACACTATAAGCTACACTGTTCCTCTGGCCCTGATCCTCTGAAACCAGCAGAACAGAGAGATTAGAGATGGGGTCAACAAGTGCAGGTCAGGGCCCTTCTCAGCCTCAGTGCTTTGACAGAATTGCTGTCTGTGCCAAGCAGGAAAGAGCCCCTTTACACAGGTTGGCCCCTCACAGAAAACAGACAGCTAATTTACCAGAAACTATACATTATTGGAAAGTATCTGGCATATGGCAAGGGGGCAGGGTAACATGTCCACCATCTTCCTTGAAAACTGAACAGCGCCCTCTGGAGGTGATCCAGGGTTCCCACCCTCCTGGCCTCACCAGAGGCCCTCTCTGGAGAGATAGGTGGAGAAGGTACTAGGAGTCCTCAGGTCATTAAATGAACCATTCCTGGGCCCTGGGCTGATGGAAAGCCAGCAGGGCAGAACAGTGAGGACCAGCCAAATCTGAAGGAGACAGCCACAGACTGTGGATTGCTTGTAGTCTTGAACAGACTGTGTAAGGCCAGGCTAGGATGCCATCTGACATTACCATAGGCAGATTCAGAAAGAGAAGACAGTGGTAAACACTGGATTCTATGGAGACTAATTCCACTGCAGTCTTCTTCATTATTTGCACTATTTTATCTCCTGCATAAATTAAAAAAATATTTTTTGAAGATTTTATTTATTTTAGAGAGAAGGGAAGGGAGGAATAAAGAGGAGAGATACATTGATTGGTTGCCTCTCACATACTCCCAACCAGGGAACCCAGCCCACACAGGCATGTGCCCTGACTGGGAGTCAAACCTACGACCTTTCAGTTTGCAGGCTGGTGCTCAATTCACTGAGCCACACCAGCCAGGCTCCTGCATAGCTTTTTTAACATTCATTTCTTTTCTTTCAAGTTTGTGCCTATTATTTCACTAGTTTTTTAATTTTAGTTTATTTCAAATCTCACATTTTGCTCCTCTCTTCTCTTACTCCATTTTACCTTCTTCCTTCTTCTTATTTTTGTTTTAAATTTTATTTTTTCTCTGGCTATGACTTGTTTCTATTCCATACTTGTACTGTTTCTCCCCCTTCAGCTTCTCAAAACCATTTTTCTTGTCATTAGTCATCTCACATTCTTTTTCTTGTTCTTAAAATTCTCTTTCTACCTTTATCAATCTTTGTTCTTTGGTTGTTGATATGTTGCATTTCTTCAGTTTTATTCCTAGATCTTCACTAATTTTGTATTTCTAATCTCAAATTTTACCACTCCCCTCTCCCACTCCAGTTTGCCTTCTTCCTGCCCTTGTTTTTGTCTTAAATTTTACTTTTTCTCTGTCTTAGCCTTGTTTTCATTCTTAGTATTTCTTCCTCCTCTATCCTCTCAAAATCTTTTCTTTCTTTTAGACATCTCATAAGCTTTTTTTCTGTCTTTTTTCCTTCTCATTCCCACTCCACTGGTATTAATTTTTGCTCATTTGTTGTTGATATTGCTGTGGTCAATCTTTTCCTTCAATTTTGTTCCTATTTTTTTCACTATTGTTAAACATTTTTTTAACCTCATAATATACTCCTCCATTTTCTTATTCCATTTTGCCTTCTTCCCCCCTTTAAAATTATGATGTAAATTCTATTTTCTTTCTTTCTTTACCTTGTTTCTATTTCCTATTCTTATTACACCTCCTCCCTCTACCTTTTCAAAATCATTTTTCTTTCAGTTAGTCATCTCATATTCATTTTCCCTTCTTATAACAGTCTTAATCTCTTTACACTTCTATTAAGATTTGCTCATTTGCTGTTGGTAATGTGGTTGTGGGTGGGAGTTATTACTGTGAATATGGGTTTTGTTTCCTGGGTCATTTTGTTCTGGCTGCACCTGTACAACAGGATACAAGAGGTGGTGGGTGGTGTGACTCTCAGACAGTTAGCTGGAGGGAAAAATCCACCAAAGAACAATAAAAAACAAACAAAATCCAATTACAAGAGAGCCCACATAGATGACATAAAGGGCATCCCAAGAGCATCCAGCTTGGAAGATCAAGGACCCTGCACCACTGAGTTCCACAGGTCTACCACAGAGGGTCATAAAGACAGGGAGTCAAAGCAGATCAATCTAATACTCAGAAACAAAAAGGAACAGTTACCTAAAATGAAGAGACAAAGAAACAACCTTCAAGAGAAAAGAAAGGAGGAATCCTCAGAAAGAGTGCTAAATGAAATTAAGGCAAGCAATCTGTCAGATATTGAGTTCAAAATAATAGTTATGAGGATACTCAAGGAGCTCAGTGAGAACTACAAAGAGCTCTATGGAAGCTACAAGGAATTTACTGGAAACTACATCAGCATTAAAATGGACATAGAAACTATCAATAAGAGCCAGGAGGAAATGAAGAATACAATATTTGAAATGAAGAATACACCAGAAGGAATTAAAAGCAGGCTAGATGAAGCATAAGGTTGAATCAGCCAACTGGAGGACAAGATAGAAAAAAAACTCCCAGAGAGAACAACAAAATGAAAAAAGACTCAAAAAGAAGGAAGAGGGTTTAAGGGAGCTGCAGGACAACATGAAACATAATAATATTTGTATCATAGGGATACCAGAAGTAGAAGAAGAGGAGCAAAGGACAGAAAACCTGTTTGAAAAAGCAATGACAGAACACTTCCCTAACTTAATTAGGGGAAAATTTACACAAGTCCAGGAAACACAGAAGGTCCCAATCAAGATGAACTGAAAGAGGCCCAGTCCAAGATACGCCATATATATAATTAAAATGACAAAATTTAAAGACAAAGGGAGAATCTTAAAGGCAAGGGAGAAACAATTAGTAACATACAGGGCACTCTGATAAGAGTAGCAGCTGACTTCTCAACAAAAACGCCGCAAGCCAGAAGGGAATGGCAAGAAATATTCCAAGTAAAGAAAAGCAAAGGCCTGAAACCAAGACTGCTCTACCCAGCAAGTTTCTCAATTAAAATGGAAGGTGAAATAAGGAGTTTCCCAGACAAAAAAAGGCTAAGGAATACATCTCCACCAAACCAACATTGTAAGAGTTGCTAAAGGGACTGCTTTAAGAAGATGAAGAAAAAGAGAGAAAGAGAGGTACACAGGTACAAAGGGGAAATTGGCAATGAATAAGTGCCTATCAATAATAACCTTAAATGTAAATGGATTAAATGCTCCAATAAAAGATATAGGGTAGCTGAATGGATAAGAAAATGTGACCCACATATATGCTGTCTACAAGAGGCCCACCTCAGAACAAAAGATCTACACAGACTGAAAGTGAAGGGGTAGAAAAACACATTCCACCCAAACAGACCTGAAAAAAATCTGGTGTAGCAATACTTACATCAGACAAAATAGACTTCAAAACAAAAGCCACAGAAAGAAACAAAGAAGGTCACTACATAATACTTAAGGGAGTAGTCACGAAGATATAAACCTTATAAAGATATATGCACCCAACATAGGAGCACCTAAACATATAAACAAAATCTTAGAGGGCTTCAAGAAAGATATCGACAGCAACACACTCATTGTAGGGGATTTTAACACCATATTGTCAACAATGGACAGATCTTCCAAGCAAAGAATCAACAAAAATATTGTGGCATTGAACGACACTCTAGATCAAATGGAGTTAATTGATATATACAGAAACTTCTACTAAAAAGAAGCAAGATACACATTCTTTTCAAATGAACATGGAACATTTTCAAAGGTAGGCCACATGGTAGGATACAAAACAAGCCTCAACAAATTGAAGAAAATTTAAATCATATCAAGCATCTTCTTGGATCACAATGGCTTGAAACTAGAAACCAACCTCAAAGAAAAAACTCAAAAACATTCAAATACATGGAGACTGAATAACATGCTAATAAATAATGAATCAATCAACAATGAGATCAAGGAAGAAATAAAAAAGTATCTGGAAACAAATGAAAATGAACACACAACAGCCCAAAACCTATGGGACACAGCAAAGGCAGTCCCAAGAGGGAAGTTCATAGCAATACAGGGCTACCTAAAGATAGAAAAATCTCAAATAAAGAACCTAACTTTACATCTACAAGAACTAGAGGAAGAACAACAAAATTTGCAGATGACATGATAATGTACATAGAAAACCCTATAGTCTCCACCAAAAAACTACTCAACCTAATAAGTGAATTTGGCAAAATAGCAGGATACAAAGTTAATATTCAGAAGTCAAAAGCATTTTTGTATACCAACAATGAAATACCAGAAAGAGAAAGTAGGGAAAATATCCTATTTACTATAGTAACAAGAAAAATAAAGTACCTAGGAATAAACTTAACCAAGGAGGTAAAAGACATGTACTCAGAAAACTATAGAACATTGAAGAAAGAAATTAAGAAAGATTCAAATAAATGAAAGCATATACCATGTTCATAGACTGGAAGAATTAACATCATTTTAAAATATGCATACTCCCTAAAGCAATCTATGGATTCAATGCAGTCCCTGTTAAAATACTAATGGCATATTATATAGATCTAGAACAAATATTTCAAAACTTTATATGGAGCCAGTAAAATGACCCTGAATAGTCTCAGCAATCTTGAGAAAGAAGAACAAAGTAGGAGGGATTACAATACCTGTTATCAAAATGTACTACAAGGCCTCTGTAATCAAAACAGTCTAGTACTGGCATAAAAGCAGACACACAGATCAATGGAACTGAATAGAGAGCCCAGAAATAAACCCATGTCTCATATCTATGGTCAATTAATATTTAACAAAGGGGGCAGGAGCATACAATGGAGTAAAAATAGCCTCTTCAACAAATGGTGTTGGGAGATCTGGACAGCTACATGCAAAAAAAAAAAAAAAAGAAAAAGAAAAAAAGAAACTAGACCACCAACTTATACCATACACCAGAATAAACTCAAAATGATAAAAAACTTAAATATAAGTTGTGACACCATAAAAGTCATAGAGGAAAACTTGGGCATTAAAGTATCAGATACCCCATGCATGCAGCAATATTTTTGCCAATATATCTCCTAGGGCAAAGGAAATAAAGGAAAAAAAATAAATGGGATGACATCAAATTAAAAAGCTTCTGCATGGCTAAAGAAACCATCATTAAAATGAAGAGGGAACCTACCATGTAGGAAAATATATTTGCCAATGATACCTTGGACAAGGGTTTGATCTCCAAAATATATAAGGAACTCATATGACTCAACACCAGGAAGACAAACAATCCAATTAAAAAATGGGCAAAAGACCTGACTAGGCACTTCTCTAAGGAGGACATACAGAGGGCCCAGAGACATATGAAAGGATGCTCAACATCACCAGCCATCAGAGAAATGCAAATTAAAACCACAATGAGATACCACCTCACACTGGTCAGAATGGCCATCATTAATAAATCAACATTCAAATACATGGAGTGCAGGCGAGGATGTGGAGAAAAGGGAACCCTATGGTGCTGTTGGTGGTAATGCAGACTGGTGCAGCCACTGTTGAAAACAGTATGGGATTCCTCTAAAAACTAAATATGGAACTATCTTTTGACCCAGCAAATCCACTGCTGGGATTATATCCTAAGAATCCCGAAACACCAATTCAAAAGAACCCTAGCACCTCTATGTTCACAGCAGAGTTATTTATATTAGCCAAGTGCTGGAAACAGCTAAGTGCCCATCAGTAAATGAGTGGATCAAAAAACTGTGGTACATCTACATGATGGAATACTATGCAGCAGAAAGAAAGAAGGAACTCCTACCTTTCACAACAGCACAGTTGGAATGGGAGAATATTATGCTGAGTGAAATAAGGCAGGTGGTGAAAGACAGATACCATATGATTTCACCTATAACAGGAACCTAATGAACAAAGCAAACAAATAAGTAAAATAGAAGCAGAGGCATGAAAACAAGGAACAGATGGAATCGACCAGTGGGGATGGGGGAGGGGAATAAGGGTGGAATGAAGGGGAAGGGTCTAGCCAAGGAACATGAATGAACGACCCATGGACATGGACAACAGGGTGGAGATTGACAGCAGGAGTGGGGGGTGGGTTAGGTGGAGGAGAGCAAAGGGGGGAAATTGGGACAACTATAATAGAACAATAATAAAATATTCAATTAAAGAAAGAAAAGCTTCGTTAAGTGACTTCCTGCCCAACAAGGCTGAGAATGACTGACCTACCCACCAGCTACTCCTCCAATCCTCCAGGCTTCCAGGGCTCAGCTCTGTAGCTGCCACGCAACAGGGACTACCAATTGTTGCTGAGTGAATAAATGTTGCTGGGAGACTACTCAGACACAGCAAATATATGCCCAAGGCCCCATACAGTCAGGCATTGGTATTTGAGGCACTCGATGTGAATGGACATCACAGAAGTGTTCACAACATGTTTCCTACACCTTCCCCTCTGCGCCGGAAGTTGAAAGCTTTCACGTGTGAAAAAGGACACAGTCCAGGACTTTCTGGAGATGAGATGTTATTACGCCGTGGGACCAGACCTCGGAGGAAATGCGGGATTCCCTTGCTAGATCCTCCACTGAAGTGCTAAAATGTGATGAATATGCATCTTTGTAGGATGATTAAGATTAGATGCAGCCTTTGTGGAGGCATAGAGTGGACTAGAACTAGAAGCTATCTAGTAAAATGGATCGCATCATATTCTATACACTTCATAGGGAAAGTGTATAGATTACATTGCTACCTTTCAATGCAGGAGAATGGACAAAAGTAATGACCAATCCATCTCACTGCCTCTCAGTCTGTAAAACTGGTGGTTAATTTGGGTTTATTTATTGAATGATATATGCAGTTTTGGCAATATAGTATATCATGAAAAGCATGGATTCTGTGAGTATACTAAATATCACTGAATTGTATACTTTCATATAGTGAATTTTATGTGATGTAAATTTTAACACACACACGCGAGGCAGTTGGATTCTGGAGCCATATGGTTTGAGTTTGAATATTGACTCTGGCACCTGCCAGCTGTGTGACTTCGGGCAATTTACCTAACCTCTCTTTGCCTCTGTTTCCTCATTTACAAAATAGGGGTAATAATAGTCCTTACTTCATGGGATTGTTGTAAAGATCAAATAAGCTAATACATGTAGAGCTCCTAAGATAGTATTTGGTGTGCAGTAAGTGCTATCCAAGTGTGAGCTCTCATTAGTATTAGTGCAGATGGCTACCCCACAGGGAGCTGAGGCTGGTGTTAACTTCAGTTGCTTGTCTACAAGACTGTGCATGATTGAATAGATGAAATATACACTGACACCTGGAGTTGTCTTAGTTGTATGACACTGAATCAGAGGGAGCCTCTTTGTGAGAGAGAGCAGTTTCTTTTCCAAGGCATGGAGCTAATATAAAAATATTTCTTTTGCAATTCCCGAATCACAGAATCCTAAGTACTGGAAAAGGGCTCACGGTTCATCTCAGCCTGAATGGAGAATAAACTGACTCGCCCGAGGTTGCACAGCTAGTGTGGCCTGGTCTCCTAACTGCTAGAGCAGTGCTTTTTCTTCCTGTCACCATAGTTACAATAACTCAGCACACAGAAATGCATTTTGTTGCCACATCTGCAATGTTTGTGTGAAATACACACAAACAGAAGAATCAAGGTGGAGACAGTACTTCAATTTCACAAGGAGCTGTGGGCATCTCATTGGAATGCATCATGTTTTCTGATTTTAGGGCTTCTAGTTACACGTAACAGAATCAAGCTTTGGCTAACTTGAGCAATCAAGGAATTTATTGGAAAGGTAGTTTGAGAATTGAAGGGAAATTGGCAAACCAGGTTGAGAATGAAGATAATCAGAAGAGGCTAGGCTGCAGCTACACAGCCAGGCTACTCCTCGAGGTCAGGGTGGTGAAGATGCACCTGGACACGCGATGCCAAAGCCCCACACTCTGCTCACCACTGCTGCCAGTGGACTTGAATCCTTGGGCTTGGCTGTCACAAGCAGTCTCTCACCTGCTTCTCTGTCTTTGTGTCACTCTCCATGATTTGATGTCCCAGAGGGAATACCCCATAGCTGAGCTTGTCGGATGTCTAAGATCCAGTATGGTTGGCAGATGGGGGTGCAGGGTATGGCGAGAGTCTCTGGGCTCCTCAGATAGTAGATTGGGAAGAAAGGCTCTTCCTGTAAACAAGATTTACAAAAGAGGACAGCTCCCACTCCCCCTGCTTTCTGGAAGGCAATAGATTGCTGAGTAGTTGAAAACAAATGAACAGAAATAAAAGAAAATCCATGACATCAGGAAAATCTAGGAAAGGTGTATTGCCCAGGTGTCTGCCTTCTCCCCTTTCTGCAATCAGCATCCACTCCTCGACCTGCTGTCTCCCCTGCTTGCCTTCATCCCCTTCACTTCCCCGTGCTGGAGGGAACAGATGCTCTAAGAAGGACTCCAAGGTCAAACGATTGTCTTACAGCTCTGTTTGCTTCAGTTACTGCCAGCTTCACCCTGGAACCCTTGAGTGTCTTCTCTCTCCAATTAGAATAAAATCCAACTGCCTATTTTTTTTCTTGGGATAAAATTCACAATTCACATAACATACAATTCACCATTTTAGCAATTTTTAAAGTCTACGACTCAGTGACATTTTGTACACTTACAATGTTGTGCAATCATTGCCACTATCTAGCTCCAGAACATTCTCATCACCCTAAAAGGAAACTCCACACCCATTAAGCAGTCCCTCCCCATCCTGCCTCCTCCAGCCCCTGGAAATCATTAGTCAGCATTCTGTCTCTATGGATTGGCCTGTTCTGGAAACTGCATGTAAGTGGAGTCATACACTATGTATTCGCCTGCCTCTTGTTTAGCCTTCATCTCCTCCTGCTACAGGTTCTCCCTGCACTGTATTGCTCCCACCTCATCTCAGCACAGGGCAGGCAACAAGCACTGCCCACTCGACCCTTCCCTGACAAAGCCAAAGAAGGGGGAGGGAGGTCGATGGATCTGAGAAACCATCAGAAAGTTGGTGAGAATCCCCTGCGGTGACAACACATTTGGGGTCTCTGTGTGATTAACAACAATACAGAAGAGTAGAGGGCTGCAGAGGAGATGTGGGGTAGCCTAGGGGAAAGCTTTTTCACTGAGTTAAATTCTTCCCCTCTCCCTGGGCAGATCACTGCCGACCTCTTCATCTCTTCAGGGCAGAGACACAGCAGGGCCAGGTTAGTGCTGCCTGGGGATGGCAGGTTATGTCAGGGCTGAGAAGGACTGGATGGGGCAGGGAGCGATTCAAAGCAGGTTCATGCAGTCCTACTAGTCTCCGAGTGTCTCTTTGTTCCTCCACTCTCCCCTCCACCATCGGGAGAGAACACCTGAGGAAGGGCAGTGCCTAGAATTGAAGCACAGGGTGGCTTTCCAAGGCACAGGGCTGCCTGGTGGGGAATGTGCAGCATGTGGGTGCATTTGGGCCCAGGGTAGAGTGCCAGAGGCTCTCTTCTCCCCTCACCTTCACCCCAATGCCCTGCCAGCAACCCAGAAAAAAGAGCGCAAGTTGGGGCTGTGCTAGCAGCCATGATTGCTATCTCAGTTAATGTTAAAGTGATGTCACAAAGAGACCCCAAATGAGAATGGCTTAAGAAATACAGGCATGCATTAGTCTTATACATAATAATTCCAAAATCTGTGGGTAGCTCTGCTTTATATCATCACTTAGGGACGAAGAATGACAGCTTATCTGTCATCTTAACACAGGGCTTCTCAGGTGTCTATAGTTAAGGTTCAGTGGGCTGGCTGGGATATGATGCCATGCAGGGCTTTGAGCTCTCCTGCAGGATGTAGTATATGCTTTAAACCACCAGTCAATGTCTGGTGTTGTCTCCATAGTGAGAACACATGGGCTAGGAACCAAAGACAAGAGTTAGAAGTGGCCTCTCTATCACAATGAGTACTCCACTTAATAGGACTTTTGTTTCTACCTCTATGATTGTGGGCTTGACAGGTTTGGGTGTTGATTCCTGAGAGGAACGTTCCTACCAAGGAACACAGCCATGGCTCTGGTGAATTGGAGGCTGAGCTTGTCCCTGGTCATGTTGGGACTCCTTGTGCCATTGGATCAACAGGAAGAGAAGGGGATCACCGTCCTGACTACCAAAGGGAAGCTGGGTTGCTGCTACACAACAGGGCTGAGAAAACGATGTTCTAAACCCAGGGGACTCATGGGGCCACTTCTTAGGACTTCCATTTCAATAATAAAGTTCAGTGGAAAGCTGGAAACTGAAATAGAGAGGACTTGTAGGGGCTCAGTTATTTTGAGATGAGGGTTTGGGCCTCCCCACCAGCTGAGGTGCTTGTAGAAGGTAAGGTGAACATAGAAGGGATAGTGAAAGAAGAATCCATTAGCTCTGGCCTCATGACAAGATACAGAAGGGGAAACTATAGCAGCCAAATTTATATTATGTTAATTGATCCTTCATTCCCTCCTCCCTTTCCTCTACTACTTTATATGAAGAGTACTTGTAGTAGCTAACCTCAAAATTTAGATTCCAGGTGGGATGACACTCAAAATAACATACCAGCAATAATATCATAGCTAATGACACTTGCACCTCCTTGTGTTTGGGATGAGATTTTCATTATTCAAATGAAGGGCAAAAATGGAAGCTGGATGGCGAATGGGGTGGAGTGAACTGATTATTCTTTGTTTATGCTGCCATATCCATTCTCCACTGTTTCCCTGGGAGGCTGATCCCTGTCGATTGCATTGTCTGGGCTTCACTGCTCGTGGGTTTTCTGTTCAGGTCAGCCAGTGATAGGCATTTGCAGGAGACTGGAGAACAGCCGGAGGCATTACAGAGGTCAAGGTGCTTTTCCCCCACTCCTCTGCTCTGAAGCTATTCTTCCGGCAGAATCTCTGCCTGACTATACCTGTGGCCAGGCAGCCTCCTCATCGGTTCCCACTCTCTAGTTTCCTCTGCTTGTCTCTTCCTTCTGTGGGGTGGTGATGGTTTTCTGCTGTGGTGCCTCACCACCCCTACCCACATTTCTGCAAGTAGTTCTTTCACTGAGCCATCTGAAGCAAGCTCTATTTCCTGCTGTAATCTGACAGGTCTAGGTCCATTTCCTCCCCCATCTCCTGAACAACTGAAAAATAGGAACATTGTCTTAGTTATTTCTGTATGCAAAGATTATCTGGGCATAAAATATTAAGCGAATTAATCAAAACACTGCTGAAGATCTGTCTTCTTCCATGAATCTTGCAAAGCTAGAACCAAGAACAAATTTAACGAGCAACATGTTCTTAATTTCTATTTCCAGGAAAGCAGTCCAGATTCTTTCCATATTGCTTCTTCCCATAGTTCCCAGAGCCTTCAGGTATGGCCCCAGTGTCCCAGTGTAATACCTGGCAGGGAGACCCAGGCAATACTTTTTCAAATTAGGATGTTGATTACAATTGCATGTCCAAATGCATTATTTTAAATGGGCTACATATCCCTGTATGTGAAACCTTTCACACATAATTGCTAGTACAGTGTATCTAACAATTTGCTCAACCCTTCAGGCTTCTAAGGTGCTTAATCTCTCTTATTAAGTGAGTTTCTACTAAATAAGCATCCCTGTCTCCTTCCTCTAGGCCCTGCTGCTACAGATAAACAAATCTGTGCTCTGGAGCTGCTGGCTAATACATCATCACTTCCAGCTGATTGAAGGTGGTCAGTGCTGGGAATGCAGACACGAGGGATGCGGGCAAGTTAAATATGTGGTGCAGAGGTCAGACTGGGGAGAGATGGAAGGCACAGGGGAGTGCTCAGGTCAGAGAGTTTGGGGAGAAGAGGTCAGAATCTGAACAAGGCGTCTAAGGTCACGGGCAACAAGAATCCAAGGTCTTTTAAAGCAGGATCATCTTTATGCTTCCTTTCAGAGCACCCCTCCCCCACAGAGTGTAAGAACACGGGGCTGAAGTACAGGGGTGGAGAGGGTGGAGATCCCTGTATAGGCCAAAGATTAAGGATTTCTGTTTGCACTTCCAGTCTCGGCTACTTTTGTTGGGTTAAACTAGAGAGTCTTATTTTCCTTAGTTCTTACTAGTAAGTGATAATGCACTTACATTTTTATGAGTATATTTATTCTTCAGAGACTCCCAGGATGTGAGACCTGGCAGAATTCTTAGAAATTATTCATATTACCTTTATTTTATTTGTGAGAAAGTGGAGGCCCAGAGATTGTTAAGTATTATTGTTAGGAGTATTTATGCTATAGACAATAAACTAAACTCTAATAATGAAGACAATTTATTGGCTCATATAACTGCAAAATAGTGGGCAATAGCTTCATGTGTGGCTTGATCAAGCTGCTCGTTGCTCAACAATGTAACTGAGGTTCTGTTTATTTTCCATTTGCTTTTCATTAGGATTCATCCACTGACTGGCAACCTAGTCTCTATCCTTGTGGTCATGTGTGACTGCATGAATTCTAGACCTTATATTGTTGACAGGAGCTATAGCAGGGAGAGGAATCCTCTTTTTGTCAGAAGCCCTTGTAGATGTTTTCTTAAATCTCATTGTTTTAACTGGGTTTCATGTATGCCTTTGAACTAATTTCTATAACCAAAGAAATAGGGTAGAGTGATTGCTTTAAACCCATCAGGCTCAGCTCCTGGAATTTGGGGTCAGGTTATAGAAGACCACATAGGTTAGAGCAGAGAAAAAGTGGTTTTCCAAAGAAATGTTGGGGTTCTGATGGTGGCACAATGGGGGAATAGATACTGGGGAGGCTGACTGCAGTTGTCTAAGGGTAATAACCTACTCAAGGTCAAGCAGTTGGTTATGATCAAGTTGGGGCTAAAATCCAGCTCTCCTCACTCAATATTTGAATAGCTATCTAATGGATGGCTATATAATCCCATTTAAGGTAATATACAGGGCTGAGCAAAAGTAGGTTTACAGTTGTTCATATGGGAAATAATACAATAATTAATAAATAATCTAAGAATAAACCGTTTAATTAATCACAACTGGAGACATACTTTTGCCTACCCTATATCTATTAGACACCAAAAGGGAACAATAGATTTGCTTATATTCAGATTATTCTTCAAGAGCTATGATTATAAATAAGTACAAAAACACACTTTGTGGAAGGTATTAAGAAGTACAAATTGCCAGTTATAAAAACAGTCACCAGGATGTAAAGTTCAGCATAGAGAATATTGTCAGTAATATTGTAGTAGCTATGTATAGTGTCAGACAGGTGCTAGAGTTACCAGGGTGATCATTTTATAAGGCACATAAATGTCTAATTGCTATGTTATACACCTGAAACAAATATAATATTATATGTCAACTGTAATTGTAAATATATATATATGAAACAATTCTAAACTCTAAAACAAAATTTTAATATCTTGAAATAACATAAAACTTCCTGGCATATTCTAGGGGAGAAAACCCAAAATGCACCTTGCCATTTAGTCACGATTGTCTGAGTTACCTAATTTTGGATCTCATTAAAACATGAAGGCTTTCAGGAGAAATTGAGTAATTTTAGAGATGAGAATTATATTATTTATATAATATAAATTATAATAAGTTATTTATATAATATAAAAGAAATTATATAAACAATATATAACATGATATATAAATATATAAGGCATAAAATATATAATATAAATATATAATATAAATTATATAAATAATTTATATAATATAAAAGGTCTGGGACATTTTCTGGAATTGGAATACAGTTTTTGGACAAACTATGAGATATCTTAGGCATGATTTTTTTTTTTATATCTCTGAAAAATGCTTGTTAATGTCTCTTAATGAGATCCCTTTCTCTTACCCAGGAATTACAGAGGCAAAGAAGAAGAAAGGGTTCTGAGGAAGGGTTCTGAGACCTGCCAGGTAGTGTGCTGAGTGCTACAGATGAGGACAAGAAGGTTACAGTCCTTGAGAAACAACATACAAGTTGAGTGGACAGGCAGATACTTAAATAAGTAAAGTACTATGACCTTAAGTTCAATAATAGGTGGAAGAATAGAGGGCTTTGAGAACACAGCGGGTGACAGCATGTTGGGAGCAGGGAAGAGCCAGGGAAGGCTTTTAGGAGGAGAGTTCCTTAAAGGACGGTGGAAGTTAGCAGGGGAAAACAGGGAAGGATATTCTACATAGGGGACTCATGAACACTGAGGCATAACATCTTACAGTGAGTTTCCATGAAACTCCAAATAATTCAGAATGTAAGGGCAGGGAATGAGGAGAGAAGATGCAGGAGAGGCGGGTATGGGCGGGGTCATAGAGCTTGTAGGGCATCTTATGGGTGAGAGGAAGCCTCTAAACAGTTTTAAGTAGGGACAGACAGGGACTGTGCCTTACACATATTTCTGTAACAGTTAGGTTCTATGGTTTTAGGCAACTCTGGTTAACTTCCAAAAAAAAAAGGAATACATTGGAGAGATAGGGGATCAATCAGGAAACTGAAAGAAAATCTACAGAACCCAGGCTCTGAAAGGAGCTTCTGGGGACAGGAATAGCAGGAATTGACTGGCAGTCTCCTTGGTTTGTAAGAATCAGGTCCAACCACATGCAGTTCTGCCCAGGATTCAAATTCCAGATGAAGGATATTGTATTGCCCCAGCTTGAGGGCACACCCAACCTGGGCCAGGTAAACTCAGTATCTTAACTGGCAGTCTCATCACGACTAGATCTCCTGAGGGAGTGTGGATTCTGAAAATAAAATCAGGGTGTTGCTACCATAAGAAAGAGGAATGCCAGCCATGTCACCTAAAGCAATGAGTGTCCAACTCAACAGCTGGTTGGAAGCTAGATTTGTAGGGGACAAAAGATGAAGGAATGGAAAGGCAAAAGATGATGGAGTTGTGGAATACAGCTGTGGTAGAATGAGTAGAAAAGAACTGGGATTTAAGGACATTTATGGGATAAAAACCAGTGGTTGAAACTAGGAGAAAGAAGAGGGAAGAATCAAGGGTTACTCCCAGGTCCCAGCATACAGTAATAGATATCACTACTGGAGAGAAGGTAGAGGAAGGGGAGGGGAGATGACAAATTGCTTAGGACACACTGAGGTTGAGAAACCTATTCAAGCCACCAGGTGGCTGTTAGAATTTGAAGCTGTTTTCCGTGGAAGGGGACATGGAAAACAGCAGTATTTAAAATTGACTTGCCAAGGAAAAGAAAGTGAAACAACAGAAAAAAATGAAGAGGAGGAGAATGAGGAATGTTCAGGGTCATAGAAAGTCACAGGATTCAAGGAGAGCAGAGTACTGAGCTCGGTTGTGGGTAGAAGCCACATTCTAGGGAACTAATACACAGAAGAGAGAGACAAGGAAGTACCGGTAAAAATATGTAGGCCACTCTTGTAAGAATCTTGGATGAGAAGGCTGGGAAGCTGCATAGTAGCCAGAATGGGTACAATGTTAAGGGAGTTAGGGGTTTAGGTTTTTTTTTTTTTAATTTGATTTTTTAAAAATCAAGATATAATTCACATACCATAAAATTCACTCTTTTGAAGTATTTTACTCGGTGGCTTTTAGTATATTAACAAAGTTGTTCAATTATCATTCCCATCTAACTCCAGAATATTTTCATCACCCTCTCCCCCCACAAAAAACCACTACTCATTAGCAGCCATTCCCCATTTCCCCATTTCCCCAGCCCTGGCAATCCCTAATCTACTTTTTGTCTTTAGATTTGCCTATTCTGGGCATTTCATAATTGGCCTTACACACTATACGATCTTTTGTGTCTGGCTTTCACTTAGTTTCCAACGTTCATCCATATTATAGCAAGTAGCAGTACTTCATTTTTATTGTCCAATAATATTCCTTTGTATAGTTAAACCATAATCTGTTTATCCATTCATCAAACAACGAATATTCCAATTGCTTTCACTTTTGGCTATTATGAATATGCTATGAACATTTGTGTACAAATTTTGGTGTAGATGTGTGTTTCTAATTCCTTTGGGTATATACTCAGGAGTGGAATTGCTGGGTCTTAGTTTGAAGAGACTTACAAGCTGAGGGTACCGTGGGAACCAGTGAAGAGGGAGGGAGGGAGATACGGAGAGGGTCAGGGATGGAAGAGGTGGGGGCTGGAGGAGAGCAATTTTCTACAGGGTCACTCACTTTCTCTGTTGGTACACCCTAACGTCCTCACTTCGTTTCACATATACTAGACTCTTCGCACATACACCACACTTGGTGACCAGGGGGCGAATCCAGTGCGTGGATAAAGCACCCTTAGACCCTTTGCGGATGCGTCCTTCAGGTTTTCTGTTGCAGTTCATAGTTTTGGGATCTCTTCTGGTTAGAGCCTGGCACATTCCGATTTTGTTTTCTCCCGCAGATTGGTTCACAGGTGAATAAGGAGAATTTACCATGGAGCTTGAGTCTAATACCTGGTTCCTCAGGTCATTCCAGGCTCCCAGCCGTCCAGGTTAAACGAGGGACAGATACTTGCGGTCCAACACCTTGAACACCAGCAGTCAGCTTTTTACGTTCCCTTTGGCAGCCACCGCGCACGCGCTGATTTTCTGCCAGGCAGTGGGCGGGGCGTGGGTGGGGCGTGTGTCTCCAGGGCCAATCGGAAGCGAGCGCCCCCTCCCTCCAGGTTGGTGGACCCAGCTTGACCTCGCTGGTGGGCGGAGGAGGCGGGGCCAGTCGCGCGGCAGCGGAGGGGGCGGGGCCCGAGGCCTGGAGGCGGAGCCTAGGGCTGTCAGTCCCGCGCCAGCCGCTGCCGCTACCGCTGCCGCCGCCGCCACGGTTCTTTGCCTTCTGTGGCCCCGGTGGCTGCCAGCTCTGCCGCTCGCTGTCCGCCGCCCTGGCATCCCAAGCCGCCTCCCGTCGCGCTGGCCCGGGGCTCAGGTAAGGCTGGCCGTGCTGCCGAGACCTCGCGTCCTCCTCGGCATCGTTCAGTCGCGCGGGCGCCCCCTCCGGGCTGTGTCAGCCCCACTGCTCCCCTGGCCGCCCGGGGGCGGTCCCGGGGGGCGGGACGACAGTCTTCCCATCCCCCCCCCCTTCCAAGCGCCTCGTCTGTCTCCGGGGTCCCGGGGCCAAGCCTCTTCATTCCCGCGTGGTTATGGTCCAAGCTCTCCCCTCACCCCTCCCGCGCCGATTACACAATCCCTGGGTCTGGAGGCGGGGGTCCCCTTTCGAACCTCGGTCCCACACCTGTTCTCACAACGCGCTCCCAGGCAGAGGGCAGAGATCCTGCGCGACAGCGGGGCCGGGAAAGTTTCACTTGTGATCTGGGTTTGTTGACATCCAGAGATGCTGGGAGATGGAGGCTGAGCAGCGAGGATGCGCCTACATGAGTAGCGTTCTCTTTGCCCCGGGGTGGCACTGGTCCAGGTTTCCTTTCCAGAAGTCCTGCCGAGAGCCCTGCTCTGGGCCCGGAGGTTGCTGCAAGGCACACCGGGTCGCGCCGCCGCTCCGCTAGGGAGCCGTGGCCCCTGGATTGCTGCAATCTGGGGACAGCTCTTCGCTCTTCCTCCTTTCCTAATTTAGCATTGACATTTAGACCAGGTAGGCGAATTTACTTAGCATTTCCCTGACACTTTATATTTGTGAGGTGCTTTGCTATCCCTGATTAGTTAATTAACAAGGTGAAAAAGCAAAATAGACCCTGAAACACATGGCTAATGCCTTTAGCAACTTTAAGGATGCTTCTGGCCAAGGTGCTGCTGGGAGAGCTATTCAGTGTCTTCTCGTTGCCTGAGCAGGCTTTGGCCATGACAAGGTCTTCTTGGCCTCTCTGCTTATGCTGTTTATTGAGGGCCGCCAGTTTATGGTGGGCTATTTTGGTTTTCTTCACTTAAGCAAAGGGGGGATTAAAAGTGTCTGCCGAAGCAGTCAAAGAAAAAAAACCCCTGAGGTTCAAATAACTTTGGATACTTGTATGCTTTACCAGGTTACCCCTCCTGTGCAGAAAATCTTGACTCTTCCTGTTCTTTCTCCATCGTCCCGGTAGTACTATCCAACTGGGTAGGAATTACTGGTTCCTCATTTAGTCCATAGACCTCTTGCTACCTGCAGTTTATAGACCTGCCTAGGGACATCCTCTAAGAGTGAGCTTAATTAGCACTTTTATCTGCCTATTAAGCAATACAGCTTGAACTCTCTTGTAATCAGGCTCTGTTGCAGTGTTGAATCTTTAATAATATCTAATTCATTTTAATAGTGTTTCTATAATAATCTTTCTATTAGTATGCCAGTTCTGCAACACCAGTACTTTTAGTATAGAAGCAGCAATTTACTAGAAATATTATCATGGTAAAAGCAATTCTCCAACAGATTTGCAGCTCACTTTACTTAGATAATTACTACTAGACGCTGTTAGGGTTTTTTTATTCTTTGGTGCAGTAGGTGTTACAATGCTTTTGATCTATGAGGTCATTATGAGGTCATTCCTCCCTGGGAGTTATGGTTCTAGTCCCTATGTCACTTAAATATTTTTGGACTAATATTGTAAGAGATTTTCCCCCATACTGATTTCTTTTTGGACAGGGTTCAGAGCTAACAAGATTTAGTTTGGTTTGCCAGCCTAAGTTTTAAGAAGGATTGTATTTGGGGGTATATATTAGAGCTATGATGGTGATATTATTAGCACATGTACCAGACACTATTTTTGATGTTTTGCAGATACTAATTTTCCTAACAATGTTTGAAGGAAGGTTGTTATAACTACCCCATGTTTCAGATGATGAAACTGAGGCCCAGTTGCTTGAGCCAGGGGTCACAGTTAAGTAAATGGCAGCCAGACTCTAGCCAAGGCAGCCCGAGGTGAGTCCAAGTCCGTAACGACTGTGCTGTCCTGACTCAGTAGACTATTTTTTCAACAGGTATTTTATTTCTACCTGCTGCCAGCACAGCATTGCATTCTGCACTGCGAGGAGGAGGAGGAGAGTGCTTTACAGTGTAATAACAAACACTGGGTTAGGAGCTTTTGTTCTGGTCTTAACTCTGCCACCAGCTAATCTGTGGTTTTGAGCGAGATACCTGATCTCCCTACCTTCCATTTCCTGGTTGGTGGAATAACAGCAATTTAAGCAGGTTAACCAACTAGCCTTTACCTCCTGGGGAGCTGGTGAGATGAGTCAGTGCATGTAAGAATTAATTGTCCTCCTCCCTAAGGCACAGGATAAGATCAAGTGTCAAATGAATGGGGCGTGTGCACATGCAGCCTTGCACATGTGTCATGGAGAAGGGCCAGAAGCCATTCACCCTATATTGCCAGTCGTGACTTTGGGAGTGCAGTGGTTGAGAGATATCATCTTAAACACTTCAGTATTGTTTTATTCTGTTGCCACTGGCATTGTTCCTTTTGTAATTAAAAAAAAAAAAAAGACAACCCAACAAGAAATCATCCTATAAAAGTGGGGAAACCACGTGCAGGACCATGTGAGGAGCATTTGTGAGGGACCATTTGGCATCATTTTGCAGAAGGCTAGGGGTCAGAGGATGGCAGAATCTGAATGGCAGACCTAGGAGTTCCAAGAATCATGCAACGTCAAGGTTGAAAGGAAATTTTAAGGTCACTGGGTTCAGTACCCTTCTCCTGTTTTCTCCCTCCACCATCTTTCCAGTAAATAAATCCCCTATGTGTGCACCTGTCCCACTCAGCACTCATCCTACTCTTGCTGGGACACCTTCTGGACCAAACATTTGGTGGGTGTGCTTCCCATATCTGTGCGCCAAAGAATCTGGGGCTGTACCCAGTGATAGGGAATGGGAAACTGCAGAAGGATTCTGAGCCCTTTAGGCTTGTGCTCTTCAAAGATCACCACTGATGTGAAACCTGGATTAAGGGGGAATCACTGAACCAGGGAGACCAGTTAGGAGGCTTTGGCCAGAATCTAGGATTGAGGTGATCCAGACTGAGACAGGGGGTGGCATGGGATTGCGGAGGAAGGAATGGACCCAAAGGATAGATTCTCCTGCACCTCTGTCTGCAAGCATCAGAGAGGAGGGGCAAGTCAGCATCTCCCTGGGGTGAGAGGGGTGTTGGGAGCACCACCGAGTGGAGCTGAGGGTCTGATGGGGTGGGAGGAGAGTCAGTTATGTATATATGTACCCCAGTTTTGATAATAGACTGTGGCTAATGTAAGGACTCTGCAGGCCAGAGGACAAAATCTGTTTCTTCTCAAGAAGGGAATGAAGCATTTACATATAGTAGGAAATTCCCTTTGCCTTATGAAGAAATATAAGAGTATTTTCCCTGGGGTGTTACAACCTCTTATACCGGCTCCTTTAGCCTGTATTAAGCTTCTTCATCACATTGGGAATCTGGTATTATTTGAAAGTGTACCAGGAGGACACCTTGGCGGTGCTTTTTTTCTGATTTTGTTGGGAAATCTTCTGGGGGATTCTGTTTCCCAGTGACACCTGTTATATAAGTGCTGGAGGGCTGGCACCCTTCATGGGGAGTGCTCGGAAAGTCATTAGAAGTTTTTCCTTCCAATGCAGATTGTGTGGCTCTTCAAAGAGGGCCTGGGCTGAAATGATTACCCCACTGACAGGAAAACAGGATAATTTGAAGGAAACAAGACTTACCCAGGAAACCACAAAGGCAGAAAAAAAGTTGCAAGTGTTGTAAGCTTATTTTTCTCTTATTTTTTGTGTTTTGGCTTAGGATGCAACATTTCTTAATATTCATATTTATAAATTTATAAATTGAAATATATTATCTAATAGCATGTAGGGAAATAAACTGTATAATCTCAGGTTTGTTTTTGTTTTTCTGCCAGGACAATATTGATCTTGATTTTTCAATATCTTATAGGCCAGTGCTTCTGAAACAGGAAACTTTCCCTCCTAGGGAACGTTTGGCAGTGTTTGGAAACAATGTGGGTTTTCACAGCTTCCCGGGGCGGGGGTATGTACCACCGGCATCTACCTGTGTAGAGACGAGGGATGATTCTGAACATCCCGCAATGCACAGGACAGCTCCTGCAGCAAGGAGCTGTTCAGCCCAAAGTTAGTAGTGTTGAGGCTGAAAACTCCACTTTATATGATAAAACAATTTGTTATTAGGAGCAAAGTGAAGTTTAAGGGAAGAGGAAGAAGAAGGAAATCTAAAGTATTTCTTGATGCCTTGAAAGAGAGAACAGCATCCTCACTTCTGCCAGCCAGGAGGAAGACCCCGCAAGGCGCCGAGCACGGCTGCCACCCAGCAGCTATTTCAATGACTGGATTGCTCAACACAGTAGTTTGGAACAGGAAGTTGAGGTCCTCGCAGTGGGACGAGGCTATAGGGTAGTTTGTGGAGGCAGAAGGGTTTATAGGCCAAGAAGGGAAGTTTGGTCTTGCCAGAATAATTTTGCAGAGTTCTAGGGAATTTTTCAAAGGTGGTTTTGTTGGGGACACTGAGTGTCGTGCTTAGAATATCTGCTCTGGGAGTGTATGAACTTTCTAGGCTGTTGATCGGAGCACTTCCCAGATCTGACCATTTCTGTGTCCATGCACAGAGTGGAGAGTGAAGAACACTTGGTTTTATATTCAGGTTGTATCTGTGTCCTCCGCAACCCTTCTTCAAAAGCTTTTTCATTATGGAAAAATTTAAGCATATGCAAAAATCAAGAAGAGTTTAACGAACCTTTATTTCCCCAATGCTCAGCTTCAACGATTGTCAACTCCTGGCTGATCTTGTTCTGTACCCTGCTCATCTTAGGCTCCCTCCCCTCTTTTTAAACTTAGAAATTAGCTTAAATAATTACCGATTGCCTGCCAACTAGGAGAGACTTGGCAGTGAAGGAGATACATGATTTTCTCACGCTTGGGTCTCCCTGGAGGAAAACTGGTGATGGGCCTGGATGATCATAACAGCCACAAGGGCCTGAGAAATAACAGGCCTGGGCAGACCTGGGATTGGAGGCTCCGCCCTTCTTCTTGGTGGGAGAGTACAGGGGATCAGAGACAAGTTTCTTTTTCTTTATTTTCTTCTTCCTCTTCTTGTTGTTTTAAAAAGCTTCACAGGTAGAAAAGCCTACTTAGAGTTGTCTGCTGGTAGAAATGTGTTTCTGGGCTCTGCAGTGCAGGGTCCTCTCAGTTCCAGGAGGGAGCATTGTTCGTGAGTTTCCTTTGACCATGACCCCTTTCCTGTTTTAAGACCCTCCAGGTGTGTGCTGTGTGGTAAGAAGCCAAGTGCTCTGTGTGGGCTCCTGGCGCAGGTCTGATGGGTCTTCACTGATTGCCTCCTCCCTGGAAAGGACAGGGCAGTGGAGGGGCGGGAGAGAGAGGCATTGCTGCCGGTGCTTGTGGATTCTCTTTTGCAGCAGTTGCTCCCTCTGTTAGAGGAGGCAGGGCTGTCCGATTGTCGCCACTGGCAGCCCACGCCAGACAGAGATGGCAATGAAGTCTACTCTTCACAAAGCGGGTTTTCTTTTCCCACCTGTGTCCCTTGAGCCCCAGGACTAATTTATTTTTAGGCCATTGGAGAATTGGGATGCATTTTCTTGACTCAGTGTTGTGTCATAATATGCATACAAAAACTGGCTTCAAAAGTTGAGAGATTTCTTGAATAATCAGATTATTGATGTCTATGAATATTAATTAGTGCTGATTTCTACAAACAGACGTTTTGGACTAAGCTCACAAGCAATTGCATTCGTGTGAAGACCTGGGCTCCTGAACGGCTGTACTTCCCATCTGTATTTTATTTACTAAATGCATTTTTGCCTCCCCCTTGTTCCACAAGGAGCTTCAGGTGGCATTAGCTCGCTATGAACATCCTGTATCACACTTGTAGATTTTCAGGAGTCATGCCTTTCAGTGTGGGGGAGGGCAGCTCCTCATCTGTCATTATAGCCATCTACTCTGCCTGTTATGTACCAGACACTTTATTTATGTTAACTCTATTCCCTAAAGCCCTTCTAGGTAGGAATTTGTACAGTAAATACTTCGAGAGGTTCTTGGAAGCTGCGACTTCATGAGAAACAATATATAATGAAACCAGTTTTATCATAGGCTAATTGATATAAGTAAGAGTTAAGTTTGTACAGCATATTTCTGGTCACAAAAGTATCACTAGACTTCTAAATAAAGACCCCTAACACTTCTAATATTACACATTGAAATAAATGTGAGCTATACATACACTTGAGAAAGATTAATAAAAACAAGTAAGATGTTAATTTTCCAACCTGCTTATTCCAGGCCAAGGTCATGTGTGGCAGAGCCTATCCTGACATTTCATGGTGCAAGGTGGAACTCTACCCTGGAGAGGATATCCTTCCATCTCAGGGTACGCTCACACCTACACCCACACTCGCTCAGATTGGGAGAAGGTAGACATGTCAGTTCACCTCATGTGCACATCCTTAGGAGGTGGGAGGAAACCCAAGCACCGGGAGAAAACCCACCCAGACATGAGGAGAATGCGCCAACCCCACACACAGACAGTGGCCCTGGCTGGAAATTGATTTTTCCTTTCATCAGCATTATAGCAAAACAACGTTGAATGAAGCAATGTTATTTAAGAACCTGCTGTATTCCCATTTTGCAGATGAGGACACTGAGGTTTAGGGAGATTAAGGAATGCTAGGAGGTACCATTGGTTTTTAACCCAGATTCGTTTGATTGCAAAGCCCAAGGCTTTCCACTAAGACTTGTCTCACATGGTTAAAAGTTGGTGGGAGTTTGTACTGGGACTGGTAGAGCAGATGGGGGCAGGTGCTGTGAGAGGGGACTGGGAGCTCTGGTTACTCCAGTTAATGAAATCTTCATATTGAACCCCTTGGGAAACATTGCTTTGGAGTGTGATAAATTACTTGTGTCCTATTTTTGAGCTGAATGTGTGAAACAGGATTGCACACTGGTAGTTCTGAGCCAGATTTGGTCAGCAGATGTATTCTATTTGATCTGTGAAGTATTTTGTTTTTTAAAAAAAATTGTATGAGTTGTCATCATTTTATTGTTTAACTTTTTAATTTTGTTATTTTAAAAAAATATATAATGTTTACTATATTTTGCCCATTACCATTTAGTTTCCTTATACCTCCTCCCCAGCAGTCACTGCCCTATTGTCCATGAGTTGTCATCATTTTAAAAGTGGGAGATTTCACACTAAAATTTCCAAATTTTCAAATTTCTTGGCTCCTCTTCACCCATCAGAAGACTGCAACACTGGGCCCACATTCTTGCTTGGCAGTCCTTGGTGAGTGGCTAAGACATAGGAGAGGCTCCCTCGTTTTCTGTCTTTACCTCTCTGCCCCTTCATTCATTCGTAGGACTTGCCAGGACTCTGAAGGCGTTTGAGTGAGAGGTACCCTCACAGGAGTTATGCATATTCTCTCTGCCAGTGTCAGAGATGTGTTCATGAAGGGTTGTTCTGTATTTAAGTCAAAGGTATCCAGTGTTTTTTCCTTTGTAGAGAGACTGGAGACTGTCCTTGGCATGTGAAAAGACGCATCCACATTACCCACTTCTAGCCCCGAGCAATGGCTGTTCGGACTTTGGATGGGTTCTTGGACTGAGGCAGAATAATCTGATGCTTGGGAGTTGGACACCGAACCAGTGAGCTGAGGAGTCTCAGGCAGGAAGGACTGTAGACTCGGGCTGACGATGGTGACGGTGGAAAGAAGCTGGGTAGCAGGTAGGTGAGAGACCACGTGGCGGCAGAGAGGGCGGACTCTACCTCGACTCTACTTCTGCTGTCCTTCCTGCAGTTGGGCTCCTCTGTGGCCACGGCATTCAGTGACTTTATTATGTGCTTACTGTAATGCTAGGTACTGTGATACATCACTGAACAAAAACAGACAAAAGTTCTCTTCTCACAGAGCTTATACTTTGGTGGGGGAAAACAGACAACTCCAGACAAAAAAGCAAATAAATATAAAATATGTAAAGTGGTGATAAATGCCAAGAGGAAAAATAAACTGGGGAAGGAGACACAATGGATGTATGGGGTAGTGATGCTATGCTAGAGAGGTTTTTTTTAAGGAATTCCTCTTGATAGGATTATAGTTGAGCAGAGATGTGAATGAAGTGAGGAGTGAGCCATGAAGAAACCTAATGGTATAGCATTCCTCACAGAGGGTTTAACGAGTGCAAAGGTGCTGAGGTGGTAATATGCTTCACCTGTTTGAAGAGCAGCAAGGATGCTGTGGCTGGAATGCAATGGAAGAGGGGGAGGAGGAAGGAATATAGGACCTCATGACCGTGTTGAACACTTTGGATTTTATTTTAGTGATATAGGAAAGCATTGGAAGATTTTGAGCATAGGTGACAAGATCCGGCTTCTATTTAAAAAAGTGTAAATGTTGTATGGAGAATAGATTGTAAGGTGGCTCACATGCATGTAGGACAAGTAACTCTGAGGCTATGTAATAGGCCTTATAAAATTCAGTGATGACTTAGACTAGGGCAAAGGTAGAGTTGGTGGGAAGTGGACAAGTTCTGAATATACTTTAAATACAGTGTTGACAGGATATGATGATGCATTGGATATTAGATGTGAGAAAAAGAGAAGAACCAAGCCCTGGCCAGTGGCTCAGCTGATGGAGTGTCATCCTCTACACTAAAAGATCCTCAGTAGGGGCACATACGGGAGGCAACTGATTGATGTTTCTCTCTCACATGGATACTTCTCTCTCTCCAGCCCCTGCTTCCTCTCCCTCTAAAATCAATAAACATATCCTCAGGCAAAGATTAAAACAAGAGAGAGGAATCAAGATGATTCCAACCCTTGAGTATACGCATAAACATTGCTGTAGTAGTTAGCATTTCCCATTCTCTTCCTGGAAAACATTAAAAAACAACAAGGAAGGTAAAAAAAAAAACAAAACTAAAACCTTGCAAACTCTATTTCCAACAAAATTAAGAGATAAATTTAGTCCACAGACATCAAAATGTTTGCAAAGACTGTCCCAAATAAATGCAATCAGGTGGAGGCCATGCAGAACACATGGAGAGACACAGCATGGAGATGGTGAGAGAACCCAGAAGCAGCAGGTCACAGAAAGTACCAGAAAAGACACATTATTTAAGGGGGAAAGTGTGGGAACTGGATGTACAACTGGTGGAAGAGACCTTTTTGGATGCAGTTTGATTCAAAGAAGCGAAAGAAGAGGGCTGCACAGACTCATAGGCAAGCTGCCATATTTGTAGGACGTGTTCTGTCTCTGTGCTAGCTGGGAGAAAGAGAGCCTTTGGGTCACAAAAACTGAAAGAGAATCATGGCCATTCTCCCCTTGCCTGCCAAGAGGAACCTCATGCAAACAGTTGCAAGGAAAACAAATTATTTTGTGCTAATAAAGAAAGGAAATGGTAGACTTCTCTTTCTAATAATGGTAGGCAAGGTTATTTGGACCAAAGTTCCCACTGAAAAATATAAAAATGTTGGATGTATATTTTTAAATTTCCTTAAATGCACTAAACAACTGAGAAGAGAATAAAGAACTACTAGCCCAAAATCTATGGTCAAGGGGAAACTAGAGAGATGTGCAGATCACTAGAACACTTAAGTTACTTTTGCCCAAGGAACATTGTGGATCCTAATAAACACAGAATTTGGTTTTGGCAGCCTTGCAGGACAAGGAGGTTAGAAGTCAAAGTTCATGACTTGCCCAAGTTGGAAAGTCTCATAAGAGACTCTGTCTGTATAAAGCTAGAACTACTGGGGGTAAAGGTGAACCAGAAGTAAAAGTGTGTCTCCCCATCCCTAAGGGACAGAGGGAAGGTTGCTCAGGTACTGAGTAGAGTGAGAGGAAAAGGAAGGCAAATTATGGTCACTGGATGGTTTTATAACATCTTGATCTAGGGAACCACAAGCCATGAATTGAGTTTTAGGTACTTCCAGGTTGCTCTTGCACCCTGCTCTCCCCTCCCCCAATGCCTGGCAGAATCAAAGATGAATCTTCTCTGGAGGAAAGCATCTTCCTAATTTTCTAGGGCCAATGAGCAGTATAGTCAGAATGAACAGAGCAGAGGAGGAAACAAAACTGGATGAGAGAACCAGCAGAAGCAAGTAACAGAAAGAAAGAGATAGATTCACAAGTTCTTTATGTATTTAAATATCAGAGACAAATAAATATGTTTCTGATGTTCATAGAACATAAAGGCAAGCTTGTAAATATCTTCAGAGATGGGTAATAATGAAAAGTGGCTGCCAGATTTGAAAAAGACCAAACAGATATTCTAAAAATAAAAATACAAAATGAAATTTCAAAATTTAAATGTTTACCATTGGACAGCATATAAGACAAAATCAAAGAGAGACTAGTGAATTGGATGATAAGTTATCAGAAATTATCCAGAATGCTGCCTAAGGAATCAAAAAGACAGAAACCATGGAAGAGCAGTGAGAAGACATAGAGGATAGAGTAGAAGTTCTAACTAGCATGCATCTAATTGGAGTTCAAAAAGGAAAGGAAAGAAGGAATGGGTCAGAAGCAATTATTTGAAGATATAATGACTTAAATTTTTTCTAGAATTGAAGGCAAGCTGAGAGCACCAAAGACAACGAGAAGATCATAAACCAGCCAGAAAAAGACAAATTACCTTGAAAAGAGTGATTTGCACAGGTCTCAACACCAACAATAGGAGCCAGGAGACAGTGGAATGATATCTGTAATGAGATAACAACCTACAATTGTGTGCACAGAGAAAATGGCAACAGACAAACATTCTCATAGAAAGAAGACGGAGTTTGCCTCCACTTTAGTGAGTTTGCTTCACTAGCAGAAATCTTAATTGATACACTTTAGGCAGAAGGAAAGGACTCCAGACTGAAAAAACTGAGACACAATAAGGAATGAAGGATTTTTTAAAAAAAGACTTCTATTTGTTTATTTTTAGAGAGAAGGGAAGGGAAGGAGAAAGAGAAGGACAGACACATTGATGTGTGAGAGTAACATCGATTAGCTTCTTGGCCCACAACCTGGGAATGTGCCCTGACCAGGAATCAAACCTGGGACCTTTTTCTTCGCAGGCCAGTGCTCAATCCACTGAGCCATACCAGCCAGAGCAGAAATGAAGGATTTTAAAAACAGGTGGACATATGGGTAAATATAGATGTAGATAAACAATGAAGTGTAAAACAAAATTTTTAGTATCTTATGGGTTAAAATATATAGAGTTGAAAATAAGACAACAATAGCATGTGAGTTAAGAAAGGAGGAAGAAACAATCAAGAGGATTCTGGGATCCTTTTAGTACCAGAGAGGGGAGCATATTAATAATTATACTTAGACTATGTAGACGTGATCTCCTCAAAGTGGCCTTCTCTGACTATTGTATAAAAATAGTCTTTCCTTTTCTTCCATCCCAGACTCTCACCCTACTGTGTTCTTCGCAACATTTATCACTATCTTGTTTATTGTCTGTCTTCTTTACTAATGCAAGCTTCATGATGCAAGAATGTTATATTATTTAATGCTCTATTCCTAGAACTGGAATAGTTCTTGAATCATAGTTTGAACCAATACATATTTTTGAGTGACTGATGAAATTAAATTCACATATGATATAGGTAGCATATCATATTTTATAAGAGGTTTATTATTTGACAGGTTTTGAGAAAACTAGCTAGACATTCAGAGATAACATAGATTATTAGTAGAAGGATATTATAGACAGTTTTATGCCAACATATTTGACAATTTAGATGAAATAAACAAATTTCTTGAAAAACTTATATACCAACACTAACACAAGAAGAAATAGAAAATATTAATGAAACTTTATCTGTTAAAGAATTGAATTCATTATTAAAGACCTTGCTAACAATCAAACAAACAAACAAACTCTCTAGGCCCATATGATCTCTTCAAGTGAAGTCTTCCAAATACTTACAAGAAGTGATAACTTCATAGATAGATAGTAGTACAGTGATTACGAGAGGGAAATCATCGGTGGTATGGAGAGGTGGGGGAAGGTAAAAGAGGGGTAAATGGTGATGAAAAGAGACTTGACTTTAGGTGGTGAACACACAATACAATGTGCAGATGATGTATTATAGAACTGTACCCCTAAAACCTATATAATTTTATTAACCAATGTCCCCCCAATAAATTCAATAAAAAATTAAAGAAGTAACATCAATCTTACACATTATTTGAGAGAACAGAAAAAGAAATAACATGTCCCATATTATCCTTAAGAAAAACCTTTATAACCAAACCTGACAAGGACATTACAAGTAAACAAAATTAAAAATCAAATTCTCATGGATAGATACAGAATCTGAATCCAAATATAATCAGAATGAATTCAACAATACATACAAAGGATTATGCATCATAACTAAGTGGGGTAGTTTTCAGGAATCAGGAGTTCAAGAGTAGTTTAACATTTTAAAATAAATCAAGGTAATTCCCCACAATAACAGAAAAAATAAATATATACAATAATCCGAGTAGATGCAGAAAAATTGATAAAATTCAATATTGATTAATGACTTTAAAAAAGATTTAGCAAAGGAAATTTCTTAACCTGATAATTAGTACCTACAAATAACTTACAGCAAACATACTTAATGGTAGAATGTTGAAAACCTTCTTCTAGGATGTCTGCTATAACCGCTTCTATTTAGCATTATATTAGAAGTCCTAGTCATTGCAGGAAGGCCAGAAAAAGACATAAAAGGCATGTAGATTGGAAAGTAGGAAATCAAACTGTCATTATCAGGAGATAACATATTTATAAATGTTTGCATTTATAAATATTTGTCAGGAGATTGCATATTTATAAAATCCAAAAGAATCTATAGACAAATTTTTAGAACTAACAAGTAAATTTAACAAGGCTGCTGGATGCAAGGCCAATACATAAAAATCTATTGTATTTCTATATATTAGCAACAAATTGTAGAATACAAAATTTAAAAAGTTATACCATTTATAGCGGCCTAAAAAAATCAAAATCATAGGAATAAATATCAAGATGTACAAGATATCTGTATGAAAACAAGAAGATGTATTGAGAGAAATTAAATAACACAAGTAGATGGAGAGATATACCATGTTCATGGTTGGGATGGCTCAATGTTATAAAGATGTCAGCTTTCCCAAATTTATCTGTAAATTGTGCAATTATGCAAACCATTCAAAATTCTAACAGGCTTTTAAAATGGACATTAATAAACTGATTATAAAATTTGTATGGAAGGAAAAGGGCCAAAATTATCCAAGACAATGATAAAGAGCAATAACAAAGCTGGGAGAACTTCCACTACAAGACATCTAGACTTATTGTAAAGTTATGGGAATTAAGACAGAGTGGTATTTGTGTCAGAAGAGACAAATGGCCCAATGGAACAGATTAGAAAAATTAGGGAGACACCCTCATATGATCACTTGATTTATGACAAGGGTGACACTCCAATGCAGTAGAAAAAGAATGTCTTTTCAATAAAAAGTGCCGATTTAATTTAATATCCATATGAAAAAAATGAGTATTGATCCTTTCCTCAAACCATTTAGAAAAATCAATTCCAGTTGCATTGTAGATATAAATATGGTAGGTAAGCTCTGAGAGGAAAACGAGAATATCTATGTAATCTTAGAACAGGCAAAACACTGCCTAAACAATATATGAAAGCAGTAACTTATGAGGGAAAATATCAATAAACTTGATTATATTAAAACCAAGAATTTACGATCATCAAAAGACACCATTAAGAGAATGAAAGAACAAGCCACAGGGTAGAAGATAATGTAAGGAACTACAAATCAATGAGAGAAAGGCAAGTAGTTCAATAGAAAAAATATACAAAAAACTTGAATAAACACTTCACACCGAAGATGTTCAGATGGTCAATAAATATATTAAATGGCACTCCATTGGGAATGAAATTGAGTTCTCAGGGAAATGAAAATTAAAACTACAGCAAGTATCTTTACATATCCACCAAAGTGGCTAAAATTAAAAAGCCAGAGAATACCAAGTGTCATAAAGAACATGGAACCATTAGACTTTCATATATTGTTGGTGGGAGTGTTAACTTGCACAACTACTTTGGAAAACTGTTTGGTAGTATCTACTAAAGCTGAACACTCTATACCTCAGATACTACTCTTACATATATACCCAACAGAATTGTGCATACGTTGTTACCAAAAACCATGTATGAGAATGTTCAAGATGGAAGCATAGGTAAACATGGCTCACCTACTTGCACAACCACATCAAAATTACAACTAAACTACAGAACAACCATCACTCAGAACTGTCAGAAATCAAATTGAAAGGAAGTCAACTTGATTTCTGACAGGAACACAACTATAGAACTAAAGAAACCATATCCATCCAGACTGGTAGGTGATGTGGAGACATGGAGACATGGAACAGGCTGGTCCCTCACTCATCTGTGGTGAGTAAAAATTTGGGAGGGATATATCAGGAGTGAGGGGTCCCAGACTCACACCAGGCCCCCTAGCTCAGGTTACAGTGCCAGGAAGATAAGCCTCTATGACTTCTGGCTGTGAAAACCAGTGCAGTTTGAGTTGGTGAAAGAAACTACCAGATTCCCAAGAAGCGCCTCTTAAAGGGCCCACACATGGACTTACTCAGACTCACTCCCTCTGAGCTCCAACACTGGGGTAGCAGCCTAAAAGGCACCAGTAGCATACAGGGAGCAACTTAACTGTCTGGCATTGGGGAGAGAGCTGGGAGACAGCTTTCTCTCAGACAGAAAGGTGGGCAGAGTCCATTGTTCCTTTTCAGAGCCCTTTCCCCACAGAGTCACAGAACCAGCAGGCAAGGCCCCTATCTCAGACTCCATCAATCTGGCTCACATGGTTTGCTCTGCCCTGGGGAATCACTGATGCTCTGCCTCACCCAACTTACAGCCCACCCAAGCTATTAACAGTGGCTGGTCTTGGCTCAGGCTTCACATCTTCCTACATCCTCTCAGACAAACAACAACCAGCCTCAGTAAGCCCCTAGCCCTTATACCCCTGGCTAAGGGGTGACAGGCCTGGCACCACCAGTAGCCAGCTTTGGATCACAGTTTGGCTTCACCTGGGAAACTCCAAGTCCAGCACAAGTAGCAGCCATCTGCAGATTGCTTTGTAGTTCATGCAGGGTGGCCCCGGGTGGAACTCAGGTGGTGGCTGACTTTGGCCTGCACCACCCAGGAAACCCCAGAGTGTGTACACATACTGGACAGTCACAGACCATGGAGAAACACCACCACCCTGCACCTCCACAGCTGATCCTCCATGGAGGGTAGAAGTTGGTTCTCAGTGGTCACAGCAAGTCCTTGAGGCTGTCTGGCCTGGCTAAATCTTTCCCATTGACCTGTCAACAGCAATCAAGTCTCCACTACAAGAGAAGGGTGTACTCAGCCTACACAGAGGGTGCACCTTGAGTACCCAGTTTGGATGATAGGGGAGTCTGTGCCACTATATTCTACAGAACACTTACTACATTAGATCATGCTGCCAAGATAGGGAGTCATAGCAGTCATGTTTGTACCTAATACATAGAAACAAACACAGGGAGGCTGCCAAAATGAGGAGACTAAGAAACATGGGCCAAATGAAAGAACAAATCAAAACTCCAGAAAAAGAACTAAATGAAATGGAAATAAGAAATCTGTCAGAAGCAGAATTCAAAACACTGGTTATAAGGCTGCTCGAGGAACTTAGTGAATACCTCAACAGCATAAAAAACACCCAGGCAGAAATGAATGATATACTAATGGAAATAAGGAACAATTTACATGGAATCAACAGTAGAATGGATGAAGCTGAGAATCAAAGAAATGATATGGAAACAAAAACACAACCAATCAGAACAACAAGAAGAAAAAAGAATCCAGAAATACGAGATTAGCATAAGGAGCCTCTGGACAACTTCAAGAGGTCCAACATTCACATCATAGGGGTGCCAGAAGGAGAAGAGAAAGAGCAAGAAATTGGAAATCTGTTTGAAAAAATAATGAAAGAAAACTTCCCTAATTTGGTGAAGGAACTAGACATGCTAGTCAGGAAGCACAGGGAGTCCCAAACAAGATGGATGCGAAGAGGTCCACTCCAAGATGCATCATAATTAAAATGCCGAAGGTTAAACATAAAGAGAGAATCTTTAAAGCAGCAAGAGAAAAGCAATTAGTTACCTACAAAAGAGTTCCCCTAAGACTGTCAACTGATTTATCAAAAGAAACTTTGCAGGCTAGAAGGGACTGGCAAGAAATATTCAAAGTCATGAAAAGCAGGGACCTACAGCCAAGATTGCTCTACCCAGCAAAACTATCATTTAGAATCAAAATGCAGATAAAAAGCTTCCCAGACAGGAAAAAAAGTAAAGGAGTTCATCATCACCAAGTGATTATTATATGAAGTGTTAAAGGGACTTATTTAAAAAAAGAAGATGATCAAAACTATCAACAATAGAATGGCAATAAATGCAAATCTATCACCAATTGAATCTAAAAATCAAACTAAGCCAACAAGAAGAACAGAGACAGAATCATGGATATGGAGAGCATTTTTATGGTTGCCTGATGCGAGGACAGTGTGGGGGAATGGGTGAAGAGGTGAGGGAATTAAGGGATTAAGAAGTTCAAATTGATAGTCACAGAATAGCCATGGAAATGTAAAGTACAGTACAGGAAATGGAATAGCCAAAGAACTTATATGCATGACCCATGTATATGAACAAAGGGCTGGAGAATGACTGATGGAGTGGGGAGTGCTGGGTGTGTGGGAGGCCAAGGGGGTAAATTTGGGACAACTGTAACAGCATAATTAATAAAATGTAATTTAAAGGAAAAAATAACATTCATAGCGTATTCATAATAGCCTCAAACTGGAAGCAACCCAAACGTCCAAAGACTCTAGAATAGATAAAGAAATGGATATAAATTCATACATTGGAATACATACAAGAAAGCGAATAATTAATCCATAACTGCATGCAAAAATGCGAATGAATGTCATGAGCATATTATTGAGATGGAAGAAGTCAGACACCAAAATAGGCACAACTAATATCCGGTGATACAAACCAGGAATAGTCGTTACTGGGTGAGGCAATGGGCGGGAGGGGAAATTAAGGGGAGTTTTTGGGTGTAGATGGTGTTGTATAATACTTCTTTCACTGGCTGTTGTGGCATGTGGGGGAGTTTACTCTGTGAAAATGCATCAGCTTGAACATCTAGACTTTGTACACTTCTCTGTATCTCACACTTCATTAAAGATTTTCTTTAAAAAAACTAGAATCTTTACTTCAGTTCTTAAGCCAAAGTAAGTTACAGCTATATTCACCGTTTAAATATAAAATAACATTTCTACAATTAAATATGAGTCAACATTTTTATAACCCTGGAATCATGAATTGAACTGCATAAGATTAAAAATTTATTTGAAAGGCAATATTAAAATTATAATTCAATCCAAAGGTAAATGTCAACCTGAGGAAAATATTTGTAAAACAATAATATATTATGTGTTGCCAATCATAGTATTGAATATTAACAGATGGATTACACCCATTTGACTGGTGTGGCTCAGTTGGTTGGGTATCGTCCTGCAAAGCGAAAGGTCGCTGGTTCGATTCTTGGTCAGGGCACGTGCCTGGGTTGTGGGTTTGGTCCTCAGTCAGGGCACGTATGAGACAACTGATCAGTGTTTCTCTCTCACATTGATGTTTTTCTCCCTTCTTTCTCCCTTCCTTCCTCTCTAAAAATAAATAAGTAAAATCAGAAAAAAATGGATAATACCAAGTATTGCTAATGTTTGGGAAGAGTTCTCACGCCCTGTTGTTGGAACTATTTCTACAGTGTATTTTAGAGGAGTTTGGCAACATCCTTTAAAATTTAAAATGCATATTCTATTTGACCTAACAATCAATTTCCAGGAATTTTATCTCAAGAAATATTTATACAAGTGTATAAATGATGCATATATTTATATATTGAGATATGATAATATATTATATAATATGCAATTATATATCTCAATCAGGATAAAATATTCATTAAGACATTTTTTGGTAATAAAACTGGAAATATTTTAAATGTCTCTTAATAGGGCGCGGCTAAATAATGTACATCTTATTTAATATCTCAATAAAATATACAATGTCTGTTAAAAAGAATGAGGTTGACCTGTGTCAACTGAAAACAATCAGATGGCCAGGAGAGACTGTTAAATGAAAACAGCAAGTTGATGACATGTGTGTAGTTTGATCCTATTTAAATATGTTTACATTTCATTGGAATATATTGGGAAAATATACACCAACCTATTAACTATGATGATAAGATTGTGACAAAATTTTACTTTCTAAGTTGTTTCAATTTTTTATGCAAAAATATACTAAATATTTTATTAAGCAGACTTTTGTAAGCAGAAAAACAATGAAAATAAAAATGACACAAAAGCAAAATGAAATATTTACACTGAGTGATCCCACATAAGTAAAATTGCTCATGGTGCATATATTAAAATTAGTACAAAATATACCAAAATGTCAACATTTGGCTATCTTTGTGATGGGATTACCAGTGATTTTCATGTTTGTATTTCTTTGTCTTTCCACATTCCCTGCAACAAGTGTGTGTTGATTTAATAATTGAAAGAGAATAATTAGGACTATTAAATTTGTCTGTCTTGTAGGGAAGACATTTCTTTCTGTCCTTCTGGCCTGTCTGTTCCTCTCTACGTGCTGTTTATCTTCCACCTGTACCCTGCCTTCCTTTCCCTATAGAACAGATACATTCTCACTGGAAATAATGGAGCACATAGAGAAAAACGTGGAAGTCTCCTTCCCGATTCTACTGCCCTCCCACAGTGTTTTCCTGTACAGTTGCTCACATCGGAATGTCCATATACAAATATTAGTTTTTAAAACATGAATGGGATACTTGTTACCTACTTCTTAACCACATTCTGTAACTTGCTGTTCCTTGAACTGTTTATGCTGTTTCACCCCTACGTGACTAGCCAAAAGCCCCTTTTGCCCTTTCCTGTGGTCCCCGTGCAACCAGCAATTACAGCATCTAATTATTTGATGTTTTTCTAAGGATTTTGGATGGGAGAAGTTCAAAAGGGACAGAGCCTGAAAGGAAAGCAGACACAGCCATAGCGTGTGGGCAGCAGAAGGACAATGGGGAGTGTGGCAGGGTACTATTTCCAGTTATTCACTGAAGTTTTTGTCCCCTGGCTCCTTTTAGTTGTGGTACATCCGCCTGCCTAGGCGGCTAGGATGGTCCACATTCATCGCCTCAGGGGACAAGTGACAGAGCAGAATTCAGAAATCAATGCTTGGCTTTTGATTTTCCAAAGCCTGGTCTTCATGGGGACACCAAAGGGCTCAGTGCGTGGACAAAAGATTTAGATGGATGTCTGACGAGTAAAGTAAAACAAGGCTCCTCTAGCACCCCCTACCAGCTCCTCTCCTTCCCAGCGGGTTGATGGTGCCCTTGGTGGGGGCAGGGAAGGGTTAGAGGGGACGGAGGAGAGGCAGACAGCTGTCGCCTCCAAGGAGGCAGGCTGTGCCATGTCTAGGCTGAACCCTGAAGAGCAGTACTGTGCAAACCCTTCACAAGTTGGGGAGCTGGAGAGCAGAGGCGGCCTGTGCCTCTATGTTTAGGGGAAGCCCAGGGGAGTAGTATGACTCCATCACTGATATAACACTGGGGCATTCAAGTAGTAATGGCTTCTTGCCCTGTGGAGGCAGAGGAGCCCCCACACACTTCTCAGAGCCCTTGCTCAGCAGGGAGCACTCAGAGCATTCCTGAGTAAGGCACGGGAGGCTTGGAGGTTGGCTTAGAGAGCGGTGGAGGCCTTGTGGTTGGGAGGGGAGGTCCCCATGGGTGGACTAGTGATCCCAGACTGGAGGTGGGGAGGGGGTGTGGCAGAAGCTGGGGGTGGGGGATAACTCGGGCACCTGGCTCTCATGGAGGGAGGACATGAAATTTAGATACAGCTCTGGGGAGATAGGGTGGTGACCTTGAATTGCATGGAATTATCAAATGGAGGATTTCAATATAAATTAGATGATTAGAGAACAGAATGTTTGCATTCCTCATATTCCTGAGTATGATAGCTGAAAAGTGGCCCCGATACAAATAGAAGAGTTCAGTTTTATTTCTTTGTGTTGGTGGTGGTGCTGCTGGGCTTTAAAGTGAACAGGCACAAGCTCAGGGCTTTTCTTAAGTACGATCCGTGGGAGCTATCTCACCCACCCCCACCACACTTTGCTGCTTCGTGGGGCTCCCCCATGGACCTGTGGGGGTCAGCACAGGTGTGGCAGTCACAGATGTGTTTGCAGTCACATCTGTACGTAAGCAGGGAAGGGAAAGATGAAATCAGCAGAACCGGACCCTTCTGTACAACAGTATACAGAACCCGGCACAGAATGCACTCAAAGTTGATGCTACGTAATTCAAGAGATGCAAATGAAAACCAATCATTAAAAAAAAACAACTATTCATTAAATTGGAGGGAAAATGCTTGTTAATGCCTTGCAGTAAGTTAAGGCTTGTTAAGTAATTTTCAAACCTACATTTATCATTGATTCATAGAATTTACAGTTCATTCTGGAAACCACCTGGCAATGTCAGCTTCATCAGTGCCCAGAAACTTCACTTAAGTAGATGTCATAAGAAAATAAGCTAATGGGAACGAGAGGCTAGAGTGGCATCACCACATACGCAGGAGAGAAAGTTGTTTCTCTGTGGCAGTTCTAGGTGCTCCACGGAGCTTAGGATGTAGGTGTTTTTGGTCAGCCCAGCTTTATTGTGCTGTGTTGGTCCGCCATCATGTCAGACTTTGCTGACCTTTGCCACAAATGCATATTTATTCATTTCTCCCTCTCTCTGTCTTTTCCTTTCTGCCTTTCTACTTATGTTTTATATAGTCTGCCAACTTCTTGGCTCTGTGCTGTGGTTTTGGTTTTTCTTCTCCTCCCTGGGCTCTCACCCCATTTGCCCCTGGTCCCTTTCTTTCCTTGTAGTGTGCGCATCCTTCTCAAGTGCAGCTCTGTTATGAATTTTGTGGCGTGCCTTTTTCTCTCCACCCGGCAGACTGTCCACCAGCAGGGGAAGGAACATGTATCTGCTCTTCAGGAAATGCTGTCCTTTGGATGAAAAAGGACTGGCTTCCTGGCAGTGCCAGAATGAAGATCCTCCTCTGCCTGAAACAAACAAAGCCCCTTTATCTGTGCAACTTCCTGTTTCCTCCGTTGAAAGGTGGCTGCTCAAACATGGGCCATTATGCCAGGGGCACATGAAATCATAGGATCCACTGGGCACATCTTCCGGATGTTACTTGAAACTTGGGGGGAAGGTTGTTTTGAATTTTTCTTCCTTGTGAAAACTCTTGCACCATATGGGTTGAGGAATATTACGGAAGGCAACATAAAATTCACATGGTATTTAATGATTAAATTGGAGTTGTAAAAATTTCATGCTTCTGGTAAGCTGCTTTGGCTTATGTCTTCAAAATTCCTGGGGTGTCTTTCCACTCCATTGCTGTTAGGGAGTACTTCAGTGGAGAATTTTGAGTAACACATAACGTATTCCTTGAAAGTAGCAGATTGCTACAGCTTTGACCCAATGAAGTTGGCACTGTGGGCTGATTTAATGCAGTTGGAGAAAATATTGAAATATTAATAGAGATTTCTCCCTGTTCCTTAACGTTTCACTGCACTCCCACCCCCTTACTGTGTTATTAATTCATTGCCTGGGGAACATTTGGATCATTATAGAAGGAATGCAAAGGTCAAGAAACAGGGTGCCTATCGAGATTTTATATGTGTGTGTGTGTGTGTGTTTATATTTAAATTTATATTCCACAGCAGAGAAAGCAAGTCTCTTGATTTGTAAGACTTGAGGTTTCAACATCAAAAGCAAATCTTTGAAGGAATCCAAGTGTCACTGGTTGGATTGTGTCCCCTCCCCCACCCCCAAATCCTCATGTTGACGTCCTAAGCCCCAATACCTGAGAAATGTGGCCTTATTTGGAAATACGGTCTGCACAGAGATAATTGAGTTAAGATGAGGTCTTTAAGATGGGGTCTCATCCAATAAACCTGGGGTCCTTACAAAAGGGGAAAATTTGGACACAAAGGCAGACAGGCATAAAGCGAAAGGCATAGGGAGAAGACGGCCTTCTCTAAGCTGAGGAGAAAGGTCTGAGACAGATCCTTTTCTAAGCCCTTGGAAGAAACCAATCTCATCAATACTTTGATCTCAGACTTCAGCCTCCAGAACTGTAGACAATACATTTCTGTTGTTTAAGCCACCCAGTTTATGGTAGCCATAGTAAACTAATACACAGGGCATGAAATTGTATCATGGAGTAACAGATTGAAAAATCACGTTTCATCCAACGGAAGACGTTATCAGTTGTAAGTTAAGGGTTTCAAAATCCAGTTTGAAAGTGGTCTACATGAAAAGAAATGTATAGCTTAGAATCAAAATATGGCAGTGTAGATGAAGAATGAAATTGCCTTTTTCAATAAACTGGCTAACCATGGCCTAAACTAGAGGTGGGGAGGAGCCAGAGGGGCTGTGCTAGGGATTATATTGCTGTAGGTTTATGGTAAGAGATCTGGTGTCCTATCTTTACACAGTAGGCTGAGCCTTGAGGGTGGGGCGAGGCGAATCCAAGAGTGGGGACATGACTACCTCACTTCCCATTCCCACTGTGTCTCAGGGCGAAGCCCTGTAGAGAAGTTCTTTGTGTTATCATGCTAGACCAGCAAAAGAACAAAAGGCCAAGGGTGACATGTCAAAGTTTGAGGTTAGAGAATAGCACATGACAGCACCCCAAAACTCCTTGTCTTTAAGATGGTTTTTAAGTAGCAAAGAGGAAAGAGATTGACAGCACATGAGCCAGCAAACCTGAAGGAGCTTGAGATGGTTGAGAGGAAAAGGATACGGACCTGTTGCTTGGAGGCCAGCATGGGGACCAAGGACATCGATGAAGGCTTTGGTGGAGATAGAGACCAGTGACAAAGATCCAGTGGGAGGAAGGCAGTGTGCTGGAGCCCAGGCAGGCACCATGTGCTAAAATGCCTGAGCCACGTTTGATAAAACCCTGGCAAGAAGGATGATAGTGGCGTGATATTTTGAATTGACTAAGTTTAAGCTTGCAATTATTACTGATATCCAGAAGTGACTGGGCTTACCTGGAAATAAGTTAGATTAAATTTCTGACTTTGGAGGGAATTAGGTGGGGAAGAGGTCAAGACAAATTAATTCTGGTTAAAATTAATTTGAGAAAAACATATTTGTCTTTATATACTTGAGCCTAGATTTAGTTTTTTTTACTCAGTACAAAAATTCTAATTCTAACCCATTGCCTCCTACATTATGTGCATTTCACTTGCACCCAAAACACTCAGTTCCCCATGGTTTCCTAACCTGCTTTGGGTTACAGATCACTTGAGAATCTGATCAAAACTGTGACTACTTTCCCTAGAAAAATGCAGATATGCAGAAACATTACCAAATTTGGCATATGATTTCAGAGACTTTCAGATACTCTGAAACCCCTCACATTGTCAAAAATGGAAATAAAAATTTGATTTGTGTTAATAGAAGTGTATTAAAAATTTTGGTTCAAGGTAACAGACTTAAGCATATTCATTTGCCTTCCCTGCCTTCCTAGAAGCCACTGAAATGAAGGTTAAAGATATGTAGAAAAAATGAATTGATGACAGCACTGAAATAGGAAGGAGTGCTGGTAGATGGAAATTAGGTGCACTTGTATTCTATTATTTCAGGAGTTCAATATGTAGTAGGAAACCATGGCCTCAAACTCAAATGGGGAATTGTATTGGAGGCGAGAGACTTTCTTCAGACAGGCTCCAAGCTCGGAATCAGAACATACAGAGGGGAAGAGTAAGCTTTGAGGCAGCAATCTGGGTGGTAAACTGCAAAGATGTCCTCAGGACATTTTGGCTAAGTAACTACTACCTTCTTAAGATACGCATAGATAAGTTTGAATTTTCAGAATTGTTTTCTGAACTCATGAAAGATTTGCTAAAGACAGCCCAAGGTATGAAGTTATAGCTAGGGAACAAGGCAGAATAGTATTTGAAGTAGACCTAGATGATGAAATGAGAATTCTGGAGAGGGTAAAAGGACACTAGGAAGGAAATATATTTAAGTGCCCTGCTTTTCTTTGACAGTGGAGGGGGATCCAAATCTTTCTGCCTGCTCTCTACCTAAGTATCCCAAAGAGAGGGACCTCTCCACACAAAGAAACTATAGTGTGCCCTCACATTCAGAGCAATGTACCTTCTTAACTGCAAAGGAAACTCACATGAGCCACCTATACTAATCTGCAAAGTCCTTCATCAATAAATATAAATGGTTAACTAAGGACCACCTGACATCTGAGGGAAATCAACATGATGAAAGACAAAGACTAAAATAAACAAGTCATCTGAGAGGATATGGAGATATTAAAAGCAATTCTGAGATTTTTATATAGATGAAATAATAACATACTGCTATATTAATATGTAATTAGAATATCAGACAGAATTCTGAGAAATTAAAATATGATTGTCAAAATTATAAACATGCAGTGAAATGTGTGAATAACAGAAGGAACACTAATAAATTCCAAATAAGTGAACAGAAAGATAAAGTTGAAAAAATCAGAACTTAGTGTAAAAAGATGGCAAGTATAAGAGATATGTAAAAAGACAGTAGATATAGTTTGAGAAAGCCCAATATCTTTATAATAGATGTGAAGGAAATAATAAAAGAATAAAATTTTTCAGAGTTAAAGAATCATATTTTCTGATTAAAAGCAGCCCACTGAGTGCTAAGTAGAGTTAATGAGAAAAGGCCCAAACCAAGATACATTCTGATGATACTGCACTGCTCTGGAAATGAAGGGAAATACTATAAAAGCTATTAGCTAGAGAGAAAGAAACAGATTATTCTCAAGGAAATGGGAAATAGATTCTCATATCACTTCAGTAATCAACAACAGTAGATGCTAGTAGACAATGGATTGATTAATGATTTCAAAGTTCTAAGGGAAAGTAAATCAAGAATTTTATACCCAGCTCTACTAATTAGAGTACTGTTGACTGCAAGGAACAGAAGCCAACCCAAGATGACTTAAACAAGAAGGAAATGTATTATTTCACATTATATGAAATTTGAAGGTAGGACGTCAGCAGTTGTTAAATTCATCAGCTTAATCATGACAACGGTCAAGGTTCATGATTCTCTGTCATTCTGCTGTCTCACCTGTAGCTTGTTGGCTTTGCACTCAGGCTACTTTCTCTCTGGTGACAAGATGTTCACAGTAGTTCTAGGCCCCACATCCAGAAATAGCAGTCTTTAGAGGACAATGAGAATGCCTCTTATTCAGAAACTCTGACAGACTTTTCTTCATGTTTTTTGACCAAAATTCTATCACATGTTTACTTCTAAGCCAGTCATTGGAAAGGTTATAAGATAACTATGGTTGACCTAGATCAATCAGGAATTACCTGTCGTGGACACCTGGAGCGGGAGAATACCTGTACAAAAGCAGATACTATTACAATAAGTATGGGGATGGGAATAGAGGAATGTTGTGACATGTCAGAGTGTCTGCTTTCCCAGTCATATGAGTAATTAAGTGTGAGAATAAAATAAACATGCTTTCAGATATCCAGGGACTCAGGAAATTTGCATCCTACATAGGCTTTCCAAAAAAGAACAATTACCGAACCATATTTTCTAGCCAGACAATGAATGATCAAGAAAGGATGAAAATATTGGACTCAAGAAACCATGGTAGTAACCAGTAGGACAATGAAAATAAATCCTTGTATAACTACTGGGATCAGATCTAGAAAGCAGCTAGTACCAATCAGAAGAAGACAAGACTGTCTTCAAGAAGAAAGTGGATTCCATTATACAAACCGGTAATGCACTGGTGCTGGCATATGCCTTTCCTTTTCTCCCCTCTTCTTAGAAATTCTGGGAAAAATACAAAATCATTGTCCAAATATGAAGGAAACAAAAGTGTGTCTTGGTTCTCAGCAGCTGGTGGTGAAAAGGGACAGAGATGCCCTGGACTCTTTACACGTGAAACATCCTTCTTCAAGCGACACAGATTTTATGGTGCACAATAGCATCTCCTTCTGTTGGGTCCAGTTGCAATTCTTGGTTCTGCACTCTGAACCATATTTCAATGCTATGTAATAATTTTTATTACTTAGAATCAATTTAAAGACAAAGCATGGAAAAGAAAATTACTGAATAAAAAGTAAATTTATCTCTTTGTCTTTGAATTTTGCCATTTTAATTATGATGTGTCTTGGAGTGGGCCTCTTTGAGTTCCTCTTGATTGGGACCCTCTGTACTTCCTGGATATTTCTCCCATCAAATTAGGGAAGTTTTCCATCATTTCCATAACAACCAAACAAAACAATAGTATCTTGATCTCCAGAATCCCACTCAACAAGTGGAAATTCTTATACTTGGAGAGAACTGTGGTAGCCGAGCCAGGACCAGGAGAAAGAACAGGGATTTACACTCCCTATGCAACTATTCCTTGAGGTCATGTGCTTTTGGAAAGAAGTGGTACATGCAGTTGGTGGGGCTTAAAAATCCCTCCTATGTTCATCTAGGAGTCTGTCTCTGTTTTGCTTTTTAGTTCATTTTGTTCATTAGATTCCACATGTGAGTGAAATCATATGGTATTTGACTGGCTTATTTCACTTAGGCATAATGTTCTCTAGGTCCATCCATGCTGTTGCAAAGGGTAAAATCTTTTTTATGGCTGAGTAGAATTCCATGGTGGAGAGGTTAGGGGTTGGAGGGATTGAGCAAAAAGGAAAAAGGCCTCATAGACATGGACAACAGTGTGGTGATTGCTGGGGGGAAGGGATGTATAAGGGAACTAAATGGTAATGGAAAAAAATACTATAAAGATGAAATTTAAAAAGTAATAAAAAAATATCATCCCTATTAAAAAAAAATCTGTCCTCTCTGTTGTGATGGAATTGGGAGGGACAGGGTGCCTAAGCTTCTGTCCATGCAAGTTGGCTACTTGACCTACTAAACTCTGCTGTATTTCATAATTGTGTCCATTACTCAGAAAAAGATTAGGCAGAAACTGCTGTGCACATGGAAACATACAGTCTAATGGGAAGAGCATGGAGCCACAAGTTAAAAAAACCGCACAATTTTAAGTTCTGCTGCTTTTTTCTTCACATTCTGTGTGATTTTTGGCAAATCCCACAACCTCCCCTCTCTATCTCTAAGTAGGGGGTGGATTCATAATATTTGGCTATGCAGTCATTCTCAAAGTGTGATCTGGGACCTCCGGGGCTCTCTGTGACCTTTTTAGGATGTCTGTGAAGTCAAAACTACTTTCGAAATAGTAGTACCAAGTTATTTGCCTTTTCACTTGGGTTCCGTCACAAGTGCACCAGGGAGTTTTCCATGGGCCACAGGACGTGTGATATCGCAGCAGAGTTGAGGCAGAAGCAGATTTGAGAAACCTGTTGTCTTTTATTAAGTCAGATATTAACGAGGCTTGCAAAGGTGTGACATAGCACCACTTGTCTCAAAATTGTTTTTGTTTTGGAAAATACAGTTATTTTTCATAAAATATATTACTTATGTTAACAAGGAATAGAATCATTAGTGTTATTTTAATGAAATAAATAAGTACTGTAATAATTTTTGTTTAATTGCTAACATAACAAAGAACAATAGACACAACCCACATGAAAAAAAGCTCTATAGGTCCTCAGTTATTTTTAAGAACATAAGCAGCCCCGACACCAGAGTTTCAGAATTACTGGACTGGTGCTTTGCAGTTCGCAGGGTGCTTTCCCACACGTTTTTCATGGGTCCCTCCCCTCTCCCTCACCCCCGCCGCACCCTCCACACACACTCTGAGAGGCAAACCTGCTGTTTTTAGCTTGGTCATCCACCAGATCTCAAATTCCTAGCTAAATTACATTTTGCAAGATTTGCTTCAATGTGGTTTTACCGCTGGGTGGACATGGGGAGTGGGAAGACGGTATGTGAACATCTAGCCGTGATCCAGTAATGGTTCCTAGTGGTGAGTGTCCACTTTTGCCCTGTTTTGACCTTAAAGCTCTCTGTGTAGAATGGTTTCGTAGAAAAATATCTGAAACTGGAAATTCCCAGGAAAATCATAAAAAAGAAACTAGTTATGAAATACTGGATACCCTACATCCAAATCGTATCTATTGAACCAGCCAAGAAAACATCAGAGTATTTGGCAAAAGTTTACATTTCCCACTTTAAGCTAGAAGCAAAAGTATTGAATTTTAGCGAACTCTGTTGGTTGTGCAATTTAATTGATAGTCTTAATTTTTAAATGCTGGAGAAGGCTTTGAGAGAAACCATTGACGGATGAATGGTTCCTTCAATCAATGGCTAAGATTTCTATATCTAATACCTTTATATTGGTCTCACCTTTTCATAAATGTTGGTTGCAAAACAAGATTGTTAACTATTTGGATTTTTTCAGAAGGAAAACTGTGGGCAATTTCATATATATATATCATAAATATAAAAATATATATTTATATTTATATAAATATTTATATATTTATATTTATATATATTTATATTTATATTTATATATTTATATATATTTATATATATATATATTTATACTGTTTTACCATGTTAGCCCCATTTTTACTAATGGGGCAGGTTACAGCTTGCCCAAGTCACAACACTTAAGTTTTTTTAAACATGCTAATGTGCAAGGGCAGAGGAAATAAAGATCAGAACTCACAAGCCCCTGCTATGTCTTTGCCGTAGTGTTCGGCCTGGAATGCACACTGGGCCCTGCCTGCGCTGAACTCTGTGCTTTGGGCTTCAGCCTTAGCCACCTGACATCTCCTTAGTTTCTTTTCCCTCTGCATGGTTAGCCCGGGCTCTGCACTCTCACCTGGTTTGTGTTCTCTTGCCTCACCAGCAGTGGCAGTGTGACAGGGGACTACACCACTGGACACCTTGTCAGTCTGCCCAGATTTAGTGCCCAACATGGGACGTTTGCATTGATTTGTTTCTTTCTTGGTGGTAAGATTTGTGAGATGAAAAACTATACATTTAACAGCAGCTTAACTCAAATCTCGAGTTTATGTCTCCCCAATGGCACATTTGAGGTGTTCCTCTTTACTGCACCCTTTTGATGATGAGACATATTTTGCCCTAAAAAGACATTTGTCCATTGAATTGGTCCCTTTACCTCCCTGCACCTTAGTTTCCTTGTCAGCAAAGCAGGAAACAAGATCCATCTTTTAGAAAGAAGACCTTTGGAGGTGCTGGGGCTCCACAGCCTGGTTCCCTGCCAATCCGGGCAGCCTCATGGGAGGGGCAAGATTTCAGGGTCTGTGCCAGCAAGAGTGTCTGAAGGACTTGCTTCCCAAAGCGATTTATCTTTCATCGCCACTGCCCTCCTTCTGGCCCCAGTGGCATTAGAATGTGTGGACAAGGACACCCTTTGCTGAATTAAGGACAGAGCTCTTTGTAAAGGGTCTCAGAAGACAGCAAGGATATATATGTATTATTATTTTTTTGTATAATATTATCTTTGAGAAGCCACTTTTAAATCTGAATTTCAAGATAGGTCACTAATATTTTAAACAATGAGCAGTTAGAGGAAACCTCAGAAATCCCAGAAGGCCATAATGAATGATATTATTAAAATTCACAATCTCATATTAGGATCTGGATAAAGGACTTTCTTGTCCTCACTGTCCTGCCATCAGGTGTGGGCAAAATGCCAGAACCGTTTATCCTTGGGACCTTGCTCCAGGCAGAAGGGAGACACCCCTCATGGCTGGGGCTGCTGTATGAACGAACACCTGGGCAGGATGGATGGGAGAATCTGCAGTCGGAATGAGACCTGGACATTCTCCTCCTGGGTTGCAGACTTGTATGTAGGAAAGTGGAACCCTCAGGGTCTGTCCTACTGGTCCATGGAGGCAGGTCACCAATTTGGATACCCCCCAAACCAGGGCAGGCCCCACTGGACCAGTGGTCAACACTGATTGTGCCTGGCTGGGGCTTGGCATCTGTATTTTAAAGTACCCTGGGTAGCCCTGGCCAGGGGGCTCAGCTGGTCGGAGTACCATCCCGTATACCACTTGATTGCGGGTTCAGTTTCTGGTCAGCGCACCTACCTAGATTGTGGGTTTGATCCCCAGGCGGCTATGTATTGGAGGCAACCGATCAACATTTCCCTCTCACATCGGTGTTTCACTCTCTCTCTCTCAAAACAACAACGACAACAACAAAGAAAACAATAAGCATATCCTAGGGTGAGGACTGTGAAACAAGTGCCCCTGGGTTGTTCTAAGGGGCAGTGAGGGTTGAGAATACAGTATTCACTGGGAACCCAGCTGCTTCTGAGCCTACTTTTCCAGATCTCTCAGGGCCAGTCTTAATCTTTCCTGGTACCTGGGCCAGTAGAGGGATTTCCCAGCAAGTGAGGCTGTCATGTGAGCGGGTGGGTGAAACTCCCTGACCCGTGTTATTTACCATTTCTTTGTGCCTGACGCAGCCAGTAGGAGTCTGAGCCTAGGAGAGGCCAGAGGAGGTGACGAGGCCCCTCTAGTTAACGTGGCTGCTGGGCCATCTGGGTCTGTCTCACTGGGGCCTCTGTTCTGAAGGTGACTGTTGATAGGCACTGCGGTGGGTGGCAGGGGAGAGGAGGTAATTTGGTCCCGACTTGGCAAGATGTCCTCTGCGTCAACGGGCTGTGCTCAGACAGTTGCTGATTGTCACATTGTGTGTCTGATGCTTTTCCCTTTTTAAAAATAAAGACCTACTGTTTCTAAAGAGAACTGGCAATCAACCATAAAAGTGTGAGTTTAAGCTTGTTTAAAGAGGGGAAGACATTTTTTGTAGTTTGGCCACTTGTAGTACATATGAGCAGGGGCATGCCCCCCACCAATCGGAACAGATGCAGGCTGTGTTCTGGAGCAGGGTCCTGGAGGCTTCTACTCAGCCTGGCTTTTCCCTCCCATTGGTAGATTGCGGTGATGTTCTGGGAGTCCTGGGAGAGGGGTCAGGGCAGGAGGGGCAGTGGTGGGACCCTCAGGAGACACTTAGGTAGTGGCGATTTACCAAACAGTAAAAAAAATTCAGTATTTTACTATAGGGTCGCATACTGTCCAGATACCAGATCTACTTACAAAAGATGCTAAAAATTCTGGTTAACCTCCACTAGAGTGTGAGACAAGCCCGGTCTAGGTGGAAAATACTGTGAGGTCATGGCAGCGTCTGTCTGGTCATTGCTGTGTGTGTCCTCAAGGCCTAGCCTGGGGCTGGGCATATAGTAGGTGCTCAATAAATACTTGGTTACAAAACCTAATAACAGCCTTTTATGACCCTTCTAAGAACAGGCAGCCCCACCAGGGATATCCAACCCACAGCCCATGGGCTGCATGCAGCCCAGGATGGGTATGAATGCAGCCCAACACAAAACCATACATTTACTTAAAACCTTTTTTTGTTCATCAGTTTTCATTAGTGTTTGTGTATTTAATGTGTTGCCCAAGACAACTTGTCTTCTTCCAGTGTGGCCCAGCGATACCCAAAGGTTGGATGCCCCAGAGCAACACTATTGAACGTGACCAGGTGTCAACACTGCAGTGGGTCCTCTGTGGGCAGGTTCTACCCACACGCTAGGGTGTTTGTGGGCACAGCAGCAGCGGGAGGGAGAGGATGTTTTCCTACTATGGGGGGCATCCTTAACGTGGATTAGTTAGACCAGATCACTCATGGCCTCTGAGACAAGGTGTGCTGGTATCCTAGCCCGTGTTGGGGCTCCGTTGCCAGGTGCAGACTCTGAGCTTAGTGTCTAGATTAGGCTATTCCCTCTGCTTACTTGTTCCATTGCAGACTACTCTGTTTCAATTCCTTCTCTCTCTTCTCTAGGTTCCCACAGCACTTTCACTTTTCTCTATTTATCTCAACTTGCATTATGTTATAACTAATTGTGCCTGTGACCCGTTTGTCCTCTGGAGTTATCCTGGCTTTGCAGTTTTGATGGCACTGGGTCAAAAGCCGGCTGCTGTGAGGTGCAAAGCCGGCCTTCTTCTGGTGAGGATCCTGGGTGGACTGTCACGGAGGTGCACTAAAACACTCCCGTAGATCTCCCTCTAGCACTTGGATGGGTTAATTTCTGTGTTTACCTCTTTGTTTCAATCCTTAAATCTTTAGATATACAGAGTGAGAATGGGATCTAATTCAAGGGTATGAAGTAAACCATTATGAAGGATATTTAATTTAGTTGGTTTATATTTTCTAAATTTCCACAATGAACATTTGTTGCTTTTGTAATTAACAGAAGTATTAAAAATAAAAATGATTCCCAGTGATGTAGATGGGATCAAAATAAGAGTGGCAAGATAGCATGAGGGAAGTGCTGTGACAGCTTGTTTTGATTTTTTAAGCAATCTTCTGTTATTATAGAAGATATAAGCAAACCATTTATCAACTAATACATGGCCATTCCAAATTGTTTCAATAATGATCCGATCTGAAATAAGGGTTTATGATCTGACTTTTAACAATTAGCGTTGGTATCTAACTTAATCTATGTGCTTGATTTTACATTTGACAGAACTAAGTCACACACAAACGACACATTCTCAGGATATTGAATCTCTGCCGTGTGACATGCAAACATCCATTTAAGTCAGAAGGCAGAAGCCTCTCTGGAATGTTCATGTGTTCTCAAGGAATATATCAAACAGCCAAAATTATGAAGTCATGGACATATACATTCACTAAACTCCCTCTGCCCCCCAGTTAATAAAATGTGCCAAATATTCAGGGTCAAAGGTAGCATGAAACAAATACTGATGGTGAGTTTAACTGGCCAAAATTCAATGTCCTGTCTTCTGAATGTACAATAGTAAGATAAAAATTATTTCACATAGTACTCAATTTTGAGGAAATTAAGACAGAATACAAACTTTTTTTGATATGAAACATGAACTGAATGTGTTGTATTTATTTTTATAGTATATTGGCTTTCCTTTTTGAAGTTAATCTTATATTTATCCCCTTGCTAATCCTTATTTTTAATAGGCAGGCTTTTAACGCTGTAAGGGGTGTTTTGTTCATTGACGTTAAGCCAGAGTACCTTAGGGTATTTTACAAACACATCCACTGGAATTGCTGGCTTCTCCAGTTTTGACAATTGACTGAACTGATGTAACAGGTAGTTCAATTTAGCCATCGTATGGAGAGCGATCGTTCGGCACAGTTTGATATTTAACACTGCAGCTTAACCATAAAAAATATAATTTATGCTAATATGTCTCATTCAGGCCTGTTTCCAACAAAGCCTACAATTTAGCCACTTCGTGTTCTCACAACTGCTGTTTACTAATAATGCTTGATTTCAACAGAAAAAGCCTGCCTTCAATTCAAACAGCATGGGAAACTCGTATTTTAAGGGAAGTTAATCATTTGGTGATTCTTTAATCCTTATGCTAAAAGTTGGATGTAATTTTCACATATCCTCAGTTTTCTTTCTTCATGTTTCATTATATTTCAGATCCGTACAGAATTATAACAAGTGCAGAGTGCTCACAATTTATGCAAGGGATGCATTCTTAAAACACTCACATAATCCAAAACTTCCACAGTTCAAGTTGAATTTTCACTGAGGAATAAAGACAAAATCCAGACTTACTTGACTCAACTGTGCGTGAAGAAAATTGGCATTAATTGTTTTATAGGACACTGTCTAAAACTGGCACAAAATATGACTGTACGGTGTACTTTTGCCTCATCCCACATCTGCAGAATCATGAGATTGGCCTTCTCTTCGTGTGTTCATGCTGCTGAGTCCAGAAAGGGAGTGAAGCTCCTCCCTGAATGGTAGGCATGGAGCTGCCACAACAGGATGGTGGAGGGACAGCTTTGAAAACATGGCCACAAATTCATTGGCATGCCTTCCTCTTGAATCGGGGCTGCCATGATTGCTCTGACCAGTAGTGTGCAGTGGCAGCGATGCTGTGTGACTTCCAAGGTGTGGTAGGCGGAATAGTGTCCTCTCCCTACCCATCTGTAGATGTCCATATTTTAATCCCCAGAACCTGTGACTGTGTTACCTTACATGGCAAAATGGACTTGCTATTGTGATGAAGTTCAGGATTTTGAGATGGGAAGATTGATTGTCCAGGTTGGCTCAATGAAATAAGCAGCTTTATAAGAGGGAGGCAAGAGTGTTAGAGGCAAAGAAAGATTTGAAGATGTTATGCTGCTGGTTTTGAAGACAGTGGAAGGGGCCATGGGCCAAGGAATGCTGGTGACCTGTAGAAGTTGGAAAAGGCAAGCAAACAAATTCTCCCCTAGAATCTGGACTTCTGACCTCCAAAATCTGTATTGTTTGAAAGCACTAAGTTTGTGGTAATTTGTTGTAGCAGCCACAGGAAACTAATACACAAGACTAGGAAGGCGTGCTTCTGTCAGAGTGTTCACTCTCCAGAGGCTCCTCTCAGGACGCTTCCTCTTGGAATCCAGCAGCCATGCTGCAAGCAGCCCAAATCACAAGAAGAATCCAGATGTGGAGCTCTGGTGTACAGCTCCACAGGACCCCAGACTTAGAGCCATCCAGCTCGGTGTCAGATACGTAGGCGAAGAAATCTTCATATGATCCACACCCTACGCCCCGCCCCCGCCATTTGAGTTATCCCCAGCAGCTGTCTGAGTCTTCCCAGCTGAGACCCCAGACACAGTGGCAAAAGAGTAGCTATTTCTGCTGTTCTCTAAATTCTTGACCTACAGAATCCATGAGCTTAATAAAACAGCTGTTACTAAACCCTGCTAAGTTTGGGTTGATTTGTTGGGGCAAAGGAGAAGGTGAGAATATGTGAGCCAAAGCAAAATATCTGTTTGCCAAGAAGCCAGTGTGGGTTGGCCTTTGGTCCTAGGTTAATGTAACAGGTTAGTTTGGACTGATGCTGTGATGGGGCTGAAGGAAGAAGAGATGAATAAGAAAAAGGGATGAATGGCTTGGTGTGAACCTTGCATCCCCAAGACACCACATTGATACAAGGCCTTTGTGTTGAGAATTCAGGGGTTGGGAGGCTGTGTCACATTGCATCAGTTAGGATGATACCAGCAGCAAGCAACAGATACCCTGGAGACCAGTGGCTGAAAATATAAGGATGTTTTCCATTTATGTGTAAGAAGCCAAGAGGAGAGGAGGCCAGAAGAGGGTAGGTTTAGCAGCTTAATGGAATCCTTCCACTCGGCCATCCTTAGCATGTTGGTTTGTCCCCAGGCTTGTCCCCTCATGATGATAAGCCCAAAGAAACATGGTTGGAGAAAAACATGCAGGCACTTTTAGTGTATGACCACTAACCTCAGGTGAACCTTTATACTGTCTGACAGTTTTACATTGTTTTCTAGTCCATTTACTCTCCATTCATTCTTTTACCCAGCAAGTGTTGATTGAGCTCCTATTATGCCAGGTGACCATCTCTCATTTTCCTCTCTCTCCACACGTCTCCAACCTTCTTACCCTCAGTCTCGTATGATGATCTTGTTTCCTACTTTCTGAGAGCAAAGAAGCAATGAGAAGAGAACTTCCTCACCACCACATCCTATAGCATCTGCACCCATACCCCACCCCCAGGCCTTCCTGACTGTGCATGACCTGGCTGTGTTCTTGTCTGTCCCTCCTCTTGGGCACCAGATCCGAGCCCCTGTCACCCATTCCAGAACATCACATCCGTTCCCTCTTGGATCATTGCTAGTCCATCTACTGGATTATTCTTCTCAACAGACAAATATGCTGTAATCTCTCCCATCTTAATCTCTTAAACTTGCCTCCATCTTTCCTCTTGCTCAGAATAAAGCCTTTTGTGCCTTAATGAAAATATTTTGTATGATGTATGTCTATTCAGTTGAGCCTTGAACAACACAGGTTTGAATTGTGCAGATTCACTTATTTTTTTGAATAGATGTGCAGTCAGCTCTCCATATCCCTGGGTTTTGCAACTGCCAATTCTACCAACTGTGGATTGAAAGCAGTATTTTCTATCCACAGTTGGTGGAATCCAAGGAATAGGAAGGCCAACAGTACGCATTGTCTACACCATTTAATATAAGTAACTTGAGCATGCTGGATTTTGATATTGGTTGGGGGTGGGGGGGTGAGTCCTGGTACCAATCCCCCATAGATACTGAAGGATGACTGTAGTCAAGTTTTGGGGACTCAAAGGTTATGTGTGTTTTTCTGGTTGTGTGGAGGGTTGGCACCTCTAACTAACACTATGTTGTTCAAGAGTCAACTGTATCTATATTTATGGTATGATATATACTTGATATATGTATCATATATATACATATATTTCATATATATATTTCATATATATATATATATATTACCTTTCTTTTGGCATTTGCATCATGTATCTTTTCCAACTTCCTGTATCCTTATATTTTACATGGGTCTTTTGCAAATGGCATATATATAGCTAGATTTTGTCTGCTATTTAGTTTTATAATCTGACTTTTGGCTGGAATATTTAGTTCATTCATATTCAATGTTAACTCTAATCACTTGGATTGACTGTCTTATTTGGCCTTGCTGTTTGTTCTGCCTATTTCTATGTTTTGCTTTCTTTCTTTTTTTTGGCCTCTTCATTGTTTTTTCATATTATTTCATCTTGTTTTCTTTCCTAGTTCTGAATTTAGGCACGCTGTTTATGTTCGTTTAGTTGTTACTCTGATAAATATCTTTACCCCCTCCTGAATGATACAAAGACCTCAGAACACTTTCCTCAGTTACCTTCCTCCTGATTATACATTATTGTTGTCATGCACTGTATTCCTTTTTTAATCAGAAGACATTTTTGCTGTTTTATACAAATAGTGTTCATTTAGATTTACCCACATGCTCGTTACTTCCTCTGCTCTTCTTCCTTCTTGTATCTCAGGTCCTACATCAGATTACCTTCCTTCTTCTTGAAGGACACCCTGTAGAATTTCTCTTAGTGCGTGTCTCCTGGTAGTAAATTCTCTTAGTTTTTTGTTTAAAAATGCCTTTATTTTATTCCCACCTTATTTTATTTTTTTTAAAGATTTTATTAATTTATTTTTAGAGAGAGGGGAATGGAGGGAGCAGGAGAGGGAAACATCAATGTGAAAGAGAAACATCTATTGGTTGCCTCTCGCAACTCACCCTGGGGTCCAAACTCACCACCCAGGCATGCACCCTAGTAGGGGTCAAACTGGCCACCCTTAGCTCTGTGGGGTGGTACCCAACCGAATGAACTGCACTGGTCAGGGCATGGCTGCCATTTTAAAAGCTGTTTTCACCCTAGCTGGTGTGGCTCAGTGGATTGGGTGCTGGCCTGTGAACCAAAGGGTTTCTGGTTCGATTCCCAGTCAGGACACATGCCTGGGTTGCAGGCCAGGTCCTTCGTAGGCGGTGTGTGAGAGGCAACAACACACTGATGTTTCTCTCCCTCTCATGCTCCCTCTCTTTCTCCCTTCCTTCCCCTCTGTCTACAAAATCAAGAAATAATTTTTTTTTAAAAAGCTCTTTTCACTGAAAATATAATTCCAGATTGGCAATTGTTTTCTCTCACTTCGCTGAAGATATTCCATTTGACTTTGGTGTCCACTGTTGCTGCTGGGAAGACAACTGCCAGTTAAAGGCGATCAGTCTTTTCTTTCTGGATGCCTTTGGGATATCTTCTTTGTCTTAATTTTATGAAGTTTCACTGTGTGTGTGTGGAGGTGGGTTTCTTTTCACTTACTGTGATTGGGTTTCACTATGATTGGGTGGGTTTAAATCTGTAATTGACTTTCATTTGTTCTGGGAAATTCTCAGTTATTATCTCTTAAAATTTTTTTTCTACCCAATTCTCCATCTCTTCTCTTTCTGGAACTCAGAATAAGTGTATTTGGATCTATCCTCTTTGTATTTAATCTACCTTTTTGATTTTATCTGATATTGTCTTTCTTTGCAAATATTTTGGGTAATTTCTTTGGACTTTTTTAAAATTAGTTCTCTCTCAATAATGTCTAATCTGTTCTTAAACCCAACCATTGCTCTTTTGTCCTTTAAAAAAATTTTTTTAGTGTTGTTTTAGCTGTTACCTTTTAGCTCCCTTGTTTCTCCTTTCCCCTGCAATCACCACACTGTTGTCCATGTCCCTGAGTCCTTTTTCCCTTTTGCTCAGTCCCCTCATACCCTAACCTTCCCCCAACAGCCATCATCCTTCTCTCTATCTGTGAGTCTGTCTCTATTTTGCTTGTTAGTTCAGTTTGTTCATTAGATTCCACATATGAGTGAAGTCATATATTATTTGTCTTTCTCTGACTGGCTGATTTCACTTAACATAAAGTTCTTCAGGTCCATCCATGCTGTTGCAAAAGTAAAATTTTCTTCTTTTATTATAGCTGAGTAGTCTTCCATTGTGTGAGATCCCATAGCTGTTTTAGCCACTCATCTGCTGATGGACACTTGGGCTGCTTCCATATCTTAGCAATTGTAAATAATGCTGCAATGAACACAGGGCTGCTTACATTCTTTCAAATTAATGTTTTGGGTTCTTTTGGATATATTCCCAGAAGTGGGAGTGCTGGGTCAAAAGGCAGATCCATTTTTAATTTTTTGAGGTATCTCCATACTGCTTTCCACAGTGGCTGCACCCACCTGCATTCCCACCCACAGTGCACAGGGGCTCCCCTTTCTCCACGTCCTCACCAGCACTTGTTGTTTGCTGATTTATTGATGATGGCCATTCTGATAGGTGTGAGGTGATTATCCTGGAGAATCTCTGGTTATATTTTTTAATCTTTGCTGTCATTTCCAGATTCTTGTTTCCTGTAGATATTACCCAGCTTGTACTTCATTTCTTTAAACAAAGTAAGCCTGACCGTTTTATAATTTGAATTTCATAATTCCAGTAATGCTAGCCTTGGCTTATCTGCTTTTACTGATGTTGTTTCTGCTTATAATATGTTGTTTTTTAGAATGCTTGGGTATTTTTTCTCTGTCAGTTACTCATTGTTTTTAAAAAATAACTTGTGGGAATTCTTCGAGGCCTAAGATGAAGGTACCCTTCTCTAGAGAGGATTTTTTTTTCTTCTGCCAGGTACCTAGTGTCATTCCTGCTCTAATGTCAATTTAAAATAAATTTAAACCTTAAAATAAATACAGTAAAATCTTGACTTCTTTTTGCCTACATGGGTGGAATAAGTTCGGGCAGCAAGTTCTTGCAAGGGCTGTCTGTTCTCTTTCTCTGGTGCTCCTTTGTGTCCGTTTCTGCACTCTCTGCAGGTCCGGGCTCAGATATCACCGTATCAGTGGGGCCTGCCCTGACCGTGGGATATAAAGTACAGTGCCTGTGTGGCTCCATCTTTCTGTGCTGCCTTATTTTGTTCCTAGGACTTCTTACCACATAGAATGCCTGGCCCGTTGTAGGTGCTCAGCTGGTTAAATGTGTGAGTGAGTGAATGAATGAATGAATGAATGACTGTTATCTCGGATACTCAGAATTCTTTGGACATGATACTGTGTAGTGCAGCAGACAGACTTTTGTTGACCAGAGATTTGGGAAGTACACAGCAGCATCTAGCATAATCTATTGCCCTTTAAAGGTCTGTTTAATAAAAAAACAAACCTCTCTCTCCTCAACACTAACTCATTTTTTAAAACATCACATTTTAAATATATTTGATAAATAGTATTCATTTAACACTCTGCCAGAAAGGCAGTATCTTAAACAGTTTGTTAAGTGGACAGTGATTAATAAATATATTTGTGCTAAAAAGTTCCTATTCAATATAAAAAATTGCATCCATGTCAGCAACGCTGTGCTACTTGTTTGATAAATACTTACAGAACTTTAATATTAAGTATGGAGGCCTTGTTCTTATGGAAATGAATGTCATAATGTTTTAGTTAAAATAATATTTCATATCTTTACTTTTTAAAATCATCACCCAATTTATTGATTTTAGAGAGAGAGGAAGGGAGAGAGAGAGGGGGAGAAACATCAGCCTGAGAAAAACATTGGTTGGTTGCCCTGACCGGGGTTTGAACCTGAGACCTTTTGGTATACAAGGTGACACTCCAACAAGCTGAGCCACCTGGCCAGTGCAATATTCCATATCATGTTCAAGGAAAACCTAAGCAGATCATTTCAGTTTGGCATAAAAATTGTCCTCCACTTCTGAACATTCAATAATTTGATGTTGATACAAATAGAGGCTCCTCTCTCAGAGATTTCTCACATTCTGAATTTTGAAATGGTATTAGAAAGCAGCTTGTTTACAGATGAGGAAACTGAGGCATGGAGAGCATGACTTGAGCCAGGTCTTGTAACAAAATTGGATAAGGGATCCAGGTCTTGACTCAGCTGACTTCCTATTTTATAAAGATCTTAGCTTTGAACAAGAGAGACTGCCTCTGGAATGAGTGTAGCATGAGTGGACTGCTTTCTAAACACTTGTATTCACAGAAGAGAGTTAGTGCTTGAGTGCTGCGCTGAAAGCTTTTAATGTGTTAGGAGGCAAATCTACCCCTGGCCCACTGGACATGAGCAAACATCGAACATAGGTCTCCTTTGAGCCACTGCCCTTTGTGGCTAAGTAGGGTGGCACTGGCATTCTCTCCTAGCTACTGCTGTCTCCCTTGACTGCCCTTCCCCCAATCTGACAAGCGGAGGGAGCTCAGCATTTTTCAGGTTTAAAAGAAGTATTTAGTAGACCATTCAGGTTCTTCACGATGGCCTGCAAGATTCTGGGTGACCTGCCCCTGCCTACTCGTTGGATATCCCTTACTATAATCCATCCTCTCCTTAAGTCGCCATGCTTTTCATGGTTCATATTTCTCTGCCTGGAACTAACTTTCCATTCTTCCCATGGTGGCTCCTTCCCACCCTCCATATCTCAGTTTAAAGCCTTCTTGGAAGGGCCTTCCCTGTTACTCTGTCTAAACCAGATCCTCTTCTCATTCACCATCTCAGCACCTTGTTTATTTCTTACCTTGCACCTGTGAGTTTGTCATTGGTTCAGCCATTTGTTTGTTCTCTGCATCTTTCCTAGACTGTATGCTCTAGGAGGGCGGGAAACGCGTTCCTCTGGCTCAGCCGGCCTGTGGGGTGCCGTGTATATAGAAGGAGTCGGTAACCATCTGTTTGATGAATAGATAAAGGCATAACCTCTCAGGGTTACCTCTAAACTCTCTATCCCGTAGGTTGCACTAATATCTATCTATTCATTAGTAAATCAGATCGTTCTATTAGAGTTTAATGTACTTTTCTGCAATAAACAAAACTTCTCTGCCTTTTGTTTTCCTGGTTTCTCTTTCTCTTTTATCTCTTTATCCTTTCCTTCTGCCTTCTGGGTGATGTTTTTCCCTCCTCTTGAGTCAGGATTGCTTTCCATAGGTTTCACTGTCTACAATGTGAATTCTGCTCCTGGATATTTCTCATGCATCTTAAAGTTCTGAACTGGTTTTGTCTTTCCCCTCATTTCTCCCTGAGCTCATCATGTCGGCTTTGATCTGACAACTTTGATCTTCATTCTTCTTCTCTATGCAGGTCATATTCCTTTCAAGTTTCCTGAAGAGAACAGAATATTGTTTAAATTCTTCCCCATATTTTTTTCCTGTTGAAAATCTCTTACTTTTTGTCTGTTTGCACCTTTTTTTTTTAACCAAATAAAATTCTAGCCAGGCCTATTATTTGGTCAAAGAAGAGTAAGAAATTTTTTTCTTGATTCCTCCACTTCTTTATCGGGCTGTGCTCGAATCCTCCACTGTGCACATCAGCGTCTGCATGTTTTCTTAAGTCCTTTTATTGCCTCTGTCAGGTGGGTCACGGGCCGTGACATTTAGCAGTGTCATCATCAGCTGGAAACATTATTTATTTTTTTCTCTTTCTAGCTAAAAACTAAACCTCTAGGAGCCACTGGGTCACTCAGAGGGAGGTGGATCCGGTATCCCACCACTGTTTTAGCTTGGGGAGAGTTTGGAATATGGTTCTAGGGGCTGGCTCAGGTGTGACTGTCCTTTTCTGCACCCAGCTGCACCTTTGTTTGCTGTTGTCATTGTTTGCTAAAACATTTAATTTCTGGTGGTTATTGTCCCATCTCTTGTTTTTGTTCTCATTCACATTGGGAAGAGGCGAATATATATATTGTGCATTATATGTGTAGTCCTGTGCTGCATAATGACGTTCCAGTCTACAGCAGACTGCAGACATGATGGTCCATTCATCCTCTGTGTGTAGTGGGCTGTACCATCTAGGTTTACGTAAGTGCGCTCTGTGATGTTTGCGTGATGACGAAATCACTCAGTGATGCATTTCTCAGAGTATTTCTTCATCGGTAAGTGATGCATGACTCTTTATCTCTCTCTCTCTCTAGATATATGCACCCAAATGTGTGTATGTGTCTGTAATTAAGAAAAAGGGTAACAAAGTGTTCATAACATTTTGAACCGAGTGTGTTCCCTGCTTTATAACATTTGCTCTTGTCAGTTGAATTTGGTATATGTGCATTATTGGTATCTAAACATTGGTTCTGGTGGGTCATGCTTGCATTGTTATAAGAAATTTTAGATCGAGTTTTAAATGCATTGCAGGTAGTAACGAGAACTGTTGTTTATGAGTAGCTTTTCTTCCTTTAGGGAGTCATCCAAGCAGGTCTTTTGTTTTGTTGGTGTTTATTTGGTTCGACCAACATTTTGGGGGCTCCTATTTTGTGCCAAGCAGAACCCTGAGAATACCAGATGGTCCTTCTATCTTCCAAATTGTCAAAGCCTATTTGTATTTTCACTGTTTTTTTCTAAATTGGCAGGTTTAATGGTATACCTCCAGTTCTATCATCTATTCTGTCAGCATGTAATTAATAAAAGTGTTAAATAGTACTGGGCAAGAACTGACCCTTGTGGAACTACATTTATTAAATTCCCCCAAGCTGACATTTTACATTGACCTGTTAATCAATTCTGCATTCACTGGATACATAAATTAGTTTCCCAGGTTCATGATGGGTAGGCTGTACAAAATGAAACTACATCGTTAGATAAATTCCTCTCCTTGAAGGTGAAGAATCATTAGATTTATTCTCAAAGCCATGTTGGTTTTTAGCCAGGCTGTAGCTCTTCATTAAAATAAGCTAGGCCTGGCTTTCATGTTTTTCAGACTTTGAGTGCAGTAGTAGGTGAGGGACTTAGTTCCTTTAATGCCTTTAGGTTGTCAACAACCAGGGGTTGATGGTGCCAACTAAACACCAACAGGAATCGCTAGGTTGGGGGGTGGTGAGGAAGAAAACTTCATTCAGTGCAAAAAGCTCAATCGTGTTACAGTAAGGCTGTGAGGAGGCCCTGGGGTGAGAAGGCCCTCAGGTGAGGCACCTCTCAGGCTAGACAGCTCTGTTCTGGTGAGAAGTCTTTGGTGTTTTAGCCCCAGTTGGGGAAATGCAATCTTCAGTTCTCAGTGGAAAGGGAAAGTGCCCTCTCTGAGTCAAAGGGAACCTGACTTATATAGACAAGAGTCCCTGCCCCTAGTCCCTGATTGGTCTGTCCTTATGCAAATGAGTGCTATAAATCCGTGCAGTTCGATTGGTTCAAACAGCACTGCCCTGATTGGTCAGAATGGAGCTGCTCTGATTGGTTGGTGAAGTTATAGTGGCACAGCTCCAATTCAACAGGAAACGTCTCAGTCCTATTGGTTGAAACAAGATTCCAGGAACTCCGTTATAAGCGCTGGTTCAGATGCCTTTAATTCCCAGTGCAGAATTAAAAGATGGGTTACAGTAAATGCATATTTTGGGACTCTGCCAAAATTAAGGTGTTTAAGTTTTTAAAATATAATTCCAACAGGGAATGGCTTATATAGCTAGGGGCTGTGCAAAGTCAGCTCAGATAGGTATACTTTCTGAACAAGAAACACAAACGGTCAGCATGTATTTGGAGCCATGTACAGTGGGCTCTACCTTGACTGGAGTGTGGACCTGAGAGTGAAGCCTGGCCAAGGACGGTTATTTTTTTCCCAGAGTAATTGAGACTTATCTGAAAATATCATGGCCACTTTATTGGACCACCTAACTTTCTGTGGCCACGCTCACTTTTCTAATAGTCTGGGACACTGGTTTGTTATACTGTTGGTAAAATGTGCGGTAGAATATTTCCTTTCATAATTTCCTTGCTCTCCCTTCACCTTTGAGAGTATGTAGGAGAAAGGGAATTCCACAATGATGAATCCAGTAATGGAGCAGTGAGAAACATATATACAACAAAGTACAATTTCCTTTTCCTTTAGTGCCTTCCATACTCTAATCCTCACAGAACTTTTGGTAGCAGCTACAAGTTTCCATTTTACATAGGTGGGGATGGGGTGGGGATGTCACCTGGTGGTCACATAAGTTGTGGCCAGTCACAGAACTTGTGAGGTGTAGAGCAGGACTCAATGTCAGGCCCTCTGAGTGCAGCCACACCTGTCCCCACACCCAGCCCAACAGATGTGACACAGCTGTCTCTGCCTCTTCCTCATCACTTTCTTCCTGCTCCTCGCTATCCTAGTGTCCTACAGACCTGATCCTGTGCCTGGGTTTGCCTTCCCCCATTGTTCCCCAGTTCCGTGGGGAGGAAGAATCTTTGGTTTGATTTTCTGATGAGGCTTCTAATAAGGCTTTTTCCAGGTGGTGTTGTTCTTTCGACATCTTCCCAGGCTGAGGTGAACGCTGAGGTGATGCCATGCTACCAGTAAGAGCTTGCTGCCTTGGGGACAGTGTGCCTTCTGCTTCCCATTCTTTGCTTTCCACCCTCATGGCTGCTCCTGTGAGGGAACGGCTTCCCTTCCCTCCTTACTCCTGGGCCCAGCTCGCCAGAGCCCACCCACACCTTGTACAGCGCTCCCTCGCGGGGCGGTGGTCGGAGTGTGTTCGGACCCAGGCTTCTCTCAGACATCCTCAGCCACGCACCGGTACCCACCGGAGCCCTGCCGGCCGCGGTGGGCCCTGGCCTGGGCTCAGGCTCTCGGTCCCTGGCTGAGACACGACAGCCCCCTCCCTGCCTCGTGTTCCTCGGGGAGAATTTGCTCAGCAGCGGAACGTTGCTCCACGGGAACTGTCCCCTGGGTTGTCTTTCAAAGCATCTCTCCCAGAAGAAAACAGTGTGAGCATGTGCTCTCCTCTCCACGGCTTACCTGTGCGCCAGGTTTAATGAGCCTCCATCGTACCAAATCGAACAGCTCACACCTGCGGAGTGGTTCCCTTCACACCAGCCCTTTTCAAAAACGGCTCCATTGAGGTGTCATTTACATATCATCAAATTCACCAGTTTTCAGTGCACAGTATAATAACTTTAGAGCTGCGTGACAACAGCTACTTTTAGAATATTTTCATCATCCCCAAAGGATCCGTTGTGCCCGTTTTCAGTTAAGCCCCATCCTGCCCCAGCCCCACCCAACCACCGATCTACTTTCTGGGCAGTTCGTATGAATGGAATCATACAATATGTAATCTTTGGCATCTGGCTTCTTTTGCTTAGTGTAATGTTTTTGAAATTCATCCATGTTGTACAGTATCTTTTCTGTAGTGTGTTTCTTTTTATTGCTGAACGGCATTCCTGTGAATGGGGTCCCACATTTCGTTTATCCATTCACCAGCTGATGGACATCTGGGCTGTTTTCACCTTTGGACTGTTTTGAATAATGCTGCTGTGAACATTCATATACAAGTCTTTATGCAGACAAATATTTTCATTTCTCCTGAGTAGATACTTAGGAGGGGGAGTTGCTGCATCCTATGACAACTTCATGTTTAACTTTTTAAGAAACTGCACTGTTTTACATTACTCCCAGCAGGGTGTGAGGCCCATGCTTCTCCTCACCCTCGCCCAGGTGTGGTTCTCTTACCTTTTCGAGGTTGACTGAGAGCAGATGTGTTCTCAAAGCCTCTCCACTCTGCCTGTTCCTTTCCTAGGCGCGGCACCTTCCCTGGACTGCAGATCCGCTCATGCGGGCATGCCTGCTCCCTAAAAGCAGGTCTAAATGGCTGCAGAAAATATAATTTCACAACATTCATGTTCCTGCCCTCCTAATTGGTATTGGAATTTTTTCCTTTGTGGTAGGTATTTTTTTCTCCTATAAGGAAGGGAGGAACAGCCCATACCCCTAAGTGATGACGGTGAACTTAGTAATATACCACGCACCAGGAAGGACGTATTTATGTTAAATTGTAAATGGGCATTCTGAGTATGTAGAAATCAATAAATGTTACTTTCAAAATGCAGACATTGCTGAGCCAGGGAAAGGTGAGCTGAGTGCCACTAGGCCAGGTAGGATCTGATTGTGTGCAGTGCATGGGACTAAGAAAAAAAGAAAGAGAGATTAACGGTAATAAGAAGAGAGAAGAGGGTTGTGGAGGGCCTGAGGAGAAAGTGTGCAGGTCGACCTTTCGAATCAGGATCCCATTACCAGCCCTGTGTCTCTGGAAGGCAGCAAGCTTCCCAGAGCCTCAGATTTCCCTCAGTTCACTGGGGCTGGCTGTGTCAGCCTTGTAGGCACTGACAGCCTCCAGCTAGAGTGTGGATTGCCTCACACAGGGCCTGGCGCTTAACAGGTAGGGAGATGGAGAGGGACTGGGGAGGAGGCCACGAGAACTGTGTTCTGGGGCAGGTGAACGCTGCAGATTGTAGAGTAGTGGTTCTCAAACTTTCCTCTGAGAATTACCTGGAGGTCCAGGCTGCACCCCCAGAATTTATGAACTAGATGGTGGGGTGGGGGGCGGGGCCTGAAATGTGCATTTCTAACAAGTTCCCAGGTGGTGCTGCTGCAGCTGGTGCAGGTGGTGCTTTGAGAGCCACAGGTATAGATGAGAGGAACCACTGGGGAACCAGGTTCATGCCACAGGGAGGAAGTGATGCATCCTCGATGCCTTCTGCACTAGGGAGACTCTGCTTAAAAAGTTGAGGTCCCTGTCCTCAACAGGTCTGCCTAGTGCAGTGATTCTTGGAGAGCTGGGCGAGGACTGGGAAGGTGGTTCAGGATGTCCATATTAGATCCTGCACGGGGACCTTTTCAAACTCTACCTGTCCCCAGCAGGAGATTCTAATGCTGCATTTTAGGGGGGCTCCCCACATCCTCCCTTCCTCAATGACCTTGTCTCTTGCATTTATTGCTGTATTCTTGGTAACCAAAAGAGTGCCTGGCACTGAGCAGGTGCTCAATAAATATTTGTTGAGCAGATAAATGGAGGTTGAGAATTACCATTTGCATTTATTTGTTAGGGCTGCCATAATGAAATACCACAGACTGGGTGGTAAAATAACAAAATTCATTTTCTCATGATTCCGGAGGCTGGAAGTCCAAGATCCAGGTGCCCACATGCTTGGTTTCTCTTGATACCTCTCTCCTTGGCTTGCAGATGGGAAGTGTCCTTCTCATTGCGTCCTTACCTGGTCTTTCTTCTGTGTGCTTGCATGTCCCTGGTATGTGTCTCTGTCCAAATTTCCTCTTCTTGTAGAGACACCAGTCCTATTGGATTAGAGCCCTCCTACAATTTCATGTAACCTTCATTACCTCTTTCAAGTCCTTATCTCCAAATGTAATTATGCTGGGGGGTAGGGCTTTCAAATATCAGCTTTTGGGGAAACACAGTTTAGTTCATAACACTATTGTAGAGGACCATGGCTGCTGGCTGCAGGGATCATATTTCTCAGGGGGGCTCTATAAAGATCTATACCCCTCATCTAGTGGGCTCCTTTGCGCCTTACTGAGAGGCAGAGCACAGACATATAGACTTGGGCCTTAATGGAAAAAAGGAATAAAAGTACTGACAGGCACAGTTTCGAGGAGGAATTATTCATTTGTTTTATTCCAGAGCCATTGCCTATTAGTGGTATGATTATTTTTTTTCTATACAATACAGCATGAAACTGTGTGACGTTATTTGTCAGCTAAGTTGTTCAGAGTCCTAAATCTTGCCATGCTTCTAAAATTGGACTCTAGCGCGGAAGCATCTGCTTGAGGTGTGCTGCCCTGAAGGGGGCAGGGCAGCAGGATTGCTGGAGGAGTAGAATAGGAAGGTGGGACAGACGCAGCAGGGGTTCTTGCGCCATTGCCTTTGGCTGTGGCCAGAGGAAATGGGGAATTTGTTGCTTATCCTTTGAGCCCCTCAGCATCTCGTCCCACCAGGCACAGTCCTTGTAATGCATTGCAGGCTCTCAGTGAGTACATTACACCTGAGACCTCCCCTTTGTTTGCAAATGTTGTTATTAATGACTTGATATCACCTGTGGGACTGCCTGGTCCTCTTCCTCTGTTCGTGCTCAGGCGGGAGCCTCAGTCAGTCTGGGAGCTGCAGGAGGGATAGGGCTCCCCCCCTTACCTGTTCCTGCTTCCTCCCCAGCTGGCAGGCCTGCACCTCCTGAGGCTAGGAAAGGAAGGCAGGCAGGCAGCTGGGAGGTGGGGGAACTTGGGGGTACAACCCTTTCTTGGAAGTTCCTCATTTGGTAGTAGCAGCAGGTGACAGTTCACACAGGAGATAACTGGCTGGAGCCTCTGGGTTGTGGAGCTGGAGGAGCCTGGAAGGTAACCCTTTTCATCCTGTCCCTTCATGCTGTCCCTGCCAGGTCCTGTCCTGACCCCCTGACTGATTTTTGTGTTTGGCCCAGCTCTCTCTCTCTCCACCTTGGTGCACTCACCCTAGTTTAACAGAGTTCACATGCCCAACCCCTTCTTCCCATTACTCAGCTCCCCTGCTCTCTTCCTGCTTTGGTTCTAAGCGGGTGGGCTGTGAGCACGGTAAGGGTTTCAAGGGTGTAAACTTTGGAGATGTGTTGAGTACTGTGGTCGTGTTCATTTGCTAGGGCTGCAGTAACAAAGTACCACATACTGAGTGGCTTTGCTTAGAACATGGAAATTTTATGGTCCCGCTGTTCTGGAGGCCAAGTGTTGACAGGGCTGTGCTCTCCCTCAAGGCACCAGGGAAGGATCTGTTCTGGGCCTCTCTCTCAGCTTCCAGTAATTCCTTGGATTCTGGCAGCACAGCTCCCAAGTTCACATGGCTTTCTCCCTGCGTGTGTGTCTGTGTTCAAATTTCCCCCTTTTATGAGAACACCAGTCCTGCTGGGTTAAGGACCCACTCTGCTGCAATACAGTCTCATCTGAATCTGACTATTACATCGTCAGTGACTCTATGTTCATAACAATGATCTTGGCTTCCTATGAGAAATAGCTCGAGATATGGTTTGAATTGGGGTTTCTAAGAATATACTTATAAACAAATGCTGTACCGTATTTCTATGACACACCTACTTTTAAGATAGCAGGAGATGGAAATTGCATTTTATACAAAGTAGGAAGCAAAAAGAGGGGCAGTGACATTTGCAGCTGCAAATTCTTGGAGGCAAAATTAGAACAGAGTGCAGGTTTACTGAACCTTTAGTTCCCTATTTGGGGCAGCCTTCTGGACCAAGCAGGCCCAGTAAGTGAGGCTAAGAATTGGAAGCTTCGAGCTGGGTTTCTGGCGTCAAATGCCTCTGCCTGAGCCAATCAGTCATCATCTCTAAATTTTAGATGGCTCCATCTCGGGAGGCAGAATAATACTACCTAAGAGAGAAGCAATAAAAAGGAATAAATTATGCTGTAAGTGTGTTTAGGAGATCCTCAAATGAAAGGCACTACAAGATCAGTGGTAAATTTTCAATTACCACTTGGAATAGAGACAAAAATGATCTTCCCTTTTCTTTTCCATTTATCTCCGTGGGTCATACCTGCAATCACAGGTCTAAAGGTGAGCATGGTTGACCTGTGAGGATGATCAAAGAGACAATCAACCAGGTGGACGAAGTCACCAGTCTTCAAATAAATTTCTGAGTGTGCTACATGCTGTTCGGATTCTGGCACGAGGACTGTTTGCCCTGCCGTGAGTGCCGGCGGGGTCTGCTTCTGCTCCTGAACTGTTCTGCGCTCTATGCCACTTTGTGAGCTCACAGTAGGGCCCTTGATCTCTGAACATGACCTTGACAGTTCATTAACTACTGGTGGCTCTGTTCCTCAGAAGCATGCCTCTGGGTGGACGCTTGCCATTACAGAATCTTTTTATGTGCCCGCTAGCAAGATGAGCAACATCAGGCACCTGGTCCACGTTATCGCTATTTAGAAAAACCTTTGCCTTCAATCTTGACTCTCTCAGTCTAAAGAAATATCCTCGGAGAGCAGCACTGGTATATGCTTTCATTGCTAGCGATAGCTAGCAACAGAATTCACCTGCATTGTGCTTGGATTGATGCATTGTAACTGAGACCAACCGAAGGAACTATAAAAATTTTATAAATTGATTTTTCTTACTTCCAAAGAAATGTAGTAATTTGAACCAGATTCACCTAGTGTGTGGTGAGAGTCAGCAGAAGAATTCAAGGACAGAATGACCAGATTTTTCCATCCATCCGACGTCTCCTGTAGCTCCAGTGTGTGCTATCACTGGGGCTGATCTACAAATATTCTTGTGTTGCCGAGTGATTGGCACAAGATACTCTGTTTATCCACTTGTCTCAGGTCAAGTTCCCTGGGAAGCAGATTCTGTGATGGTGATTTGCAGGTAGGAAGTTTCATGAGGGATGTAGGAATGCTCTTTGGATCCATGGATGGAGGAATGAGGAAGACAGGATTGGGTAGATGGGGAAGTTGCACTGTGATGCAATCAAAATGAAGGCCTCCGCTGATCCCAGTGCCCTAGGTTTCAGGTTTTGTTAGGTCTGCTACACATATCTAGCGCCTTTCTTATGTCAGAGGCGTGCTTACCCAAGACATGCTTTTCTCATTGTGATGGCAGACATACATGATGCAAATCCCATTAGCCAGCACAAGTGATGTGGCGAGGCTCAACATCAGTGGGGCTCCTGGTTATGTTGCTCTGGAAAGAATTTCCCCAAAACTTCATGGCTTAAGACTAACAATCATTATATCATCTCTGATGTTTTCCAGGGGTCAGGCACTAGGGAAGGGCTCTGCTGGGTGGTCCTGGCTCAGGGTCTGTCATTCAGCCACAGTCAGACGATGACTGGAGCTGGCATTGGAAGGGGATGACCAACGTTCTCAGGCTTCTCCATGTGGTCTCTCTGCGTGGGCTAGTTGGGCTTTCATTCTGCTTGGTGGTATCATTGTTGGACTACTTGTGAGGTGGATTAGAACTTCAGCACAATTGTTCCAGAGAACCTAGTGGAAGCTACAGTGTCTTTTAAGACCAGCCGTGGAAGTCACCTAGCATCACTCCTGCCTCTCTTGGTTGAAATAGTCACAAAAGCCTGCCCACTTTCAAGGGGAAGAGATACAAATCCCAACTTGATGGGAGCCTTGTAAGAAGTGCACGGTGAATGGGAGGTGGTGGTTGTGGCCGCTTGGGGGAAATGCAGTCTGCCACAGTGGGGTAGGGAGGTGTTTTGCCACAGCGGGGAGGGAGGAGACTGGCTCTTAGCTACACACAAACTATCGTAGGCCCTTAGCCTTTGCACAGGGCTGTAAATACAGTGGATACACAAACATACATATTGGATAACTCTATTAGGTTGAGTGCCTAGAAATATGGCCTGCATGGGAAACATGTGCAAGATATTTATTGAGGGATTGCTCTTATGAAAAACCCAAAGCAGGTGAGAGAAGCAGAACAGGGCAGGAAGAAACCAGGCAAAGATGTGGCTTTAGGAGGTCTGGCTTTAGCCTATGTTATGGTCTGAATGCTTGTGTCTCTCAGAATTTGTATGTTGAAATCCTAACCTTAATGTGATGGTATCAGGAGGTGGGGTTTTGGGAGATAATCAAATCACCAGTGTGGAAACCTAATGAATGGGAATGCTCTTATAAAGGAGACCCCAGAGAGTTCTCTAGCCCTTTTTCTACCGCGTAAGGATACAACAAGAAGACAGCAGTCTGTCACTCGGAAGAGAGCTCTCATCAGAAATGAACATGCTGGCACCCTGATCTTGGACTTCTAGAACTGTGAGAAATAAATTTCTGTTGTTGATAAGCTCTCTGGTCTGTGGCACCTTGTTAGAGTAGCCCAAACTGATGAAGACACCCTAATTCCATGAGATGCTCTGGAGTGCGAATCGTACCACAAAGTTTTACTGCCTTGAGGCAAGGGGTCCAACTTTTATTCCCTTGCATCTGTCAGTAACAGGTGCCCCTGGGGGAGGTGGGAGAGGCCTCTCTAAGAAAGGTAGCTCCCATAGGTAAGCAGAGACTTCCAGAGAGGGGCGCAGGTGTGAGCAGTAAGCAGCCAACACCTGCAGCAGGAGGATGGGTGCACCTGCCTGGTAAGTGGTGATCCGAGCGGGAGACCAATAGCGGTGCTACAGGCCAGTGCTTGTGCCACTCAGGTCCACTTGTTTCTCACTCTGAGCTTACTGTATTCTCTCACAGCTTCTCTAGAATTCCTGTTGGTCAGAATTTTTTGGGTTAGTGGGACAATCTACAGCCCCTATTGCTGCAGTTGGTCCTGAGGCCCTAGCTGATACTCATCAACCTTGTCTACTACCCTTTCTAGAATCCCTTCCCTTGGCTGGCCCCTCTGCTGGTCAAGGGGCTTGTCTAGTGGAGTGACCCACACTTTCATCCCTGAGGGGCCTGAGCCCTTGGTTACCATGGCTTTTTCAGGATGTGGTTGATGTACCTGCTAATTCACAGTTGAAACTGGGCACTGAAGGACCAAGGCACACACTGGTAGATCGCCTGCCATGACCGCCACATGATGTCTGTACTCTCCCTGCCCTGTTGTGAGCAGCATCCTCACATCCTCAGGATGATCACTGTCAACCCCCCTTGCCAGTAAGACAGCTCCATTTCTCTGCCTGTTAGTGGAATGAGGAGCCTAGAGTAACTGAGGAGGCAGTAGTTACAGCTGTAATTTTAGTAAAAGTTGGTCCCATGCTGGAAGAAACATACCTAGACCCACAGAGTTAAAAGTATTAAGCATAGGAAACAAATTTTCCATGTGACCCTGGGAGTAATAGTGAGTGGGGCTACTCCTTCTTCCCCCATCCCCTGGTTCCCAGACCTGTGCATTCTATTTACCAGGAGCCAGCCCCATGTCATGGCTCTTGATTTAAAGTATATGCTCCTCCCAAAGCACAGTGTCTTCCCTGCACAGGGTGTTGTGTCCAAGCTTGCAACTCAGCTGCGCTTTCAAGAAGTCATTCCAATGTTCTGTCAATTCAGAAGGCTCTGAATGGTGTGCTAAGTAGTAGTACCGGTGGATCACATGATCATGTGCCCACAGTCACCCTCTTTCCTGCAAAGCGCATTTCTTTGTTTGAAGTGAATTGGTGCAGGAGCAGACTTTCAGGAGTAGCCGTCAGTTGGATACTCTCTGAGTCCTTGGATGGTGGGGGTGGCTGAAGCCTACAGGCAGGAATGATGAGTCCATACCTGGAATATTTGTCAGTCCTAATCAGGATGAAACATTGCCCTTTTCAATGTGCAAGAGAATCAACTCATTGCCAACTAGCTGGTTGGTCTCTCCTAAGGATGGCACCATATTGGAGGCTCAGGATGGGCTTTTGTGGCTGGCTGGCTGAACACTCAGCCATAGCTGTAGCTAGGGAAGCCTTGGAGAGTGGGAGACCCTGGTGCGGGGCCCACGTGGAGCATCTGTCCCTCCGCTGCAGCTGCTCCATTCATGAACCTGCTGCCGCACGTTCTTCCTCTGCATCCCTTTGATGGCAATCTTCCATGCCACCCATTCTGCAGGTGAGAAGGGTCATTGCAGAGGGGTAAATTAATTGTTCAAGGTCTCAGAGCTTGTGAGGGTATTTCAGAAGTTTATAGGTACCATTTCCTCCGCACCACGTTGCCTCTTCTATGCTCTCAGACCTATTTCCAGGATGTCTATGAATAGAAGAGAAGTCACCTGTGGTTGACTGCATGTGGGTGAATTGACTCACTCATGAAATGCCAGATGTAGATGAGCGTTAGTTTTTCAAAATAGGCTCTGACTCAGGTAACTGTACTGTTCAAGGACGGGAGCTGGTGCCGGATCCTGCCCTGACTCAGGGAGTGATTCAGACCAAGAGCTGGCTGAATCTAGGAGGAATTTTGCACTGCATTATCACCTTTTGGGAGTTCATCTTACCCCTTAGCTAAGAATAGACGTGGACAATGAATAAACCTTCCTGAAATTATCCCCCTTCACTGGCACCCTGGGTGTTCTTTCTGTGTCCCGTCTAGACAGTAGGGACCACTGCATTTCGAGCTTTTCTTTTTGTCTCCTCTGTCCAGTTTGCCCTTGGATGATGGCGTCCTCCCAGGTGCTTTTGGATTGACTGGAACATTAAGGACACTGTTGGCTCAGAGAAGGAGATTCACTTGCATAAGCTGTTTATGTGGGAGCCGGTCCTTGACCCCAGTGGCTCGGCTCCAGAGCTCACGCTCTGTTTTGCGGCGGCAGACACAGACTGTTCATAGTCATTGACAACTACTGATGAGAAACTGCCACCTACTTGTTCAGCAGTGTCCTAAGGCATTAACAACCACGTGGGGATTGGATCACGATTCACACACTAACAATTTTGGATGGTATTTCATTTTATTTTACAAAATGAACTTTTATTAATTGCATAAAGATTATTCTGGAAAAACTTGTTAGGACACAGGACAGTCCTTTGAACTTTTGTTTATAGCAGCTTACAGATTAGTGGGAGTTAGGTTTTTAGAAGGTATAGTAAAAACTTAAATCCCCCTATTTTATTGAGTAAATATGAAAAAGTAAATCACTGGATCCTCTCATGTTAAATAATTGATTTCTCTTGTAAGTGTATATGTGTACATTTTTTTCTTCTACAAAACCAGTATAAAATTTTGACTAAAAGAAAATTTTAAGCCACTTTCCATCCCTTGCGAGGCTTTTTGGACCATTCCCACGATCACTCCAGATCAGCCCTGCATACAGGGAAGGGGCTGGCAGAGCTATGTGAGTGAATAGGACACAAAAGAGGAGCACCTTCTAGGCCTCTCTCCTTCATAGTTTGTATTGTAGTTTCAGCAATTTGTTTCCCTTGTTGTTCAGCACCTGTATCAACTTATATTCAAACAAAAATTAAAAAATGAATTTCAAACTCCATCCATAACTTGTGGGCCCACACCCTCTTTTTGTTTCTGTTAGCTGAAATGCTCTTGAGTTGTACGTGCTCCTGTATTCTAGGGGGAAAGTGATAACCTTGGCCCTCTTTGAATGCCAAGCATGCTCTTATGGGAATAAGACAACAAGTCCTCATATTTAGACCATTTGCCATTTGCCATGCATTTGTGCTGCTGGTCCATTAGCATGGTGGACCTGGAGTGGCTGTAGTTACAGAAACTCCTGGAATAGATTCATAGGCGGAAAATGCTTTCTGTTGCTGCCACTTTATGGAGATCCTGGCACAGGGTGTATTAGATTTCTTGTTTAGGATCAGCCTACATTTCTCCTAAAAACTCACAGCCCCCTGGACTGTTTGATTTCTAATCCTGAACAGACGTGAAGAAGTAATCGGCTGCAGGCTGGTGTGTGGGCTTCTGTGAACTGTAACAGCCCAGCCTTCCTCCCTTAGAGACAGTACGTGCTCCTCTCCCCAGCCAGGCTTCAGTGATGCAAAATATTTCTGGGTTTGGGCTTAGGAGTGAAAATCCAGTGTGATGCTGCCTTTGCTTGCCACCTTCTCCTAACTGTTATACACAAGAAACTGATGTACACCAGGGAGGTAATTGACATTAGAGCCTTGTAGTGTTAGCACTGGAGGGGTAACACTCCCTTTGTGAATTTGGCCTTTGCTGTTCAGCTCCTGCTGGGAGTGACTCCTGGCTACTGGTCTAGATTATTCCTGGAGGGAAAGGAGAGGTCTCAGGTAGCCTGTCTCTTTTGACTGTGGAAGGGTTCCAGAATTTTCTTGTAGCTTCTACATCACCACCAGAAATAATTTAAGTCCCAGAGGCTCTTCTCTAACCAGCCTACCCCCTGAGTCATTCCTGTGTGCTCCCCATCTCCCACAACGATTGTATTCCTTTGTCCATTCCCAATTTTAATTATGCATTTACTCAATGGGCTTCCCTTCTGGTTAACTTTTACTGCTAACTCATTAAACCTCTGAGTCACACATTCATTAGTAAAGAGAGGGGGAAGAATGAAAGAACAAGAAGGAGCTGTGCCCGGGGAGGAACTCGGGGGTGGATCCCTGTGTTTAAGTGTGGCTGACTCTCTGGAGGTTGCTGTTAGCTCCTCCCCCTGGTGCGCTGTGCCCCGCCCTGCAGATTGCCGGACTGAGTGCAGCGAGTTCACTCATCCTGGTGGGTTTTAACGTGACTTCTTGCTGTTGCAGGAGGGACTGACTGACAGTTCTTCTGCAAGTGCTTCCCTCCTACTTAACTATGCCCTCTGAACTTCAGTGGTCTCAAAACAACAATGGGGCTACTAATTAAAAAGTTCTAATCTTAACTTGTGTCTTGGAAAGAGCATTAAAGGGAATCAATTTATAACCCACAGAGACACTTTTTAATATTCTCTTTTCTTTTCTCTGCCATTTCTCCAAAACCACTCCCCTTTCCACCACCCAGCTCACCAAGCTATTTCCTTCTTTCCCCACCTCCTCCCTAAGGCAAGTTGTTTTACTCCTCGTATCCTCCTCTCTAAAATGAGGTTCATGGTGGCGCCTGGCTGATACCTTGTTGTGAGGATTAAATGAGATAAAATAGGTAAATCCCACCTATGCAGTGCCCAGAACATTATAAATGCTCCTAAAGGTTAGCTGTTATTATAATTTTCAATTCAGCATCCTTAGCCTCAATTTTGATTTTCCTCTTTCAGTGGAAACACTAGAGGAAGAAATATGGACTCTGAGAAAATGATTCTTAAGTAATAGTACAATAGCTATTGTTTACCGAGCTTGACCTATGTACCAAGTGCCTTCCTGAATCCTTTCTCTACAGGGTCTGTTTCCTCCTTACCACAGTCCTGAGGGGTAGATGCCACTTGATCCCCATTTCACAAATGAGGAGACTCACACTTAGAGAGATGAAGCAACCTGCCCTAGGCCACATGGTTACTGAGTTGGAGGATCTAGAATTTACACGCAGGCCTGACTGATTTCCAAGTCCATAGTTTAATGGCTTTGCAACAGTCTGCAAGCCAGTGTTGCTGCCAGCCACCAGGCAGATATACGTAGTCAGCGTGCATTTTTGATGCCTGAGGGCTGTGACCCCTGCCCAGAGACTTGGGGCCTCTGGTGGTAAGTGAATTGCCCTTGGAAACAGCTGCTGGGTGGGGCCAACACCTGCGCCTGAGGTGAAGCCACCAGGCCCCTGCGGAGGTGAAGGCCCTGAAGACCTCGTTGGTATTCAGTGGGTGACAGAAAAATTAATTTTTCTGCAAAGGTTGGCATTTATTTCTTAATAACCAGTTAAAAATTTATGTAGCCTCCCTAATCAGCAAAATAAAGGCTTTCTGTACTTTCATGTGTGCTAGAAACCACTAATGAGTTCTTGGGGATTCATCACTGACTCAAGACTAGAAGTAGAAGCCAGTATATCTGGAGTCAGTAAAAACAGCCAAGATACTTCAGCTGCAAGGGAATCTTTAACTATTCCACACATCCAGTGCTGCACCTGTCTTGTGGGATTTGAGGATGAGGCAATGATACCCTGCATAGGATGCCTGGTATGCATTCTTCCACCCTCGTGACCTGGAATTTCCTGGGTAGGCCCTGTGCATCCCTGCAGACTCGTCTCTATGGCTCCATCTGAGGGCTCTGTCTCTAGGCAGAGTCCTAGTTACACAACTCATTGTCCCAGAGGCCAGCATGTAATGCTCGGCTTTGCAGCAGGTGTAAGGGCCAACATATTGCTGGGTTCCAAAGAGTGAGTAGGAAGAGAGTTGCAGGCTGGGGTAGTGTGGTCCATGCCTGTTTTCTGTGCACACAAGGGTCAAATGCCATTGATAGTAGTGGCAACTGAATGCTATTCTCCTTTTCTTCCTTCTTCTTTCTCTCTTTTTCTCTGTCTTCCTCCTTCTTTTTCCCCTACTATAAGAATATACAAGGGGGAACCCCCCAAAAAAATAGCCAGAATTATCTTTTGGAGGGTAGGCCCCTTATAGTACAGGCTTCCCCCACTAGGTGAGTGTCTAGGAACCCATTTGTATCAGTGTGCCAGCTGGTGGTGCTGTGAGAGGCTGCACTTGGCTTCAGTGAATGTTTTTTTGAAGACTCTTTTGATGCATTTGCCCATTTCATGATGGGTGATTTACAAGCGCACCTGCCCACATGGCGCTAAGTGTTCAAAACCAGCAAGACATGCATGCCCCACCTTCCCTAGTCCCACCCTCCCTAGTCACTTGATCTCACTCAGAGCAACTTTTTTTCTGTTTCCCCATGGAAAAAAGTCCTCAAAGGGAAATGTTTTGCCAGTGTGGAAGAGGTGAAACAAAAAATGGCAGAAGCACTAAAAGGCATCAACGTTGATGAGTTCAAAAACTGTTTTGAGCAGTGGAAAGAAGTCTAGATATATGTATTGCATCAAATGGAGAGTACTTTCAAGGTGACTAAAGGTTAAACGTAGAATAAATATACCTCTTTTAATTGTTCAATTACAGTTGTCCCCATTATCCCCCCATTATTCTCCCCTGCCCTACCCACCCCCACATTCAATCCTCTCCCCCTTGTCTTTGTCCATGGGTCCTTTATACATGTTCCTTGAATTGACCCTTCACCTTCCTTCCCCCATTATCCCTCTGTTCCCTCTCCTCTGGTCACTGTCAGTTTGTTCTTTATTTCCATGTCTCTGGTTCTATTTTACTGGCTTGTTTGTTTTGTTGATTAGGTTCCACTTACAGGTGAGATCGTACGGTATTTGTCTTTCACCACCTGGTTTATTTCACTTAGCATAAAACTCTCCAGTTCCATCCATACTGTTGTGAAGGGTAGAAGCCCCTTCTTTCTTTCTGCTGTGTAGTATTCCATTGTGTAAATGTACCACAATTTTTTGATCCACTCATTTTTTATAACTAAATTGCAAGTTTTGGGGTCCCCTCTTGTATATAGCAAGAGACTATGTCAAGAAGATTTGGCAGATCATTCATTCATTCATTTCTCAAACATTTATAAAGCTCTTTATTGAGCATGAGGTAAGAGGTACAAAGATAAAAAAAAGAAATCCCTCCTGTGGGATGTACGTGGTCTACAGGTGTCCAACCTTTTGGCGTCTCTGGGCCGCACTAGAAGAAGAAGAGTTGTCTTGGACCACACATTAAATACACGAACACTAACAAAAACTGATGAGGGGAAAAAAGATTTTAAGTAAATTTACGATTTTGTGTTGGGCCGCATTCACAGCCATCCTAGGCTGCATGTGCCTATGGGTCATGGGTTGGACACCCCTGGTAGGAGAAAGGGACTGACATGTGACCATGTCAGGACTTACCACATGCCTGGCATTGTGCTAAGTAGCCTTTTAACTAGATCATCTCATTTAGTCCTCATAGAAATACTCTGAGGGGAATTCTAGCATTTTTTCCTTTTATATATGAGACTAAGGCAAAGACAGATTAAATAATTCATCCATGGTCACACAGATCTGACTCGAACTCAGGCAAGTCAGCATCATCAATATCGCTGCTGCTTTCCATATGATTGCAGCACATTGTGACAGCTGTCACATAAGGAGGGTCTAACAGAAGTGAGATTTGAAGTTGACTTTGAGAGGTGAGTGGGAGTGTCTGAGGCTGGAGAGATGAGGGGCGTGCACTGCAGGCTCAGGGAACAGTGTGAGCAGACGCAGTGTTGTGGAATGCCTGGCATCCACTGCCATCACTACTGTACCCTAGGCAGTGGAACAACTTGACACCTTCTAAGAAGAGATGGAAATGATCAGACTTGTATACTAAAAAGACAGCCATCATTTAAAAAGGCTAAAGAAAATAGTCACATTATTAAAAATCTGTGAGTGTTAGGAAAATGAATCACAGGGTCTTTTCCCTTTTTATTGTGTATATATTCCCCAAATTTTCTGTAATGAGCTTGTCTTGCATAATTACATAATGTGTATGTACTTTATATGTGTGTGCCTGTGCACACACATGTAAAAGGTATATGTGTTGGAAGAGTTGGTGGCAGTGCAGGGGGAAGAGTGAAGTGGGCGGGGAGGAAGCTGGTCGGTGAGACTGCAGAGGAAGCAGTTGGAGAGTCCAGGTGAAAGTTAAGGGCTTTGATTCGCAGAGGCTGTATCTGACATGCCTGTATCATCCTCAGCCCCTCTCATGGGGTGTAGCAGGTACTACACATTTCGCACATGCTCACAAGGTCAATGAATGTATGAATGAACGAATAAACAAAAAAGGAAAAATGAAAGCAATTAGGCTGGAGAAGAAGGCATGGACTTAAAGTTAAGATTTCTGAGGGAGAAACTGCAGGAACCACAGAATGGTGCCATAGGGATGAGGTTTCTGTCTTAAGCAGCAGGAAGTTGATTATCCTCTTTCCTGTAATAGAATATGGGAAGAAATGCATAAAGAGGGAAGCAAAAGCTGTTGAAGAGTTTGATCCTAAGTATATTGACTTTGGGGGTGGAATTGATAAGAGAAATGTAAACACTTGCTGCAAAATCCAACCTGGATGTGGTAGACTGATGGACTGGAGAGGGAGTGGACGGCAGCCCCGCAGGGCTGCTGCTGCTCCGAGCAAGGGCGAGTGAGTCACAGGGGAAAGTTGTCCTCAAACCTTCCAGGGCAGCTGCCCTCTGCCCCCATTGTTAGGGAGCACCTAGCTATCCAAACAACTTACTTCTAGCTACTTGTTTTGGCTACTTTTTATTTAAGTATATTGTAAGTATAATGCGATTTAGTGTGCTCTGATATATCAAGGTCTGTCCAGAAACTATCCAGCCATGCACTATGAAAAGTAGAGACATTTATTGAAGAAGATACAAGAAACATTGTACATAAGAAAATGATGGTTCAGTCCCCTTCAAAGTAGGCAACTTGGGACCTCACACAATTTCCCCAGTTGCCATCAGCTGCCCTATCGTGTTTTCCTGAATCTCATCAGTGGTCTGAAATCGCTTCCTTTCAAAGGTGATTTTAATTTTGGGAAAAGCTGTAAGTCACAGGGTGCCAAATCTGGGCTGTAGGGGGTTGAGTCACTTGGGTGATTTGATGTTTCACCAAAAAACTGCATGAGACATGATGCATGAGCGGGTGTGTTGTTGTAATGAAGCTGCCAATCACCAGTTGCCCATAGCTGCCACTTTCTGAATCATCCAAATAGTTTTGGCAGAGGAATATTTAAGCTTAATGCAAAATGTGATGCAGATTCATTGCTTTACTTGCTCAGTCATTTTGAATGTGATGGCCACAAGGTACACATACTTGCTCAATAGCATCTACTGCCCCACTGACTAGCACAGTGGAGTCGTCATTGTTCACGCATGTGCATTCCAGTCCACTCTCCTTGGCTGCCAGGTTACATTGATATCACGCAAACTGTTCTCGTTATATTAAGAATGGCTGAATGTTGTCCAGACATACCATGCATACGTAACATAAAATTCACCAGTTAAACCATTTTAAGTATAGAGTTCAGTGGCATTAAGTACATTCATATTTTTATGCAGCCATCACCAGAATCCATTTCCAGAACTTTTGCCATTAAATAATAATTTCCCACTTCCTGCACCTCCAGCCCCTGGCAACCACCATTCTACTTTCTGTGTCTATGAATTTGACTACTTTAGGAACCTCATATGTGTAGAAACATATAGTGTTTGTCATTTTGAGATGAACTAACTTTACTTAATGCAATGTCTATGTTGTGGCATGTGTCAGAGTTTACTTTTCAAGACTGAATAGGAATCCACTGTGTGGATTCACCGCATTTGTTTGTCCATTCATCCATAGGACACTTGGGTTGCTTCCATTGTTCTTTGTTTTGTAACTATAAGGTTACTCTTCAGCCAGATGTTTGATATATTATGAAATCAAGGAGCTCTGGCTTCCTTTAATTCTTCAAAATTAATATGAAGTTTTCAGTCAACAGCTTTTGGATACCAGAATTATCACCAATTTATGATGTGGTAACTCTAGAGATTGAGCATGATAGATTTCCAAAATGGGTTACAGGTGGATTCAATTTTCAAGAGGTGTATGGCCAAGCTGGGGAAATAAATTGGGTGTTCAATTAATGTTGATTGTTTATATGTGAGTAGAGGAGGGCGGGGGGGGGTGGGGAGTGTTGTTCAGGAAGTCAGAGGGGACTGTTTGGCTGGGGCAGACTCAAGAGAACACTGAAGCCAATCTGAGGAGTTCCGATGCAGTGGGTCGGTACTGGGAAGCTGCTGGAGATTTCAGATCATTTTCAGTATTTGTAGATTACTTTTATAAAAATCATAATTAAAGCATGTGTTACTGGACTGGAGAGTGTACTAATACATGCTGTCAAAGTTAAAACTATAAGTATGCTACATTCAGAGAGATCTTGCTTCCACGCTTATTCTTTCCCCACTGTTCTTCCCTTTTTCCTGTAGGCAACCCACTTTCATTAGGTTTTGGCTTGTCCTTCCATTCTTTTTGAAAACATGAGCAAATATGTGTATGTATTGGTCTTCTTCCTCTTTTTGTTAAAAAGGGAATGCTATGTGTATTTTTCCACATCTTGCATTTTAACTTAAATTCTTTTGTGTCAGTATGTATTTTCTTTGTTCCTTTTTATGTCTGCATAATTCTGTGTTATATGAATGTATCGTAACTTATGCAGCAGTTATTTCTTGATGGATATTTGGTGGTGATTTTCAGTCATTTGCTATTATAAACTGTGCTCAGTGAATAGGTGTACAAGGGGGGATCCCCCCAAACAGAATTTATCTATAAAATATTATGTATTTATTCTTACATATGTTTAAACTCAAGTCACCTTCAAAATACTCTCCATTTGATACAGTACATCTAACAAAACATTTTTCCACTGCTCAGAACAGTTTTTGAACTTGTCAATTTTGATGCCATTTAGTGCTTCTGCCATTTTTTGTTTCACCTCTTCCACATGGGTGAAATATTTCCCTTTGAGCACTTTTTTCACCCAGGGAAACAAAAAATGGCACTCAGGGTGAGATCATGTGAATAGGGAGGGTGGGGCACAAGGGACATATTGTGTTTGGTCAAAAATTTTTTCCTATTACCATTTACCTTATGTGGATCCTGGCCAGCAGGATCCGTGTGTGTTGTGGTTGCTAAGAATGAATACACACGGCTGCAGAAGTCCTGTGGAGGAAAAGGGACAGCATGGCCACTCTCTAAGTGAGAGAGAGGGCCCCGACCCTGCCTGGACAGGCTTTTATTGCTTTTCTGGGTACATTACATCATGGATGGTCCTCATTTACTGTGCACAGGTTCGCTGCACGTGATTACCTTTTACAGATAACAAAGGAAAGCATGTTGCTAATTACTTCAAAGAGAAGGTGTTGCAGATCAGAGGGAAAAGTGGTTGGACTGGTTATACTCCATACTGGGGAGGTTCAGCACAGACTTTAGGAAGTTACAGTAGCACTTGCTGCCTCCATCCAGGGTGAGGGAGTTTTAGCAAGAGCAAGTCTCATAGTGGCCTAGGTACAATGCAGGCCTGGCTCCCCACGGGAAAACCTCCCCATGTGTGTGGTCCTGCGTGCTGGCTCACTCCCCACTGGTTTTCCACGTGGGCACTGAGCTACATTTCCACACCATGCGAAACGGTTCCCTACATTTACCACCACCCCCCCACAGTCACCACACGGTTGTCCATGTGTCCTTTTTCCTTTTTGCTCAGTCCCTTTGATCATCTATCCAGACCATTCAGACTTTCTCCATATCAGCAACAAGGCTGTTTTGCTTTCTTTTTTGTGTGTTCACTGGAATTAGTACTTCTAATTTCATTCAAGAACTTTTTCCTTTGCATTCACAACTTAGCTAACCATTTGGTGCAAGAGACCTGGCTTTCAGCCAGTCTTGGCTTTCAACATGTCTTCCTCACTAGTATTAGTTATTTTTGGCTTTTGGTTTAAAGTAAGAGATATGTGCCTCTTCCTTTCACTTGAACACTTAGAGGCCATGATAAGGTTATTGGTTGGCCCGATTTCAATATTGTCATGTCTCTGGGAATAGGGGTGCCAAGGAGAGGTAGAGAGATGAGGAAAGAACTGGTTGGCAGGGCAGTCAGAACACAGGCAGTCAGGACACACACAGTCTTTATCAAATAAGTTTGCTGTCCTAGAAGGTTGTGGTTTGTAGTGCCACAAAAACAATGGCAATAGTAACATCAAAGGTGGGTGCTCACAGAGCACCATAACAAATATAATAATGAAAAAGTTTGAAATACTGTGAGAAGCACCAGAATGTGACACAGAAACACGAGGGGAGCAACTGCTGTTGGAAAAATGGCCCTGACAGACTCCCAGGGTTGCCACAAGCCTTAGATCTGTAAAATACGTAATATATGGGGAGTACAATAAAGCAAGGTGCAGTAAAAAGAGGTATGCCTGTAATGATGATCATTCCGCCATTTAAAAGTGTGCTGGAGTATCTCTATTTTAAGGATTTAGCTCAATTATATATTTTATTACAAGTAAAAATAAGAGGCAAAGAATGTCAGGATATCAGAAAAATGTATTAGAATTTTACTGACTTTTGATTGAAAGCGGAAATCATATTATGATTAAAATTGTTTTTCATTGACATGAGTATATATTCCCTTTTTATGTATGGCTCAAAAATCATTTTTATTAGTATGGCTAAATGAAAATACTGAAAATACTCTAGGTCAGGATATGTACCGCAGACTAAAGTAAAATGATCAATAATGTGATTAAATCTTTTAAATTATATTTAATTGATTATGCTGTTACAGTTGTCCTGATTTTTGCACCTTTGCCTCCCTCCGCCCAGCAACCTGTGCTCCCTCAAGCATTGTTCATGCCTATAAGCTCTTTGGCTGCTCCATTTTCTATCCTGTACTTTATATCCCTATGGCTATTCTGTGACTACCTATTTGTATTTCTCAATGCTCTCACCTCTTCACCCACTCCCCCACAGTCCACTTCCATCTGGCAACCATCAAAACACTCTCTGTATCCATAATTCTCTCTCTGTTCTTCTTGTTTGCTTAGTTGACTTTTAAAATTCAATTGTTGACAGATTTGTCTTTATTGCCATTTTACTGCTCATAGTTTTGATCTTTTTCTTAAATAAGTCCCTTTAACATTTCATATAATAATGATTTAGTGATGATGAACTCCTTTAGTTTTTTCTTGTCTGGAAGCTTTTTTGTCTGCCCTCCAATTCTAAATGATAGGTTTGCTGGGTAGAGCATTCTTGGCTATAGGTCCCTGCTTTTCATGACTTTGAATATTTCTTACCAGTTTCTTCTAGCCTGCAAAGTTTCTTTTGGGAAACCAGCTGACAGTCTTAGCTGGGGGGAACTCCTCTGTACGTAAATAACTTCTTTTCTCTTGCTGATTTTAAGATTCTCTCTTTATCTTTAAACTTTGGCATTTTAATTATGATGTGTCTTGGAGTGGACCTCTTTGCATTCATCTTCTTTGGGACTCTCTGTGCTTTCTGGACTTGCATGTCTATTTCCTTCATTAGGGAAGAAATTCAGGAAGTTTTACTTCATTATTTTTTCAAACAGATTTCCAATTTCTTGCTCTTTCTCTACTTCTGGCAACCCTATGATGCAAATGTTGGACCTCTTGGATTGTCCCAGAGACTGCTTACACTTACCTCATTTTGGGGGGGTTCTTTTTTCTACTTCTTGTTGTGATTGGTTGTTTTTTGCTTCTTTATGGTCCAAATTATTGATTTTATTATTGGCTTCACCCACTCTATTGTTTCCCTATAAATAGCTCTTTATTTCAATTAGTGTATACTTCATTTCTGACTAGTTCATTTTTATGTTGTCCTCACTAAGTTCCTTGAGCATCCTAATAACCAGTGTTTTGAACTCTGCAGTGGATTGCTTATCTGCATTTCATTTAGCTCTTTTTCTGGAGTTTTAATCTGTTCTTTTATTTGGACCATGTTTCTTCGTCTCCTTGTTTTGGCAGACTCCTTGTGTTTGTTTCTATTTATTAGGTAGAGCTGCTTTGATTCTGTGTCTTGGAAGTATAGCCTAATGTAGTAGGTGTCCTATAGGGTCCAGTGAAGAAACAGCCTCCCCTATCACCCAAGCTGGGTACTTGAGGTACACCTTTTGTATAGGCTGAGTACACCCTCCCATTGTAGTTGAGCCTTGGTTGCTGTTAGCAGGTCAATGACAGGGATTTACCCAGGCTAGTCAGCTGCAAGGATTGGCTGTTACCACTAACCACTAACCTCCCCCTCAATGGCAGATCAGCTGTGCAGGGGCAAGGTGGTGGTGCTCTGATGTGGTCTGTAGCTGTCTTCTGGGTGCCTGATCCTGGAGTTACCCTGGTGGTACAGGCCAAATTCAACCCCCACTTGCGTTTTGCCCAGGCTGCCCTCCCTGAGCTATCTGAGTTTACTGCTACTTGTGCTGGGCTTGGAGATTCCTAAGTAAAGCCAAGCTGTGAAACTAGGCTGGCTGCTGCTAATGCCAGGCCTGGGACTCACTGAAGTAAGCTGCTCCTTGTTTGATAAGATTTAGAAAGTTGTGAAGCAGGCACCAAGATCAGCCATTCATATGGAAAAGCCGCTTGGGTGGGCCCATAAATTGGGTGAGGTGGAGTCTCTTCGAATCTTCAATGCAGGTCAGATAGTGTTAGCCAGGTTGGTAGAGTCTCAGACATGGGACCAACTTGCAGGCTCTGTGGGGGGAGGGTTTAGAGAAGGGACAATGGCCTCTGTTCACCTTGATGCCAAACACAGTTTCTCTCTGTATGCCACTGATGCCTTTTAAGCTGCTACCCCAGTGCTGGAGCTCAGAGGGAATGAGTCTGAGTAGGTGAATCTGTGTGTGGGTTCTTTAAAAGGAATTGCTTGGGGCTCCAGCAGTTTCTTCCACTTACTCAATCCCCACTGGTTCTTTGCATCCAGGAGTTGTGGGGACTTACCTTCCTCTCTCTGGTAACCTGGGCAGGGGGGCCTGTTTGGGGTTGGGACTCCTTGCTCCCGAGATATCCCTCCTGAATTTTTATCTACCACATGTGGGTGAGGGACTGGCTTGTCCTATGTCTGCACCCCTCCTACCACCCTGGATGGATGTGGTTTCTTTAATTCCGTAGTTGTCAGACTTCCATTCAACTTGATTTCTGACAGTTCTGAGTGATGATTGTTCTATATTTTAGTTGTAATTTTGGTGTGGTTGTGTGAAGAGGAGAGCCATGTCTGCCTACACCACCATCTTCTGAATTTTTAATAATGACGATCTACCAATAAGAATTGAATAATGGTAAATAAAAATAATGGTTTGGAGACTGAAGACATTATGTAGCCAAATGACCTTTGTCAAGTCCTAGGTTTTTTTCAGGTCTAAAGCAAGGAGATTGGATTTAATTATCTTTAAGGTATTTTCCAGCTGTCAAATCTCTGTATTTCTGTAATAAATAAATGACTGCCAGGTTTGTGATCCTGATGTTTGCTTTTCCAATGCTTGTCTGATTCTATTAAGAAGAAGTATCTGGTAGATTCTGATGGAAACCATCTGTTAGAAAAGGAAGGAGATGGCTTTGTATGGCTCTTTGTACCTGCTTTCTCCATAGGCAGACTTCCTTGGTCCTTACAGCAGAGAGGGAAGATGTGGTAGTTTTTTTTTTTTGTTGTTGTTGTTTTTTTTAAGGGATAAAGGAAGAGAAATCAAAGAGAAAAGAAGAGAAAGGGCTAGCACTCCCTCCATGCTCTGGGAGATGGTGGTGGCTCTCCCACTGACCTCAAGCATTGTCAGCACCTGCCCAGTGGACAGCACCACGTCTCCTCCCAAGTTTCTCCCCTCTGAGCCCTAGTTCCGGCAGTTCACTAATCAAGTGGTTTGTGTTCTTTAGACAATAAAATGAAACCAGGGAGGGCCACATAGAGGGCTTCAAAGATAATACTGTAGGTTTTGAGTGGGGGTATGGTTCAAAGATGCTGTTTTTCTCTAGTGTTTTATATTACAACATACATTATATAGATTCTGTCATAGCAACAAAATTACCACGATAAAAGTAATGAATTAAAAATGCATACCACATTAAAACAGATGAAGAGACATTCTCCTTTAAAGACAGGCCTCACACCCAGAGGAATAATTAGGAGACTGTTATATATCAACAGAGTTTCAGTAACAAACCTTCTTCTCCACACTGCCCTCTGTGTAAAAGTGACATGAGTAAAGGCCAGCAAGGCAGTGGCAGAGATCCCATATGAGAATAAGAATGTGAGTTAAAAAATAGCAGATATTATCCACTTTTATGGAGCCCAGAAGGCTGGCTGGGATATGACCAGGTTGGTGTTTCAACCAGGTTTGTGAGAAGTTCCAAAAGACAGGGGTCAAGAGTATGATCTTGTCTTAGAGCAGTCAGATGAGAACTCCTAGAGTGGACCCAGATCCTCCTGTATTTTTGTATTCAAGTGATAAAAATGAGCCTAAGAACCACATTGTCACTAACTAAACAAATCTCAAGGCAGAAGTTTTATTGTGTGAAGTTCAGAAATGCTTTGAACTACAGGCCTCACCATTTGCATTTCTGATCGTTTACCTTCATGCATGGGAGAAGGTCCAGGGAGTCACTGGCTGTTCAGCGCCTTCATGCCTGCTCTTCATTTATTGGCTCTCATTCCTGTTGTCTTTATGGTTCTGCTAGACAGCGTCAACGGACCCTCTTCAGTTTCTTGGTTACTCTAGATTATCTGGTTCCTTTACCTCATTAATTCACCTTCCCCTGGACTTCCTCCTCCTCCTGACCCTTTCTCACTCATTCCTGGCACTTAAGAGATATTTATTGAGCACCTATGATGTATCAGGCACTGTTCCAGGTGCTGGGGATAAAGGAATGAGCCACATAGCCGTGATGTGCACTAATGCAGGTTATACTATAATGGGGTGCAGATAGGCAGGCATCAAACAGACATCTAAAAAATTAATATATATTTAGGCCCACACATATAGAAAGGATTAAGTGTTCTAAGGGACAATAACAGGATCACCTACTCTAAATTTGTCAAGGAACAAAGCTTTGAGGATGGCCTTTAAATTGTGACCTCAGGGAATAAGCAAGTGGAAAGAGAGGACAGAGTTCCAGGTTGAAGGTAAAGTGTGTGCAAAGGCCTGAGACAAGAAAAGACCATTGGCCCTGGAGGACCTGAGAACAAGCTGGTGCTGTACGTTGGACGTATGTATTGGTGTTAGCAGACAAAAAAATAGTTGATTTGTCCAGATATGGCATGCGTTGTGCAGCACCACACTATTGGCCACACTATTAGTAAGTTTACCGGTGTGGAAAATGCCCATGCCATGTCGTTCAATGAAAGAGTTCTATCTTGAGTGTGTAGTATCATTCTACATGACTGTGTATTGTATCAGGTAGGACTTTCAGGTGCAAGTCCTGCAAAGCCCCATCAGAACTTGCTTGGACAAAGTAAGAATTTATTAGTTCACATATCTGAAAAGCCACGGGCAGGGCTACCCTCAGGCCTGGCTTTATCAGGGATTCAAATGTGCTAGACCAGTATTGTCTAGTAGATAATATTAGCCACCTGCGTCATCACTTCAACATGTAATCATGCAAAAATTATTAGTGAAATATTTTACATTCTTTGTTTATACTAAGTCTTTGAAATTCAGTGTTGCTTTTCTGTCTCATATTTTAATTTGTACTAGTCACAGTTCAAGTCTCATATTTCTGTCTCATATTTTAATTTGTACTAGTCACAGTTCAAGTCCTCAATAGCTATATGTGGCTAGAGGTGGTCAGCTTGGACAAGGTCTGAGATTTTCTCAATTTTAATACATATGAGAATAATCTAGATGGTCTTCTTAGAGGCCCAAGCAGAAGTTACTTTCCATCTCATTGATGCTTAAAGAATCATGTGGCCATGTTGAACCAATATCGTGACCAGGAAAAAAGTGATGCACGCAGTAATTTAGTCCTAAACCCCATGCTATACCCCAGAAGTGCAGAGAGGGATGCCCCATCTGAACTCAATATATGGATAGACTTTTGCTATTTTTGGTCATTTGACATTCATTTATCAGACCTGGAGTAATAGTGTTTGGGAATTCTGCCTGCTCCACAAAAAAGAGAACTTGAAGACAGACTTTTAATGGAAATTACATCTTGGAAATGAGATTTCTGGGTTGTAAAAGGTAGCCCTTTTATTTTATGTTCTATATATTTCAGTTTCTTGTTAGCATGTACCATTTTATTTCATTTTTGCTTTTAAAGAAGAGGATCAATAAATTTAGGTTTTCTTGTTCTTAAAAGGTTAAGACCAATGGGGGAATGGTCTGATATTAGGATGACCAAATATCTCACTCAAGCTGGGACAGTCCCAGCTCATACCAATTATTACAGTGTAATAATTAACAGAACTCCCTTAGCCTCCAAAGTGTTCCAGCATTGGAGCACATGGACACCCAACCTAATACTTTAAATCCATGATGTATATTAAGTTAATTCACACTTTAAGACAATGTTTTGAGGTGTTAGCATGATTTGATAGAAACACCCTGAAGCCCATTAAAAAAGCAAAGTAGTCACATTGTATGTTTCTGCATCAACAAGGAGGGAGGTGTCCCAAGAGTTAATTTTTCTAATATCTGAAACTTGCCCTTCAAGCACTAAAATGTTTCAGCATGAACAATTTTTGATGAAAATATTGCTCTGATATATCAAGGTCTGTTCAGAAAGTATCCATCCATGTAAATATGCAAAATACAGACATTTATTGAAGAAGATACAGGATACAAGAAACATTGTACATAGGACAGTGATGCCCCAGTCTCCTTCAAAGTAGGCACCTTGGGACCTCACACAGTTCTCCCAGTGTCATTAGCAATTGCCGTACAATGTTGTTTCTGCTCCGGTAGCAGAAACTGTGGAACAGATTTTGCCATGACACATTTCATGCTAAGATTCTGCATTAGAATCTCAGACACAATAGTTTTTGGAATGTTCAGCTCAGCTTCTAGTTCTTGCACTGTCATTCTCAGGTGTTCTGCTTGTTGCAGGCCTTCCAGACCATGGATCACTTTCAACAGATTCTTGACCACCTTTAAAGCACTTGTGCCACCCTTTTATTTGTACTGTGCTCATTGCATCATCCCCGAAAGTCTTCTGATCATCCAAAAGTTTCCACAGAGGAATGTTCAAGATTAGCAAAAAATATGACACAGATTCTTTGTTCTACTGTCATTTTGAATGGGACAGCCACTCAGTATGCATGCTCAGTCAGTGGCGTCTACCGCCCCCCTGACTAGTATAGTGAGGTCATCATTGTTCATGCATGTGCATTCCAGTCCACTCACTTTGGCTGCCAGCTTACATCGATGTCGGGCAAACCGTTCTTGCTGTATTAACAATGGCTGGACTTTTCCCAGAGAAACCTCTTGATGTGTGTGTGTTTGCGTGTGTGTGTATTTCCCCCAACTTTTTAAGTAGAGTAAACCGAACTTAATTGAACTACTTGTTGATACAAGTCATTGCAGAGCTTTGCACTGGGTGGGCAGCCACTCACGTGTGTGTCGTGAAGGGATTGCAGGTGTGTGCAGGTAGGATCCCTCGTCTCTACCACGTAGGGAAGCTGGACGGGGTTTGGGGTGACAGAGGCCCCTGGATCAGTTGCCTCTGACTAGTTTCCACATTGTCATTTAAATAGACTCATTTTCTAAGTGCATTTTGACTTGTAAAAGATCAGGAAGCACTAGTTATTACTTTGTGTTGTAATTCAGAGATTCTGGCAGGGCTACCTGGCAGAGCCTTCTTGGGGTTAAAGAAGGTACTTTCCATTTATCCCTGAACTGAATTTCTCCAGAGGATTACTATGCTTTGCTCTTTGTAGCACTCGTTCCTCTCTGCTTTGATGATCGCCATTGCTTTTTATTGTCTTTGCTCTTTCATTTGCCATCGAATTTTACATAGGCTTGCTAGGTAAGGTGAACTATGCTTGAGTGTAGCTTGCCTCTTCTAGCTGAAGATTTAGCAGTGGCTGTTTGCGTTATAGTCTCTTAACTCATTTCTGCCCTGTTGCTATAATCCATATGTCAAAGATAACCTTAGAATGTCATGTTATGCCTCCTCATTAGAGATGGTAGAAATCTCTCTCATGGAAAGGTCTTTATTCTTAAGAGTTAGTTGTGGTAAAACATTTGTATATTTATAGTTTCAAAAAGATTGTAAATAAGTTACTAGGTGAGAGTATCATAATGCAGTATTATAGGGCAGAAAAGACTATTTGGTATACTCATATGCACATATACATGCATATGCATACTGAGAGAAAGAGGGAGAAAAAATTTTAAACATGGGGGAAGGTTATGCCTTTTTTTCAAACCAGTCTCATAAAGGTCAGTCATCAGGCTATCCCAACAAATGGTCTTTTGTTACTATTCTGAAACAGAATGTCCTTCCGGTCACAACTGGTGTTAGCCAATAAGGCATTACTGATGCTTTTGTGTTCTTATGCGAGAGTGGACCTCTTCCAGCTTTGTAAATGACAGAGGGAAATACTCAATAGGTCACATGAGGTCTTAATTAACATCTTCAGAGTCTGACCTAGTATCGAGTTTTGGTTCTAGCACATATGACTAGCTAGCTCTTTGCACTGGGTAAGTTTCTTGATCTCTCTAAGCCCCAGATTTCCCACTGTTTTTTTGTGATGAGAAAATGAGAACATGTTTGTAATGTCTCTGGCCTGTAGTCTCTGACTTGTAGTAAGTGGTATTCTTCCATTGTTGTTGATAATAATAATAATAATAATAATAATAATAATAATAATATATGAAATCCTTAATGGTTAATGGCAGACTTAACTTTGGAAAAAACATAATAAATAATAAATCATAAGTATGGTATTTTTGTCATTGGCCCAATTTTGCGTCATTAGTTAGCTGTCATATTTCTCACTAAATAGTGACATGTATAAGAAATTTGGAAATTGACTTAAATGAGTACGAAATCCTCTGGAGTGATTTTATTCTTAGGAATCCATGATGTTTACTGTGTAGCATCACATTCTTTGCCAGGCAATTGCTATTGGTAGGTGCTTTCAGCCAGATAATTGCCCTGGATTACAGCCAACAGCTCTATAGTTTACTTAGGTTCTGCCTTCCACTTTATGAAAAATCAGTGCATCATTTGTATTTTGCTTAAATCCTATGGAATTTTATTTCCATACCTTACATTTCTCAAAAAACAATTGATAGAGGTGTTTCTGGGACAGCTGTTATTCCTAAAGGCCCTTAGGGAAGTCTCCAAGAGGACAAAGATTATCCTGACCACCTGCTATACCTTCTCGATGCTTGCTATTGCAAAAGATGCATTTATACTTCATTAAAAACAAGTAGACCTCTATTTCCTATTGAAAGATGTAGAAAACTAGAAAGAGAATTACCCCTAAACTTACAGTAAAAAAAAATCTTGCCAAACAGCAAGTTCAGAACTTTTCTTGAGTCAGGGGAGTATAGAGGCAGCTGTGAAAACACAGGCCCAAACTGCAGGAAGAGATGTGAGCACTGACCTCCCTGAGCAGCAAGCAGTCAGACACCTATAAGAATTCAGTCAGGGTGTTGTCAAACAGGATGGGTCTGGGTGAGTACACACTGGCAAAAGAAGGTGAAGTAAGGGTCCCCAAATAAAGGGGGTCCATGCCCTCTGGTAGGCATTTTTCCATGAACTGCACCATCAGCTCATGGAAATGGTTGGGAAACTCTATAGAGAGTCTCCTTTGAGATGCACTCCTGGAAAAGAGGGGCAGAAGCTGCTCTGGAAGGGACAAGACACTCCACCTGGGCTCTTCTGTCCTGTGCACAAAATCTGTAATTTGTTGTGTGTTGGGGAAAGAGGGGTGGGCACTCTTATACTTTTGGGGATTGGTAAAATCCTATTGTTTCTGAAATAAGGGACCAAGCCAAACTCCTGACCTCTGATGAATGGGCAGGTATACATACTGGATTCAAAATTAACCCAGAGGAGGGATGAAGTTACTGAGAAGACTGCAACGGCAAGACTCAGCAACATGGTGCTTGTTTAAAACTGAGATTTCATCACAACACCAAGTACATTTCCTCTCTCCCTCTACCCCCCAAAACAGGCTAACAAAAGAAGGCATAAAAATAAAACACTAAAAGAACAGATGAAACAAATAAAAAAATACAGCTGGCAAGATTAGTAGATCTTGAATTCAGTCATGTCAAGTATCACATTAAATGTGTGTGGTCTAACCAAAGCAGTGAGAAGACTGAGATGGTCAGATAGGATGAAACAAATAAGACCAAACTGTGCACTGTTAGAAACCCACTTTAAATAGAAAGACAGAAAGTATGTTCATGAACCATAATGGAATTAAACCAGAATGCAGTAACAGAAAGATATCTGGAAATCCTCAAATATATGGAAATTAAACAACCCACACCTAAATAGCCCATGTGTCAAAGAAGAAGTCTCGAGGGAATTAAAAAATAGTTTGAACTGAATGAAAAGGAAATACAACATATCAAAGTTGTGAGGTGCAGCTAAATCAGTGCTTGGGGGGAAGTTATAGCATTAAATGCTAATATATTTGAGAAGAAGAAAGGTCTCTAGTCAGTAAGAGAAGCATTCACCTTAAAAAAAAAACATTAGAGAAAAGGGAGCAAGTTAAACAAAGGCTAGTAGAAGAAAAGAAATCATACAAATAAGAGCAAAAATCAATGGATATGAAACAGAAAAGCAGTTCAGAAGTATCAGTCAAACCAAAAGCTGGTTCTTTGAAAAGATCAGTGAGCTTAATAACCCTCTAGACAGACTGACCAACTACTGCTGTGACCTATAGTAGAAACAGCGCATCCAGTAACACTGAGCACAGCTGGTATCCAGATCTTGGTTCCCAAGTGTCGTTCCAATAAAAGGAACCGGGACTCCTTGGAAAAGTAGGCTCCGAGACTGGGCGCAGAAAATACAAGGTGACCCTGGAGCATCTTCTGGTGCCACACGCGAGGAAGCCCTCATCAATGACAGCACGACAGTGGGGTTTGGTCAGAGACAGGAGTCATCTCCAAAGAGCTCTCAATGACCAAAGCTGGATCAATTTTAGCCAACAAATAAAAAAATAGATTTATTTTTGGTTACAACTCAAAGAATAAAATTAATATCTGAGTCCATATGGGTAAAAATAAAAGTTAAATAAGCCGATCATTTAATGGGAGAAAGGACAAACTAATCCTTATAGGAGAATTCCAATTAATGAACATGAGGAGTAAGGCAACTAGGAAATCACCACTGGCACACTACAGCTGTAATTGCTGCAGACGGGTCCCCTGATGAATGCTAAAATTAGTAGGTGAAAGTTTAAGAAGAAGCAAGACATTTGCATAATCTCAAAGTACCCTCCCCCAATAGTCATCAATGACAAAGGGAAAAAAAATAGCATCTTTATAGTGAAGAAACTTGGCAGACATCATCTGAACCAAGGGGGATGGAGCTTAACATCACCAGCAACAAGACACACTGACATCATGTTCCCCTCCCCCAATGTCATGTATTGAGAAGACACGTCATTTCTGTGGTATTCTTGCCCCAAACTCATAACCCCAATCTAATCATGAGAAAAGACCAGACAAATGCAAACTGAAGGATGGTCTACAGAACACCTGACCATGCCCTTTAGAAGTATCAAGGGCGTGAAAAACAAGGAAAGACCAAGGAATAGTCTCAGATCAGAGGAAAACCAGGAGAAATGACAACTAAATACAATGTGGAATCCTGGATGGGATTCTGGAATGGAAAGGGGCAGTAGTGGAAAAACTAGTAAAGTTAGAAAAAAACTGTGGTTTAGTTCCTAGTATTGTAGCAATATCAGTTTCCTATTGTGATCATCGTACTATGGTTATGTGAAGTGTTGACATCAGGGAAAGGTGGGTGGAGGTAGGTGGGAGTTCTTTGTCAGCCTTTGCAACTTTTCTTCTGTAAGCCTAAAATTATTTCAAAATGGAAAGAAAATAAGTCAGGAGAGTTTTTGATGAAGTAGTCCTGAGGGAAAGAAGTCTTCTTTGTGTTGTAAGGGACTAATATGGACACCTTTAGACCGTAACTGAGGCTTGTAGAAGAACATCTTGCACACTCCCTGGGCCCCCCTGTGACTCACTGCACTCCTGGGCTCACAGTAAGAGTTACTGATACTGACAGACTCATGTGACGACATCTGTTTTTACAGACATTCTTTAACTCTTTCTATTTTTTAACTCTTTCTATATCTTACTTTATCTTTTTATGCCATCTCAACTAGGTCTGGCAAGTGATGATGACCTTAAAGTCCTTTTTAAAAAACTGCCTGTTTTTTTAAAGCTAATTTTCTTTACCCTAAGAGAAGGATGGTTTTTTTTTTCCTCCCTTCTTCCTTTACTGGCTACAATCATGGAGGAGGGGGTGGTAGTGCAGACTGGTAGTCTGTCTTCTGATAACAACAGTTCCCAGCCTACACAGCTCGCTATCTGTCTGTCTGTGTGTCTGTCTATCTCTATCATCCATCTATCTATCTATCTATCTATCTATCTATCTATCTATCTATCTATCTACCTACCTACCTACCTACCTACCTACCTATCATCTATCTATCTAAAAATTGGACTTGCAGGGAAGGCTCACCACTCCCGTTCTCTTTTGCTTATTCCATGCTGTTTCACACACTTATGTTACTTGCTGGGCCTCTGAAAGTAAGTGAATTTTTGACCCTGGGTAAATGTTATAAATTATACATAAGTTGTACTGTGTGTTCATGTTCTTAGCTAGTTAGAGTTCGTTTCCCATCTGACTGAAATTTCTAATTCTTTAGATTTATGATCGTTGTTTTTGGTGTTATGGCCCCGGATTTGCTTTTTATGATTTTTCCTAGTGTGTCCTTGCAGCATTTTTGGCTGGGCTGTGGACTGCCAGAAGAGAACCTTCTCCTCCCTGCACCCCTCCCCGCCCCACCCAAACACATGTAAAGTTTATTTAGCCAGGACGTGCGAACTGTCCAGCGGCCAGGTGGTCACAGGGAACAGGGCCGTGTGGCCTGTGTCAGTGTGGGAGCGGCTGGCACCCAGGGTGTCCCTTTGGGGCACTTGACTGCCATGTCACTGGCTGCCATGTGGGGTCTGAGAAGCTCGCTTCATGATGCGCCACACTTCTTTTGCACGAGGAACTTCCAACAAGGGAAGAACCTCTCCAATCACTTGGCTTAATGCTTCCTTAGAAGGGAATTCTTACCAGGATCAGACTCTCCTGATTCTTGAACCCAAACTCAGCCTGACAAAATCACATCCTTGTCTGAGAGGAAAAAAGCAGACTCGTCCTCAGGGAGCTGGTAGTGAAGCAGATCTCCACCTCCGCCTTCCTGGCATGCTAGAAACCCCTGTCTCTGTGCCCTCAACTCCTTTTCTTCCTGCCAGCTGCCTTCATGTTATGCTTTTAATAGACTGAATCAATGTATGTGGCTTTTAGACTGCTTCAGCTGTTAGAATTTCCCTGATCACACTTATTTGGTTGGTATCTGGACCTGGAAACATGTTCTAGAACTGCAGCTCATAGAGCTAGAACCAGCAGGGGTTCTTCACCGGGCTTGTCAGAATGACCTGGGGGGCTTTAGAGAGGCACACATGCCGAGACCTTCCTGTAGAAACTTGGAGGCACCCGTATTTTCCCAGAGCTCCACTGGGATTTTGATATGCAGTCTCGCATAAGATCCTCAGGCTGCCAGGGACTTTGACTTACTTTTTTTCTGAATGTCTCTTAATATTCTTTTTTGTTGTTGTTTATAAATTGACGACTGTTCCACATAGGGCACTGATTCTAAACAGGGATATGGATTTTGCCAGCCATAGAAACACTTCTGCTGGAGAGTCTATGTGCCTCCTGGTGACACCATCTGCCATGGATCGCTGAGGTCCCTGATAGGCCTCCTCACACCTGAGGTGTGAGGGGGTAGGAGAAGGGGAAGAAAGGTTAAGAACCAATAGTCTAAGGTTTTGCTTGGCATGTGCACACATGCCCATGTGCGTACTTGACTTTAGATTCCAAATTATTTACTTCAGGGACCAAAAGCAAAAAGAGGGTTTAGCTAATTTTTTTCTGCATTAAAAACCAGCCGACCAAGGCCCCAAACGGCTGAGTGATTGTAAGAAGGGTGTGGGACTGGAGCCCAATCTTTTTTCTTAAACACCTTCCTAGAGAGCTAACCAATGAAAGCTTCTCTAAGGAAGCTGGAAGAAAATCCCCGTTAACCTCGTTTGGCTCTCACCTTGAGTGTCACATTAAAAGTCATCTGACCTCCCCTTTGGTGCAGAGGTTATCCTGTCTGGCATGACTGGTAACTTATTTTCTACCTTGGTCGTGATACTTTCCTTCTCCATCTTTGGAAGAGGAAAGCACGTGAATCAAACGATCCGAGGGTTTCACCCTCATGCTGACATTTACTGGACGGTCCGCTCTCACACAAGGGATGTCAGCCTCAGATTCATCATCTGCAAACTAGAGGGAGATCTGCCTTAGATGCTGTGGTAAAGATAACATGTCCCTATTTTATAGGTAAGGAAACCGAGGCAGGGAAGGATTAAGCAGTTGTCTCAAGGTCCCCAGGCTTCGAACCCAGGTTGTCTGGCACTGTTCAGAGCCTGCCCACTCAGTCCTTCTGCCGTAGAGCTGTGCTGAGGGTCAACACATATTTCTCATCTGATTCACAACAGCCCAGTATAGAGTTTTCTGAAATTACTGTCCAGTGTCCTGCATTGTACAATTCTTGAGTCAGGTGCTTGGAGTATTTTTATCTTTGACCCTAAGGCTTGCAAAGATTGCTGTCAGGACACTTTTCAGGTGCCCAGAGAGAGGTGGGTGCACACAGACTTAGGCAAAGAGAGATTTGCATGGGCTGTGTTTTCATCAGCATTTCTGGATAATGGTTTTCCGCTCTAACAGGAGGTATCTGTAGTTTCTGTTTCAAAAAATTAAAATTACTCTTTTAAAAACAAATGCCTGGATGAATGAAATATTTAATAAATGAGATAACCTTGGGGAGGTTTCCAGTAGAGTGCCTGGGACATAGTAAACTTTCTATAACTGCGTGCCTCTGTTCTCTCCACTTTATCCTTCATTTGACCTTAGTTTGATCTGTCATTTCCTTTTCTACAAACTGAGGTCACAGTCTTCTCCATTGCATTATCCTTAATATCGATCAGTGTTCTGAGGAACACTCTTGAGTTTGAGTGCTACAACTAAGTGTCTTTTAAAGAGTGATATGAAATTAGAAAGGATAGAAACTACTTTGGATGACAGAATTGGGTTGTAGATGTCAGGTTAAAATGATGGCCAACCCCTGGCTGGGAGGCTCAGTTGTTTGGGGCATTGTGCCATGCACTGAAAGGTTATGGGTTTGATCCCCAGTCAGGGCACATAACTACGTTGCAGGTTTGATCCCTGGTTGGGTGAGCATGGGAGGCAACTGACAGATGTCTGTCCATCTGTCTGTCTGTCTTTCTCAAAGATCAATAAAACGTGTCCTTGGGTGAGGCTTAAAAAAAATAATAATAAAATGATGGACTGATTCTTACAACATGAAGTGTAATGGGGATAAATGTAATGTCTTGTGATGGGGTCCAGAAAATAAACTTCATGAGTGGAGAACGGGGGAAATGTGTGTCTTGGAAGCCAAAAATACTTTAAAAATACTTGAAATTAAAAAATACTTGAGAGTTGGAAGAGTGTCTGGAAAATGTAGTCTTTAGCTTGTAGCCATAGTCCTAGCTAAGAACTTTATACTATGCTCATGGATTGGAAGGATTAATATTGTTACAATAAAATGTTCTTACTACCCTAAGCAATATACAGATTCAGTGCAATCCCTATTAAAATACAAATGACATTCTTCTCAAAACTAGAACAACTAATCATAAAATCTGTATGGTACCATAAGAGACCCTGAATAGCCAAAGCAATCTTGATAAAGAACAAAATAGGAGATAAGCTTCTTGAATTCAAACTATACTACAAAGCTACAATAATCAAAGCAGTATAATACTGACACAAAAACAGACACATATGTCAATAAAATAGAGAGCCCAGAAATAAATCCTTGCTTCTATTTTCAATTAATCTATGGCAATGGAGACAAGACTATATAATGGGTTAAAGACTCTTTAATAGGCATTGTTGGGAAAATGGGAGAGATAGATCCAAAAAAAAAGTGAACTGTACCACTTTCTGACACCATGTACAAAAAATAAATTCAGAATGGATTTATCCTTATCCTTAAATATAAGACCTGAAAAACATAAAACTCCTAGGAAAAAAAACATAGACAGTAAACTCTTGGACAGTGCTCTTAGCAATACCTTCTTGGATATGTCTCCCTAGGCAAGGGCAACACAAGAGAAAAATAAATGGGACTACAGCAAACTAAAGGGTTTTTGCATAGTGAAAGAAACCCTCAACAAAACGAAAGCACAACCTACTGAATGGGAGACGATATTTGCAAATGATGGATCCAATAAGGGGTTAATATCCAAAATATATAAGAAACCCACACAACATAACATCAAAAAAAATCCAAAAAAACAAACAATCCAACTGAAAAATAGGCAGAAGACCTGAATAGACAATTCTCCAAAGAGAACACACAGATTGCCAAGAGTGATTTTAAAAAAATGCTTAACATCACTAATTATCAGGGAAATGCAAACCCAATCCACAAGATACCACCTCATGCCTGTCAGAATGACCATCATTTAAAAAGATATCAAATACCCAGTGTTGGTGAGGATGTGGAGAAAAGGGAACCCTCATGCACTGTTGGGGTTGTAAGTTGGTACAACCACTATGGGAAACAGCATGGAGATCCCTCAAAAAATTAAAAATAGAGCTGCAATATGACCCAACAATACCATTTGGTATTTATACAAAGAAAACCAAAACACTAATCTGAAAAGATGTATACATACCTCTATGTTCATTGCACTGCTATTCGCAGTAGTCAAGATATGGAGGCAACCTAGGTGTCCATGAATAGATGAGTGGGTAAGGTATGATACTGAGATACACAGGGTGGGGCAAAAGTAGGTTAACAGTTGTTTCTATGGAAAATAGTGCAGTAATTAGTAAATACTAACACAAGAATAAATTGTTTCATGTGCTTATAACTGTAAAACCTGCTTTTGCCCCACTCTCTTTGTACATGCACATATACCTGTTCACAATGGAATGTTACTCAGCAATAAAAAAGGATGAAATCTTGCCATTTACAACAACATGGATGCACTTAGAGGGTCTTATGTCAAGTGAAATAAGTCAGAGAAGGACAAATACCATTTTGAAATTACTTACAGGTAGAATATAAAAGAAATAAGAGAAACAAATAAACAAAATAAAACAGAAGCAGAGCCATGGATACAGAGAATGGACTGATGGTTGCCAAAGGGGAGGGAAGTGCAGTGATGGGTGAAAAACAAAACAGTCAAACAAAGACACAAAAATGAATTTCGTGACTAGATAACGAGGGAGGGGAGAATGGGCACTGACTGAACAATTAGCAGCCTTCCAGTAATTTATTATGAACAATAGTTCAATTTATTTGCAAAATATTTTGGGCAATATTATATTACATTTATAGAAATATGGTAGCTTCTAGAAGATAAATTGGCAAACTCTTTCTGAAAAGGGTCAAATTGTAAATATTTTAGACTTTTCAGGCTATACATGGTCTTCGTTAAAAATTGTTTTTTGTTTTAGTGTTTTACAATCCTTTAAAAATGTAAAAATCATTGCTAGCTCATGGACTATAAAAAATAGGCTGCACTATCCACTATGGAAAACAGTATGGAGGGGCCTCAAAAAATTAAAAAGGCAACTTCCTTATGACCCAGTAATTTCACTTCTGGATATATATTGAAGAAACCCAAAGTGCTAATTTGAAAGAATGCATGCTCTCCTGTGTTCATTGTACTGTTATTTACAATAGTCAAGTTTTGGGAGCAACCTGACTGTCCATTAATAAATGAATGGATAAAGAAGCTGTAGTACGTATGCGCAATGGAACATTACTCGGCCATAAAAAAGAATGAAATCTTACCATTTGCAACAGCATAGATGGACCTAAAGGCTACCTTGCTAAGTGAAATCAGCTAGTCAATGAAAGGCAAATACCATGTTATTTCACTTATATGTGGAATCTAAAGAACAAAATAAACAATCAAACAAAATTAAAACAGACCCATAGACACAGAGGACTGGTGGTTGCCAGTGGGGAGGGTGGTCAAGGGGTTGGGTGAAAAAGGTGAAGGGGTTGAGAAGTACAAATTGATAGTTACAAAATAATCATGGGGATGTAAAGTACAGGATAAGGAATATAGTCAATAATATTGTGATAACTGTGTATGGTGCCAGGTGGGTACTGGAGATATCAGGTGGGGGGCACACTCTGTAAAGTATGTGATTGTCTAATCACTATGCTGCACACCTGAAACCAACACAAAATAATATTGAAAGTAAGCTGTAATTGAAAAGATAGGGGCCTGCACTGAGACCAGGTGTACGTAGTTTGTCACCCTGTTCTAGAACAAGGATGGTGGTGAGTCTGGGACCGTGCCGTGCGATGCATAAGAATGTGTTCAGGGAGGTGATCTGGATGGGGATGGTGCTCCAGATGAATTCCCTAGAGCAGTAATTAAAAGCTTCGGTTACTTTTAGTCTGGAGAAGCTAAGATTCTTCATGACGTGATCATTTTCTTCAGAATTTTGGACAGTAGGGTTGTTAGGAGAGACCCTTTTTCAGTTGTGTCCAAAGGGAAGAACTAAAATCAGAAAGAGGATGCTCCGGAGACAGACTGCAGCCAGCATAAATAAGGAAGGCTGCCTCATTATTAGTTATCATTTAGGGAACCCTTATTGCTGCACTATTATAAGCATTTTATATAGATGATCTCAATTTATCCTCAACAACCCCATCAAGTAAGTACCATTCTTATTTCTATAGATGAGACAAAGCAGCATTAGAAGGTTAAAACACTTGCTCAGGGGTATATGCTACTAAGCGGGGGAGCCATAATAACTGCAACTCTCTCCACTGCCTACTTGCATGCAAATAAGAGTAGTTTTATAAATAATTTAGCAGTGCCAGGCACATAATAACTATTGTTGCTGGTGATAATAATTATAATCCCTAGGATATATTATTATGTTTCTCATCATGGTGCTTGTGTTAGTTTCCTATGGCTACTGTAACAAATGACCACAAATTTTGTGCCTTAAAACAACATATTTATTTGCTTAGAATTCTGGAGGCCAGTAATCTGATACAAGTTTCACAGGACTGAGATCAAGGTGTCAGCCAGGCTCAGCTCCCTGCAGAGGTTCTAGGGGACAATGTGTTGCTTGCCTCTTCCATCTTCTGGAGGCTTCCAGGTTTCCATGGCTTGTGGCCACATTACTCTGTGGTCAGATGCTACCTCCTCATTTGCCTCTGCCTCTAATAGGATACTCGTGATTACATTTAGGGTCCTCCTCCAAAATTCAGGATAATCTCTCCATCTCAAGATCCTCAAAGGAATCATACCTTTGCCATGTAAGGTAATACTTAGTTTCCAGACATTAGGAATTGGGTATTTTGGGAGGACCACTGTTTAGTTTACCACAATGGATTTAAACATAGACTAGATAACCCTATTTTTTCTTTCCACTTTTAGAAAAAAAACTTCATAAATTTTGTGATTTATTGGTCTATTTTTCCTTGTGGCTTTTATTTGTGAAAATAGAAAATATTTGTATAAGATATTAGTTAGAAGTAATACTTGTTTTCAAATAGTCATGATCCAATACTATTTATTGAATAATCCATTCTTTCTTTTCACTGATTTAAAACTGAGTTTTTGTCACCTACCTATCACATAGCAAACGCTGAATCTATGTTTTGACTTCATTCAGGGCCATTGATCCATTTTGCAGGTTTCTGCAGTTGTGCTGTACTGTTTCATGTACTGTAGCTTTAAAGCATGTATTTATGGTTAATAAATTTAACCCCTCTATTCTTCTACTGTTTTTTCCATTGTGTCTTTCAACTTAAAAAGTCCTTATTATCATTTTAATGTCATCTTGGAAAGAGATGAGACAGATGGAATTGTAATTGTCTACCTTCCATAATAATTCTCACCTTATTTTTTATTCTAGTGATTTTACTAACTCATCCACTGAAATCATATGGAAGTTTTTTTTAAAACTTTATAATAATTAAATTAAACTTTACAACCACATTATAAATTATTGGTTTTAGTTCTCATTATATTTTCTTATATAATATGTCTTCTCCTTTCTTGAGTTCCCTATTTCAGCTTACTTTTTTTCTTGGCTAGAATAGAATTTCAAGTAATCATATTTTTAAAACAAAGAGTATTTGGGTGATATAATTTCTATGTCTTTGAATGTGCCTTTTTTTGTCATCACATATGAGAGAAATTAGTTTGGCAGCAGTAGAATTCTTGCGTTACAATAATATTCCCTTAGAATTCTATAAAAGTAGTGTCACTTTCTTTTAGCATAGCATTGCTGATGTATCTAATTATCTTTCTTATAAGTTGCTTGATTTTTCTCCCCTCTCATGAAGCTTGCAGTTGTATCTCTGTTCTTGGGGACGCAGATTACATCTGGAATTGTGTGTTTTTCAGTAACCCTGCCGCCCCACACTCAGCAGACCCCTGTGATCTAAGGCCTAAAGTCTTTCTTCAGCTCAAGGAGATATTCTTCTAGTTCTTCCTGGATTATTGCTCTTCCTTCCATTGACTATGTTGTCCCCTCTGGAACTCCTAGAAAACTAACATTGAATTTTCTGAATCTCTTAGTTATATCTCATGTCTTACCTTGTTATTTAAATCTCTTTTTCTTCTTGGTATCCTCAAATGAGCTGAGGTCTTGCTGCTATTCAGTCTTGGACTTCCACCCATATCAGGGACAAATTTCCCACTTTGCAAAGACACTGTGAAATGACTGCCATTCGGTGTGCAGGGAAACACCTCAGTTCCTAATGTCCTTTAACTTGCTGCTGAACTGATGCCCTTGACCCTCATCCAATCTCTGGTCCTCTGAGTTTGGACTTTTTCAGGACTTTTTCTGGAAACCTGTGCACTTTCTTCTTCGGTCTGTGCAGAATCACGAGCTTATCAGCACTAATCAGTGTTCCTCCTCACATCCCGTCTGCTCAGTATCTTTGCCATAGTCTCCAAGCTGTTGGCTTTTGATGTTTTTTAATGATGGTTCCCAGCACTGCCACTGATGTTTTGGTCAAATAATTTTTGTTTCTTTAGAGGAGTAGGAGGGGGTAAATGCATGAGTCCAATATTCCATCCCCAAAACCCAAAACCGCAGTAGTGGGGATTGAAGCATCCTATGGATGGCTGGACCAAATGATCGCGCAGCCTCATCTGGCTTGGGGAAGGCTTGTCTCTCAAAGTGTAAAGAGTACAGCAGCACGATGAAAGGCTGGAAAAACAACTTTTACAGCAAAGTCCAGAGAGCAAGGTTTACCTTAGTCAAGAGCACAGAATGAGGTGAGACTTACACGGTGAGTCACATGAAACCTGCAGGACGGACGAAGCTTAAATTACAGCTGAAGTGACTCCGGTTGGTCACTACCAAGACTATTTAGCTCTTCGAAACCTGTGTGGCCCAGTTACAAAGACTCCTCTGGTTAGTTTTCTGAAGGGTTAAGAGCTCTTCTCTTTAAGGGCAGAGGATGGACTGAATACCTTCTGGATTGCCTGCCCTCCTGAAGATATTATGATTATGATATCCCAGGGCCTGTGCTATTAGAAGTGAAATAAACAGCAGCAGAATACTTCCGAGAGTAAAAACTCCTGTTTTCACTCAGCCTTACTGATAATTTTTTTTAAGTGAGGAGACACTATTTTTGTCAAGAACTCTTGTTCCATATCTTTAAAAGCTAATGGAGACCCCTTTAGTTTTTCCCCTCATAGGCTGGCAAGGACAGGATTTTCAGTGGCTCCCTCTCTGTCTGTGGTTGGGGGCAGCTCGAGCTTTCAGCACAAATGGGCACTTTCTCCCCGTGCCCTCCCCCAGGGCTGGGTAGAGAGAAAGCAGGGAGACGATATGGGCTGGACCAGGGGGAGGAGTGACAGGCTCCCTGTGGTAGGCCTGTGCCTTTCACACAGCCTCCTGGGCTCTGGCCTGAGGTAGCCGTGGGAGAGACAGTTCCAAGCTGTATGGCTGGTGACACTTCTGGCTGCCAGTGCCCAGCCAATCAGTGACAGGCCCAGCTAGCTAGAGCGATGACACATGAAATATGATAATTTTTCTGCTAAGGAGCCTGGATGGGGGAAGAGAAGGGAGTGTGTGTGTGTGTGTGTGTGTGTGTGTGTGTGTGTCTGGGAGGGGGGTGGTACAGGCAGCACCTGTGACAAAGTGGGGTGGTGACAGTGCACTGGCCCTGAGGTTGGGGCTAGAGGGACATGCACTGGGGAGTGGCTGTAGAAAAACGGGGGTTGCTCTTCAGGTAAGCTGGGAGCCAGAGCAAAAGCACCCAGTGCCATTCTGAGGCTCAGGGCACCCAGGATGGAAAAAAAAAAAAAGCTGTAAAAGGCATTTTTGTTCCTTCCAAACATAAGCGAGGTTAGGAGTTCATGTTTCTTCTCATTGCTACCTCTTTAAAAGCCAAAATAAAACTAGAGAAAACATCTGGGTGGCTGAAATACTTGACAAAAAATTTTTTTAAAAAACATTTGCGCTGAGGGTTGTTTATTCCTGACCTCAGACCATGCTCAACCTTGCCCTAAAAAAAATAAAGTTAAAAAAAGTCTTGTTAACAAAATCTTAAAGAAGGGCACAAATCTATATCTTAGGGACTATAAAGGGTCAGGTGGTAGTTTTGATTCCAGATTCTGTTTTGTTGTTTGTGTGTTTTTTTAATGTGTCTTGAGACAAGATCTGGTCCTAGATGACATTATAGTTTAGAAGCAGTGCCCCAAGGGTTCTCTGGGTGGGGGACGAGGCACCTGAGGCTGCAGGGCAGCACAGGGTGAGGGGTGGGTGCCCTACAGTTAACTCTGAGGTGGTAGAAGCCCCCACTTCCTTCAGCCACCTGTGCCAGCTTCCCCATCCTTTATCAGCAGTTAGGGGCTCATGAGGGGTGGCGCTGCGTCATCTGTCCCACAAACAGGTGTGTTCAGAAGTGAAGGGTCGTAGTGTTTACATAACGTGCTGATTAGTCACTGAGGAGCTCATCCCTGCAATAAATGTGTCTAGTTTCATCTTGCATTTGCATTCTCTCTCTCCATATATATATACATACATATATATTTATACATATGACAAATTTTTAAAAGTCATCAATAAATGAAATCATTACCACTGTGTGCAAGCCTGACCTGTGGCTGTAGGCATGGTACTGACTTCCTGTGCTGGGAGTAATAACTGTTCAGAAGTGATAATTGGTGTACTGTGTCTTTAAAAGGTTAAAACCCCTTTCAGAAAAGGTCTGGACTCATAGTGGAGAAGGCAAGCGAGGCATGGGTTGGCTCCGGACTCAGAAAACAGCTGCTGATTAGATTCTGTGTCTGTGGACGGAATTTATTCCGTGTTTTTTCAGCAGCAGGAATTTGAGAGGGATGCTGCTGTTTAGCTTTCTGATCGTGATTTATATTTATTCAGAGGAATAACAGAGGGTGGATCTGTCCCCGGTGCGAGCATGCTCACAACCAGCCGACTCTCCCATTATCCAACTGCCTAGTTTGGTGCTTCAATGTACATGCATATTCCGTGTGCATATGTGTGTACACAAACACGCATGCATGCCTGGGTGGACAGATCTGTGCACAGGCTCTGCTCTAAGGACAATTCTTTCAATAAGGTCTTTACCCCTTACTTGAAACAGGTGTTCATGAAAAAAATGCACAAAATCCTGACTGTCCGGAATAATTCATGAAGAAGGGGCTGGATCCGTGGGTCAGAGAACACAGGACCAGTTTGCCATCCCAAGGCCCAAGGTAGGGGACTCTGGATTTTTATTCGGCGGATGAATTCCTTGTGCTTGATTGTATTTATTGTGGTTTTGCCCGCGGTCGCCCAGGGGAGATGAAATAGCTAGCCGCGATTCCATCTTGTTGTTGCCTTTCTTAGGCACGGTGTCGGGAGCTGAGGTGAAGGGGCCAGCTTGGTGGGCAGCTGCGCGGCGTGCAGCGTGCGGTGCCCTCGGTGGGCTGAGCGGGCTGCTCGGCCTGGTGCTGGGGCACCAGCGCGAGCCTCAAGTGACCCCGCGCGTCAATCACTGGCAGCAGCGGCGGCAGCTGTAACCCTGTGCGCGCCGCGCGCTCCTCGCTGGCTGGCTGGCTGGCTGGCAACCCTTCTCCGCACCGGCGCACTGGCGACCCGCTCCGTGGAGCCTCATCTGGTCGCGCAAATGCCTCGCTCCTGCAGCACCTGCATTTTCTGCTGCTAGCCTGGCTCCTGCTCCGGGATTGCTTTGTGGTCTCTGTGGCCGGATTGGTGGGGAATGAGATTCGGAGAATGCTGGGCGTCAAAGCAGAAGGAGGCTCTTCCCTTCTCTCCTTAATCCTAGCCCCACCCCCAAATATTCTAAAGCAAAATCACAACCTCCCTCCTCTCCAAACAAAACAAAACAAAAACCAAACTCTTACTCTCTTGGGGATTCTTGCTTTACCACTAGACAAAGCGGGTGCCCCCTCTCCAAGTTGTGCCCCGTATTTTACCATCTTTTAAAATTAGAAACACTGCTGGTGCTACATGGCGCGGCCCCTGTGGAGACTGCACGGGCTGTCTGAGGACTCTTGAGCTCGGCGTTGACTTGGACAGTGGCGGTATAGCAGGACTCCGGGGGCCAGGCGTTGGTTCATGTTGCAGAGGTCCGGTGGACTTCTGGGGCTTGGCAGACCGTCCCTTGAACTTTGTGGCGGGCAGAGGTTGCAGGCAGGAAGGTCTGCGGGGTCCGGGCCCTGGATGAGCAGCATGTGGGTCTTCTTTCTGCTGCACACCCTCAAGTTCCTGGCAGCCCTTGTCATGGTAACCAGCAGCCGCCAGGAGCCACCCAACCACGCGGTGCGCTTCCCTAGTGTTAAAACCGGCTTGCTTTCTGGGGTTGGGGGAGGAGTGGGGGCGAGTGAGGTGTGAGCTGCACCGATCTGCCAATTCTTCAGCCCTTGTCTGTGTGATTACGCGGCCCCCAGTGATGATCAGACCTGTGCCCCTGCGGCTCCTCATCATCTCCTGGTCCTCCGCGAGACTGAGGAAGTTGGCTCCCCACGTTTAAGATGTTTTTATGTAACTATGTGTACGCTGGGGGCAGGGAGAGTGTGGAGAGGAGGAAGGATCATTGGAGCAACTTATGTGAACAGAGACAAAGATCTCATGTCTGTTGGGGACACGGTGGAACTGGCTTTGGGTCGCTGTTGATCTGACAACCCTCCCACCTCCCCTTCACCCAGGCATTCCCTGTCTGAGCTGTTCTGTGGTCATTTTACCCCTGCAGGGAGGTTGGAATCACGCCTGCAGGACCCCCTAGGTTCCTAACTAACATGAAATCTGAATCCAGGGTGCCTGCCCACTTCACTTGTTTTAGGTCCCAGCTGTTCTCTATGCTTCCCACTGAAGGGAATAGTTTCTGCCCCATTGTGGTTTCACTTTTGCTCCGGGTTCGCGCTACGCTGTGGGTCTGCAAGCAGACTTCAGATGCTGGCCGAGGTGTGTGACATGTGCTCTTTAAAGCTGCGATGACTTGCAGAAGCTGGAGCCCTGTGCATTCTTGAATTCAGATTTTGTGGGATTTTTTTTGTAAGGTAGGAGAACAGCTGTCTCACTGAGATATCTGCCGGCAGGAAGGTGTGTGTGACATTTGGCTCTCTCTCTTTTCTCACTCTACTTCGCTGTGGCACTCACGGGACAGGATTGTGACATGGGCCTCTTTATCACTCCCCTTAGTGCCTCAGCCTAGGGCTGCTGGACAGATTTATTAATATGGTGAGGAAGTATGGCCCCTTTGGGCTAAGATATTTTTTTCTCTTAATACCCCAGTGGTTCTCTTTAAGGGCCAACTTCTAAGGTGTGCGCCAGGGCAATGGATCAGGATGTGCTCAGCTGGCACTGTCGTTGAGCTGTCTTTGCCTGTTCTGTGTCGGTGGCAGTAGAGAATCGTGGGCTGACTTTGGGTTATTGCTGAGTGAGCCACTGGGGCATCTAGTGTGTGAAAGTTACAGGCAAGAGGAAGATGCACTTAGTCTGAAATCCTGGCAGATTGGAGGCCCCGACTTGATGGAATATAACATTAAGAAAGCTGTGTGACAGCTGGATAGTTTTTAACTTGTTGCTCACTTCCCACCCTGTGAACTCCCTGGTATCTTTCAGGCTCTTTCCTGCTCTCCACACTGCTGGTCAAGGAGGCCCTGACATGCTGTTCTTCGTGGCCTTTCCGGTGGAATCAAAACACATTTACGAACCTATGGATATCCTGGGCGGGTGGGGCGAGAAACACTAGCCAGAAGCACAGGCAGCACTGGCGTTTGCAGCCAGACATGGCCAAAGCCCTTGACCCAGGCTGTTCTTCATCCATAAAGTGGGTGTGATCATCATAGCCTTTCCAAACCCATTGGAGCAGCTTGAGAAGAAAATGAGGTGGGCTGAAAGTAACACGTGCTTGTAGCCCATGGGTATTAAGCTAATACCGCAACAGTCTGGACCTCACATTTACCCAGCTGGGACCTAAGTCACAAACTAGGAAAGGTGCTGTGAGTCCATGAGCTACAGTTCCTGTGTTATGACCATTACAGGGAATTTCATACTCTATTTTAGTACTTTTTTTTTTATGTAAACTTCTGAGAAGCTTGGTTATTCGTTTGCCAAACACACCTCGCAAATTGGAAGAGGCTGAGAACATACTGTACAAGGGTTATTAAGGTTTTTTCTTTCTTGGCATATGTCTGTAAGAAGTACTAGTAATGTAAGAAACAGAAAAACAAAAAAACTTTAAATAAATTTAAAAGACACAGCTTTAAAGCACAGAATTTTAAAAACTGTTTAATGTAAGTATTTAATATAAGCAAGTCAATGAAATTTTATATATTTTGATAGGTTTTCAAGACCCATAATAACGGGTGCTCATAGTGGCCCATACATATCAAGAGAAGTTTAAATGATATTTGTGTGTCCAATTTAAAAGGTATTAGAATTTGAAATATACTCCAAATGATTTTTAGCACAATGCTTAAATGAAAAACTGCATTTATACAGGATTATGGAACCTCCAAGGTTTCTGGACAGCCAGGGGCTTACTGATCAAAATTAAAGCGATAATGCCTGCTGAAATTAATTGAGAACTTTATGATCTTTTGCTGAGTTTTAGCAGGGAACTATTATGCTGGTATTAGTAGTGCTTATGTTCTAACATCTGATGCTACAGAAAATGCTAAGAAGGAAGGGAACATGGGAACTTGTCTTGTGCCAGGTGACACACGTGCAGCTTCCCAACTTGGTGACTCCACTGCTGCGGTTAGAAGTGACCCAATGACAAACAAAGATGAGAGGTCCCCCCTGGTGGCATGCATTTCCTGCATCAGTGTGGGGGATGTGGGCTCCTCACCACCAGGGTGCGGTTAAAATGCTCATCAGAAAACAAGCTAAAGATCTCGTGGCCCCAGGGCACCGTGGTTTCGGGTCTGACCCTCAGTGGGCGCATAGGTAGGGATCAACCAATGAAAGCATAGATGGGCGGAGCAGCAAGTGGACGTGTGTGTGTGTGTGTGTGTGTGTGTGTGTGTGTGTGTGTGTCCCTCCCTCCCTTTCTCTCCTCCCATCATTCTGTCTCTCTCTCTTTCAATAAATAAAAATAAAAATAAAACAGATGTCATGGCAACACCCTAATGCTAAGCTGTGGTGTTTACTCAATTCAGACATTGTGCTCAGAACTGGAAGGAGTTACAGGAGCGGTGTTTAGCTTTGCCTGACCCACTCCCAATTATTTTGGTTACAATTTACTTCAAAACAAAGGCACCAGGAAAAATAGAAGTAGAAGAAAATGATTCCTAATGCCTTTTAAACTCAATACATATGTGAAAGATGTGAAGACCATAATTAAAAGTAGCCGAAGAGTATTGCTCACTTTGTAGACGCACATCAACTCATCATTTTTGGTAAGTTACTGGAAGACATTTTTGAACTTGATTTAGAAAACCATCAATAACAGGTCATTGAATATGATAGAAAATGCTTAGAACTGTCCAGAGTTTCTATGTATATGACTAAAGGGATACTGGTGTAATAAGATGGAAAAAGGGTATTCTCTGAACTCCCAGCAGGCTTGGAAGGCAGAGATTGGTGGGGGGAGCCACACTCTCCAAAGCACTGCCTTTTTGGGATGGTAAAGGTTGGGAACATGTGCGTGGGCCGTACATCCAGTCCATCGGTGAAAACCATGCATGTGTGAGAAATGTGATTCCTCTCCTCCTTACCAAGCATTCCAGAATGCCAGGTGTAGCTGGCGTCCTTGTGAAAAAAGGAGAAGGGTGGGGCTTCACAGCAGGTGTGCAGTAGAGATGAACCCAGAACACCCCTCAGATGGGGGGAGCACAGCCAGCGAGAAGCATGCAGAAGTTAGTCTCAGGAATCTTGGCAATTCTCTGAATGTCCATGGGTCCTTGAGCTGGAGTTCAGGGCTGATTTAAAAAAACCAGTAATGTTATGTATGACTGGGATCCAAAGAAAAACTGAAAAATACTAGAGAGGAGCAGAAAAACTGAAAGCAGTGTTATACATACACGACACGCCCCGCCGGCCTCCATCACCAAAGTCAGTCTGTTTGGTCATCCATTGGACTCCCGGGCTTGGCATTCGATGCTGAAGCTATGTTCAGATCTGAGGACCCCTGATAAAAATGAACTGGTTTAATTTTAATAAAAGAGGAGCTCTGAAAGCCTTCTTAATCAAGATTCAACACAGTAGACCCTTGACATTCTCTAAGGATACATCTCAAACCCTTGGCACATCCCCCAGTTTGAAAATGCAGACATTTGCATAGGCCCTTGACTTCCTTCTGAATCACATTTCTGTCCAGAGAGGAGAGGTTCCCACGATTATTCACAGGCCACCAGCTATTTGCCTTTTCAACTCGCACTCAAGGAAATAAAATTTCTTCCCTAGAGTTTCTGTTTCCCTGGTGGTGTCTTGGGGTGAAGAGCTTTGACAAGGCTTGAAATCATCTTGCTCTTGGGCTGTAGCTTCACCACACAGAGTTCACACTGGTGCTTCAGGAAGGGGACCATTGCCATGTGGCGTGGCTCTCAGGGGTTGTTCACACATGACTGAAAAGCTGACTGTCGAACCTATAAATGCCAAGCATCTGTTGGCGTTGCCAACAAAATTGCACATGTGAGCAACCTCCAAAACTCCCCCACTCCCTGGCCCTCCATATACGCTTAGTGCACTCTTAGAGACTTCCTCTGACTGTCTGCAGATCTCAGTGAAGAGAACGGAGGCGTCACCCAGCTGGAGCACACGGTCAAGGACTCAAATGAGAGCATCACTGTTGAAACCCAGGCAAGAGAAACAGCATGTAGTCTTTTGCTCCACGCCCTTATTTTAAAGATTTCAAAATGTGAGGCGATTCCAGAAGTTTAGAAAGTAAAATAAAACCACTGTGCTTATGATTATACTAAATTAGAGAGACAGACCAGAATGTGCTCCGCAGGCTGGGCCTTGCTGCATCTTACTGGGGGAGATTCTCGTAAGGATGTTTCCAGAGTGATTCGGTAGAAGCTCTTAGAGGCGAAGTGGCTGTAAGAGCTCTGTGAGTTATAACGGAGTCGGTCATCTCTGTGAAGCATCCAGAGAAGACAGGACAGGAACCAGGGTAATTCGTTATGTTTCTTATTAAATGTTTCTTTATGATCTTCTTTAAAATAATTTTTTCTTTATTTTTAGTAGTTACTAGATATAAAAGAACACTTACTTATGTATATAAAGGTACAGAGAATGTGACGGCACTGGTATTCTCGCCAGTCAGTTTAAGAAAAAGAATGTCACCCTTACCATTGAAGAGTGGTACTGCTCCGCGCCCCGTCCCACCCCCGCCCATTTCCTGGGCATCTCTGTTTCTTTTCCCCATTGTCTTACCCTCTTACATTTGCATCCCTAAACAACGTCTTGTTCAGTTGCCTAAGTCTGTGAACTTCTGATGAAGGAAATCATACTGTTTGCGTTCTTGTGCTCAGCGTTAACCCGTGCATACCAGTAGGGCTGCCCTTGTTGGCAAACGGCAGATATATTTCCATCTCAGCTGGGGGTAAATTGCTTCTGACCTGACTCTGCTCCCCTTCCTTCCCCACCAGGGCTCCCATGAGACCTCTTCAACTCTGATTTATTCTTTGACTCATAAATTTTGTGTACCTGTGCTTCTTAATTTCCAAACATCTGAGTATTTTTATATATTTATTACAATGGTTAGTATATTCCATAATTCTTTCAATAGATATGATAGTATGTTCTTAGTAATGTGACTTATACAGGCTCTTTCCTGGCTAAGGTGGAAGACTAGTTGTGCCAGCAGATGAGGTGTGGCCGTTTTAGACCTGCTAATAAGAGTTTTACCAGAATAGAAACGAATGAAATTGAGCACATAAGAGATAGTTAGACTTTAAATGTAGAAGTGCATTAGCTGCTAGGGGGTTCATTCTTCTTTCTTGGTAACTTGGGAGAGCTGATGGATTTGGCTGGTTTTCAGTTTCACACATTGGTCGCCTGTTTTGATGAAGCGTTTCTCCTGGAATGTGGTTTTTTAGAGATTGGTTCTTTCTTCTTCCACTTGCTAAGAACTAGATACCCAGAAGTACTGTTTTTCTCTTATGGATGCTTGTTTTGTTTTGCTTTGTTTTCCTGTCTTGGGCCAGAGTTCTACCCTCATGCTACCCTTACTCTTTGTTCTTAGTTTGTTATTGAATGATAGGCCTTCCCACCTGGAGACCAGCTCTGTCTGGAGAAAAAAAAAAAGTGCAGGCATCCGGTTGTCTAAGACTGGCTCTCTCAGCTTCCAGCAAACAGGACTTGGATGGCAGCTGGCATCCCCAGCCCCTCCCGTGGCCCATGTGACTTGGCTGAACTCAACTTCCGTGCCTTTTGTCTGGGGAACTTTCTAACATTCTGCTGCGATGAGGGGTTTGTCCAGGAGAGCCCTGACTGATGATACTGGTATGGTTCACTCCCAGGCAGACATGCCCCGCTGCTCACTTCCTGTTGTGACTTCTGAGCAAGGGGCTGCGGGTCACCATTGTCCCCTTCCCTTTCTGTGAGCTTACTTGTGGTGGGGTGTAGCAGATGGACATTCCGGCTGCCATGGGCCCCCTGTAGGCCCAGGGGAGGGAACCTGCCAGTCTCACGTTCTGCCCCTTTCCTGCTGCCTGCCTGCCCTGTCCACTTCTCATCCAGCCAGGCCGGGGTGCCCTGCTGGGGGTGCTGTCTTATGTAGGTAGCCAGGTGGGAACAGATTAGGCAAAGGGGTATCTCTTCCTAGGGTTTGAGATGGGAAGAGCTCGTTGTTCTGCTTCCTCAAAGCCATGCAGCATTTGCTTCCCCTGTTCCTCCACCTGCCTCTCTCCCCTGCTGCCGCCCCCACCCCTGCGTCCATCCCCATATGCCTTCAAGAGGACAATTCTAGGATAAATGAACAGTTTTCTTGGACAGACTAATGACCTCCCTCCTCCCCAAGGCCAAGTAATTCTTAAAAAGGCATTTCCTCTTTTCAGGTTATATATGCATGTTTTTACCTGGACAGCAGAAGCCTTGGAGGGACCCCACAAGAACCTTGTGGTCTTGCCAGCCTTCTCTGTGGGTCACTGACCAGTTCTGCAGAGCATCTGCTACCTGGAGTGAGCTGAGGCTCAGTCAACCTGGAGATCTGGTCATTTCCACTAATTTGTAATGGCAGTTCTGGAAATGCTTGGGGTGGCTTGGCTTGGAATGGGAGAGAGTGGGCTTTCAGGGGAGACAGAGGAAGGTAGAGAGGGTGAAAGAAGGGAAGAAGATAGAGAGAAAGGAGGGAAGGGAAGAAGGAAAGAGGGAAAGACAGAAGAGGGGAAACAGAGGAAAAGAAGCCAAGGAAGCAGAGCATACCCAGCTCTGGCTTCAGGTTTCAGAGCCCAGCGAGTCTCAGGTCAGGCCGCATGACTTGAAGTCTCTTTTATAAAATTGAGTATAACGTACATATAATAGATTCCCCTTATAAGCCAAGTGTACAATTCAATGAGTTTTGACAAACATCTATAGCAGTATAACTGTACCAGAAGCAACATCTGCAACATTTTCATCATCCCTGAAAGACCCCTGTGCCCATGGCAGGCCCCGCAGCCCCGCCTCTGTCAGCCGCGGATCTGCTTTCTGCAGCTAGAGCTTCTCCTTTTCTGGGACTCCCTGTGGGCAGATGGAATCGTGCAGTATATACTTTCCTTGCTCCTGACTCTTCCGCTCAGCACGATGCTTTTGAGGCCCACTCTCAAATGTTGCGTGCAGCAGCAGCCCGCTCTCCGCATTGCGCATTGCGGGGTAGCGTTCCATTGTACGGGTGTGCCGCGGCTTGTTCAGCATTTCACTCGTTGATGGCAGTTTGGGTTCTTCCCAGTTTCGGGCTGTTGTAAACAAGCCTCCATGAACGTTTATGTACAGGTCTTCGTGTGCACAGATCTTCCCGCCTTCTTGGGTAAACACCTAATCAAGTTTCTTCTGTTTATCTCTCCAGTGATTGAATGCCCATTTTTATGTCTTTGTGCCTATCAGCCTGTCACCGGGTGACTGCTTCTATTTCCTGTTTCCTGAGTGGGCATCAAATAATAATGGGATTCTGGACACTGCCCCCTGAGCTGGTCCCTGGTGCATCCTTCAGACTCTGCACTCTGGCTGTCAGTGCGTCTGATGCTCTAGCTGGAGTAGAAGTGACGCGGCGCAGGGGCTGAGAGCACAGGCGTGGGAGCCACCGCCCGGGTCCATATTCCAGCTCAGTCCCACACTGAGCGTGCGATCACGAATGAGTTACTTACCCTCCGTGAGCCTCCGTTTCCTCGTCTGCAAAGTGGGGATAATAAGAGCATCCACCGAATGGGGTTGTGAAGTATCCGTAGCCGGACAGATAGATGGGTAGATAGATACAGCGTGGGGCTGAAGTAGATTTACAGTTGTTCCTATGGAAAATAGTACAATAATCAATGAATAATAATATAAGAATAATCTCAGGGTTTTGTGTACTCACAACTGTAACCCTACTTTTGCTCCGCTCTTACGCTTATCCCATAGCAAATACTGTGTTGCTGAAAGACTAGACAAAACAGAATATCAGGGCCTGGAATGTACAGATGTCCTTTCAGTGGCTCATGATGGGACTGGAACCTTCTCTACCAGCAGCTCCATTGCCCGGCCCCCTGGCACCTGAGCTCCCACTGGACACCAAGCACCGCTGCTGCACTGGTGGACAGCGTGTTCTCCCCTTGTCACCTGCTGGCTCCTCTTCCAGTGGGTGCTAGCGGCCCCTTCTGCTCCTTGAATCGTAGTTCTCTTTCCTTTCTCCCGAGTGTTTATTTCAAAGAGTGTTACTCCTTGAAAACCATAACTACAAGTTGCAAGGAACCCACTGGTTTTGTCCCTGTTCCTCCTCTCAGTCCTGTGTCCAGACCTGCCATGTTTCCACCCGTGCTGGAAGCAAGGCCCGGAAGGGCTGCTCTGACACTCTGAGGTCCCTATACCCTGGTTCGCGTGAATCTTCATGCGGCACAGGGCTTGAAGCCCTGAGCTAAGGAGAGACATGGCAGGGGGCTCACAGGCCCAGAAATATTTTTCCTACAATCCTGTCCAGGGCGTTGCTGTCAGGGCTGCCTCCACGGTAGTGAGGGTCGTAGGTGCCCATCGCCATGCCCCATCCCCTCTGAAAGCCGAGGACTGAGGCTTCCTTTGGATGGAGATTCTCTTTTCAGGATGCGGGCGATGAGGCCTACTGAGTATGTAATTAGACACAAGGGTTTAGCCTCACAGCCCTACATTCAGAGAGAGAAGTACTTTCTGGAGCCAACCTTTTTCTCTCTCTCAGGATAAGATAATTCAGGGTGAGGGTGATCAAAAGAAACAGAGAAATCGAAATGCAGGGTCCTTGATGTTCACCAAGGTGAGGCAGCTGAACGGGAGCTTCCTGTGGGCAGAATGAAGCTTCCACAGTGAGACCCTCTGCGGGTCTGTGGGGAGTGTTTGTAGAGTCTGGAAACTGAGTGGTAACCATGTGGCAACCATCCCTAATGAGGCTCTCTGTGTAAAGCATGATGTTAAGCGTTTTCCATGGATAATCTCAGTTAATTCAGTCTGGTGAGTAGAAGATGACCCTCTGTCTTTACTGTAGTGGCTCTATCCTAGGGGGTTTCTGATTTTCTTGGTCTGGGGTGAGGCCTGGGCATTTGGGCTTTTAAACCCTCCCCCAGTGATTTTAATGCACAGCCAAGCCGGGGAACTGTTTTACAGAGAATAGAATTAAGCCTTCAGAGGTCAAAGTCACCGGCCCAAGGTCACACAGCTGTGAGTGGCAGTCCAGGACAGGAGCGCAGGCCTGTGGGGCTGCATCACTTGGACCTGAGCAGCCCTTCTTTGTGCTGATGGGAAGAGGGTCCACACTGGCTGTCTCCTGGGTGCTGGGCAGGACATGGTCAGAAAGATGCTGCTGGCGTTCCCAGAGCTTCCTTGCTGACCCAATACTCTTCAGAGTCTGAGCACGTGTGTGCAGAGTCTGAAAGGCTCCCAGGACGGCAGGCCTCGGCCCCTGGCCAGCTCAGCGGAGGGGCGGGGCGAATGCCCTTCAGCTCTTGGTCCACACTCAGCTTGGCTGCATCTGGCTCCAAGGAAACAAGCGTGGATGTTTCTTGATATTTTTTCTCCAGTGTGATCCATAGCCAGGCATAGATGTCTTGGTCCTTCTGAGCACAGCAGGAGAGGGGATGAGTCAGGTGCGTAGTGGTCTTTCCCAGCCCTCCCCCCCAATAACTCGGCAACAATGGCACTTCCGAGTGCCTATTGTATGCCTCAGGCTCTGCTCTAAGGGCCTTACGCCAATTACCCCATTTCATCCTCATGGGAAGTCTGTGAAGTAATGAGCACTATTATTATTCCATATTTCAAATAGGGAAACTGAGGCACAGAGGAGTCAGTGGCAGAAATGAGGGTAATCCTAGGTAGTCTGACTCTGGGGATCAACTCTTAACCATCAAATACACTGCCTCTCATGGATCCTACTGCGCCTTGTTCTTTAATTGTTTCAAGACTATCATCTGGTTCCCAGCCTGATGATAAACTTACAGCACAGGGCTGGATTCATAGCAGGTGTTCGGTAAATATTAGCTGCTTGATTTATTTTATTTCATTTCAATTGATTTTATTTCAGAGGATTCCACCATATCACAATAGTGGGATAATAATAAAGCATTTCCAGGAAGGTAGCACAGGTTAATCAGTTTTCTATTTCTTGACTTTAAGGTATTTCTAAATACTCCGAGTACTTTCTGAATAGTTAAAGCTCACATTCAGTATTAGTAGCTCTACTAAATTCACGTCCTTATAGTTTTCCTGAAGAGCGCCTCCATGCACTTTAGGAGCCTCGATTGTTCCTTTAAAGAATTATTTCCAGAACAAAAATGATTCTAAATGGCACCTCTCCCCGCACCATGCATTGCCTGGGAATGAAGTCGCTTGTTCATAGGCTCTTCCAGCGGAACCCACGCAAAACTCTGTCCCGATTTAGCAGCAACGTTGTTGGCCTTCTGCCCAGACACCCTTGCGCCACGTTGACCAGTGCTGTCTGCCCTCTTCGCAGCTCCTGTGGCCTTTGCTGTATTCCCTTCTTCCCAGGACAGTCCTCCTGCTGAGAGCTGGAGTGGCGGTAGCCAGTGCTCACTGGTGTGGGAATACAAAGGCTCAGCTGCCTTGCCTTGGGGAGGAGGGGGCACATTCTAGGGGAGGCGCACTTCACACTCCAGAAGTGTCCTTGGCTGAGGCAGGGACTTTACCTGAGGTCAGACCTGGGCCTGGCTTCTCACCTTCTCTGTCTGCTCTGTCCACTCCCTTGGTGACATCTCTGGGAACATTTCTTCAATGGATCACCTGCCCAGGAATCCTGGTCTTAGGGCTTCCTTTGGGGTAACAAGGCCAGGACATGTGGACTGGGTGTCAATTAGACCAGAAAATACGTCTAAGTCTCCCTTTTAAGCTTTTGTGTTAGTATCCTGCATCTGCCTTAACCCTCCACCTAAGCCTGGGGACACCCCCTCCACCCCACTACTCAGGGGCACCAGCCCATGTTTCTTCGCCTCACCACTGGTGCATTTCCATCAGTAGTTTCTGCTTCCAGCCCGCTTGCTTTCCAGCTCCCTCTCTCCCTACTTATTAACCAGCTGACCTCTGTTCTCTTTCTGTTTCATTCATTCAACATTCAACAGGTAGTTCTTGAGTCTCTATTCTGTGCCAAGCATTCTGCGGGGCACAGCATAAAACAGACAAGGTGCTTTCCCTAACAAACCATACGTTTCTGGGGAGGAGAGACCATGAACAAGTAAATAAGCAGGAGAACGACATGTCAGATAAAGGCTGTGCAGGAGGTCTGCTAAGTGATGAGACAGGACAGTGCAGGGGACGCTAGTCGGGAGATAAGCCTGTGTCTCAGCTCCTGCTCACCCTCAGGACTATCTGCTGGTTGCCAACCACACCTGCTTCTAAGAAGAACACTTCTGACTTGCATATCTCTTAATGCCAATGACATTGTTCAGACTTCATCTTTCTCACCCACTGAGATGCATTTTATTAAGTTTAATTAAAACTTTAAATCTTTTTTTTCCCATGGATTCGGAGACACCACCCTCTGCTGGGTTTCTCCCTGCTTTTCTCCCTAGTCCTGCCTAGTCCCCCTTGTTGCTTCCTCTTCCCCCTCTGCAGGCCATTAAGGGTCTGAGTGCCCAGAATGCTCTTCTTCTTGGGGACTCTCCCCTGGTGAATGCTCCACCTCCTGTTTTGGTTACCATGTGTTGTTGGGACCGTAAGGACAATTGTCTTCTCTGCCTGGGTGAGTCAACATGTGTCCCACTTGGCTCAGTATCTGCTCACACCCCCTCCCCCCAACCGCTCTTCACCCAGATCCTATGCTTGGTTTTTGAGTGTCTCCTTTTCAGATGTCCTCAGTCTCAGTAATGGGCACCCTGTCTCCCCAGCAGCATGGGCCAGACACCAGACTTCTTCCCCTCCTCTCCACTACCCATCACCCCTAATCCATCACCATGTCTTATTGATTCCTCCTCCTGAGGATGTGGGTTTGAGTCTACCTGCTTGTCCATTCCGACTTCCACTTTCCCTGACCTGGGTTGGCTGCTGCAGAGGCTTCCTAACTGCTCCCTAGTGCCCTGCCTTGACTAGTCCAGGCTGTTCTTTGCCTTGGTCACATCAGTGTCTTCCTGTCGAGCAGAGATAACTGGAAAATCTTCACGTGGCCTGGATGGCCCTGAAGGTCGCCCTGCCCACTCCTGCAGCCTCATCTCAGCCGCACTCCCGCAGCCCCGTTGCCGGCTTCCTAAACGGCGCGCTCTTTCCCAGGTCGGAGCTTCGCACGTGCATCTTCTTTTCCTTGGAAAGCGTTTCGGGGAGGCCTTCTGCGGTCAGGTGTGCATTGTTTGCGAAGGGGCTGCTTACTTTTTCCCCGAAGGGTTGTGATCGCCATGAGACACAGGGTGGCTGAGACCACTACTGTCTATTTTTGTCTCTGCTGGGAAGCTGGGAAGAGATCTGGGCAGTGGCACCAGGTGGGGAAGGGACAGAGTGGGGAAGGACGAGGTGGGGGAAGTCTACCGCAGGTGCAAGCCACAAGGGGACACATGGTCTCTAGAAAACTTAAAAGTGAAAATAAAACCAATTCAAAGTCTGTTTGCATTTTACTATCTCCGCGCACCAGAAAGCCTAAAAATGCTGCTGCTGAAATCACCTCCACAGGGGCAGACGCTCCTCGCCTCTTCCCTCAACTGCATCCAGGAATAGCTCCTGGGATCCACCAAGAAATAGTAGTGATGACCACCGTTTACCGACCTCCATGTTCCAGGGGCCTTGTTGGATGTCTGAGGGCTCAGCACATAACTCCGCGCAGCAGCCCTGCGGCACGGGCATTACTGCACCCACTTTAATGGAAACTGAGACCGAGAGGCACATCCCGAGTGGCTGGTGGGTAAGCCCTGAGCATGGCAGTTGGTTCTGAGGCAGAACTAATCCAGGACTAACCCAGAAACAGCCCTGCCATGGTCTGGCCTGGCCAGAATGTCAAGGTTGTGCTGACAGGAGAAGACCGTGGCCTGGGAGCCTTTTGGGGCAGGGACAAGAAGGTAAATTTGGAGAAAACTCAGGCTGGATTTGAGCCTAGACCTATCAGTTGCAGCACCTTGGGGAGATTGTTTTCAGAGGCTCAGTTTCCTTGTCTTTAAAATGGGGATAATAATAGTCCTTCCTTCATAAAGCCCTTGGGACCATGCAGTGATTCAGTGAATGTGAAACTATTATCCCTGTGCCCATTAAATATTAAATTCTATACTGTACATTAAGCTCGTGGCAGAGTAAATGGTGTGTGATAGATACATTTCCTTCCAGACAAAGCTCTTCAGGAGGAGTGTCCGCATTACTGTTTTTAGGGAGATGCCCCGCGCTCTTCAGTGGGGTCCGTGGAACAGAGAAGAGGGCACTAAAAATACCCAGAGATGTGCAAACCACATCAAATGGGAAAACAAATTTCTGGCTGAAGAGGTTTTCTGGTGGAGAGAAGGCTTGCCTTCAGGGATAGTCAGTAAATCGGTATGTTTCCTGAACATAACACCTTGTTAGAAAGGACCTTAATGATACAGTTCAAGACATCATGCCAGAGGTTTGGTTTTTGAGAGTCTAATTTTATCGATGTGAGAAGGAAGCGTGCAAAGTGGCAGCGGCTGTGTGTTCGCCTCGACACCACACGCAGGCCTCCACGCCAGTGTGCCGGCCTGTGGGATTACACCGCGCTTCCTTTTTGCAAAGAGAGAGCTGTTGGTGTATTAATTAAGCAGTGGGGTTTTAATGCCTGCCGAATGAATAGATCTGGTCTGTCTTCTAGCCTGGGAACCAGAGCTCTTAGATTTTGTGTTATTTCTCTGAAACAATCAATTCTTACAACACTCCAGTGAAAAAGCAAAGCTTCTGTTTGCTTCAGCTGGAAGGATGCTTCCTTTAACCGTCTCCCTACCTGTGGAGACGCCGTCGCCTGCAGAAAGTCAGTCGTGGGCACGGCCCCGTGCACCCTGCTGCTGGTGTCAGGTGCCTTCGTAAATCCTCAGAGAAACTGCTCCTCCTCCTGTGCATCTCCGGCTTGCAGGGTGTGTGCGTGCACACACGTGCACGTGTGAAGACACAGCTCAGCCCCGAGGCCCTGAGCATCCCCCTCTGAGCCAGGACTGGGAAGTAGGAGAAACAGCAGAGGCTCCAGCAGGCGGGCAGGGGTTCTGAGCCTTTACTCGAGCCTCAAGGGAAAGAGCCGTGGAGCTGGGTGTAAGACGAGGCTTTCTGCTGATGCGATGTCAGCAGTTCTGGCGGGGCGGACTCCAGATCACATCCTTCCTCGCTCTCACCGTGGTCTGCCCCCACCTCACAGAAAGACTGCCCAGGAAGGAGAGGCCTTTCTGTCCACCCTGTTGGTTTCTCGTCCACTGACGGTTGCTAACTGGAAACCAAGTTTTTCTTCTTCATATTGGATGGAAACAGCCTGAAGTAGTTTTATATGCATACAGTGAGAACTTTGATTCCAAGAAGGGAACAAATAAACAACAACCAAAAACCCAGATGAAACCGATATTTCCAGCCTCCAAGGCGCTAGAAGACTAAGTGACTGCTTTATCCTGTGGTACGCAGGGGCCATCTGACAAAAAATGATGTCATTGGTGATGGAAGCACTTAGCTCCGTCCCTCCCCCCTCACCCCCCACTGCCCTACAAGCACACTGCTGTTGCCCTTTTCCAGCCTCGGTGTCCCCCTCCCAGCACAGAGACCCCCTCCCTCAGAGGGGGACTCGCCTGCAGGCCTGCAGTCGTGCGGCCGGAGGCTGGGCCTGCCTCCAGACGATTCTCTCCGGGGCCAGACTCCAGGCAGGCACTTCGCGCTCTTGTCAACTAGGCCTCAGCTTTTCAGTGCCTATGTTTGTGTCTGCGTTTTCCAGTTTTAGCAAGAATCCTGATACGTTGGTTAAGCCAGAACCCTCCACCCTCCATATTCAATCACCCCCAATATCTGACCAGGTGCCCCACCCTGCACCAACCCCCTGACTGGTGGAGACCTCCATCTCCAGCAAGAATCCTCCTAGGTTGGCTCCTCCCTTACCCTGATGCTTCCCCTCAGTCAGTTTTCATCCATTGACCCCCGCCTGCTCCTTGGCTATAAAGCCCTCCTTTTCCTTACAGCGTTTGGGGCTGAGCTCAGTCTCTCCCCCCTGCAGAGCCCCACGGCAGCGGTCCCCGAAGTGGTGTCTGTATTATTGCACTTTCCCAAATGTCACTGAATCAGCCTTTCTTCAACGGGCCCACCCATGGGTGCCGTCAGGATCTGTCTCACCGTGGGGCCGCCTCTCCCTGATGCCCTGTGAGGGGTGCCTTGCACAGGAGAGTAGGGCTGGATTGAAAGGCCTGACGCTTTGAGGAGGACTCAGGGGAGGTGGAAACGAGACGGCTTCACAGACTTGAGTGGATTGCATGGCAGAACAGAGATCAGAGAAACAGTGGGCCAGCACCCGGTGCTGCTGCCGCACGTGCAGACAGGAAAGGTTCTGCTCTGGATGCAGCCCAAACTCGCGGTGACTGAGGAAGGAGGAGATGATGAGGCCCCAACTTCTGAAGAAAAGGAGTGTTCGTGAACTGGTTGATGCCCCAGGTCTTTCCCTCATTCATTTCAACCCAGAGTTTTTTAAAAAAATAAAAGCTAACATTTATTGAGAGCTCCCTTTGGGATAGGCATATTTTTATTCCCATGTCAGAGAGGCAGAAAGTGCGGCCTAGAGAGGCTGAGCAATTCACCAAATGTCACACAGCTCCTGTACATATGGCCGAGCTGGAATCTGCACCCAGGAAGCCCGGTTCCAGGGCAAAGCCCCTTCTGCCACACCCTATTGTCAGATATGTTAAATAGATTAATATGCAGAGGAAGCAGCTATTACACAATATAATAGTTAATATTCACCAAGGCAGTACTGTGATTCGTGGTATGCTGATAATTATTTTAACAATTGAGGGTCTTTCTTTTGGAATTTTGCCTGCTGCTCTTCCCGACTTCTAGAAAACTCATGTCAGAATTGGAGCATGTTTTCTAAGGATCTGAGACAGTGAGAAAGGGTCCACTTTGCTCCTTGACTGCCTTTCTCACGTTGCCCAAACACAGTCTCTGCGTCTCAGCCTTTCCCTTGCCCCCAGCATTTCCATTTTTCTATACGCAAGTTCACTTTCTCCTAATGGAGGGCAAATACGTGTTTAGCACGCACCGACAGTGTCACCGGAGGGTGGCCGCAGCTCCGCCCTGCCCTGCCCTAGCATCTAACTTTCTACTCTTGACCCCTGCCCCCAGGTCCTCCACAGCCTGACCTTCTACCACCCTGCTTACTGTTGGGCAGAATGCCTTCCCTTGGGACCACTCACTGCTCGTGCCACCCCCAGGGACCTGGAGGAAATCAGCTGCCATGCTCATGTTGGCTGGTACCTTTGGCATCGTAGGTCAGAGTCACGTATCACTGGGGAAGGGCAGTGGCCCCCAGACCTGTTTATAAAACGCATCTCCATTTCTGTACCCCGGATTGAAAGATCCTCATCCACTTACACCTCTAAACCAGTTGCAATCTTAACTAGTTTTTAAAAATAGCCGTGGCTGGAGTGGCTCAGTGGATTGAGTGCTAGCCTGTGAACCAAAGGGTCCCAGGTTTGATTCCCAGTCAGGGCATGTGCCTGGGTTGTGAGCCAGGTCCCCAGTAGGGGGCATGCGAGAGGCAACCACACACTGGTTTCTTTCCTTCTCCTTCTCCCTCCCTTCCCTTCTCTCTAAAAATAAACAAATAAAAAATTTTTTAAAATGTTTTTATTTAGGCAGAAATGTGCCATACCGCCAGTCAGCATTTCTGATTGGCCTGTGTTAACACATCAGGGCTGCTAACCGACCAGCCTATGCTTTGGTTCCCCTGGGCATCTTCACTGCTGGTAAATGTTGGACCATTTGAAATATCCGGTACAACCACGGGGCTCTACAGTCCAGTGTGGGAGCATTCATTTTTGTTTATATTCTTAAAGATTTTATTTATTTATTTTTAGAGAGATGGAGAGAGATAGAGAGGGAGAGAAACATCAATTGGATGTCTCTCACACCCCCCCAGATGGGGGCCTGGCCCACAACCCAGGCATGTACCCTGACCCAGAACCCAACCAGTGACCTTTCAGTTTGTGGGATGTTGCCCAACTCACCGAGCCACTCCAGTCAGTGGGGCATCTTAATAAAGCAGGTAACACAAAAGCGTGGACCACACAGCGTGGGATGTGTGTTGGAAAGTGAGATTATGTGCAGGGACTCTAAGAGGGGCAGACAGGAGAAAAGCGGGGTGTGGAGGAGAAAGTGATATGGCCCCACGAGCATCCTTCCCTTGGCCTAAATGTGGACACAGGAGAGCCGGCTCGGGAGGAAGCGAGATGCACACGTGGGCAGGAGGGGCCGTGTGCTTCGGTGGTCGCACCCTCTCAGCACTTGGGTTTCTCCTCCCCATGAATCAGTTTGAGCTGTGCTTTCGTAAAAGTGTCAAGTTTTCCAATGTTTGGATTGGCGAATTACTTACTTGCTTGTGCTTCTAGACACAACTGTGTAAACTGGTGGGGGTTTTCCTTTTTTTCTGATTGGCTGGTGCAAGGGTAGCTCCTATGGCTGCAAAGTGGCCAGCCAGGGCGGGCACTCTCACAAGGGCCCTCTGTTTCTCAGATAGCTTGGGAAGGCCTACTTATCCATTAAATTTAGACAGCATTTTACAATTTATTTCCCAGCAGACACACACCTGGGACCTCCCAGGGCCAACATGCAAGGATCGGGGGCCTTTGGAGAGGTCACAGTTGAGAGCAGTGTCGGGTCAAGGGCGTCCTTCTCAGTAACCCCGCCCTGGCCATCCTCACTGAGCTGCTGCATCGGGAACGACCGCTGTGTTGGATGCGCTAACAGCAGCCTCACCAGAGCTCAGTGTGAATTCCTGAATAAAGACTTTGGTGCTCCCTCATGTTTCGGAGCCAGAAGTGTTGGAACGTTTGCCATTTTCTGTGTTGGAAGGGAAGGAGAAAAGTAAGTGGGTGGGTCCCTGATCCCTGTGTTCAAGATTAATACAAACAACACAGGGTTGATGCTGAAGGAAGGATGAGAAGACCACCTGCTGCGGCTCACCTTTATATCAGAGACTAATTAGGTAAGAAACATAAGCTGTGACCTCTAAGGTGACCCTAAGAATGAGGTATTATAGGAGTGGGGCCCAGGGACCCAGATTACAGGATGTGAATCCTGGTTTCTCTGCCAACTAGCTGGGTAATCTTGGGCAATTCATATCACTTCCATGTGCCTCAGTTTCCTCATCTGTAAAATGGGGATAAGGATAGTACTATGGCATCAGGTGTTTAGTAAGATTAAATGAATTAATATGTGCAAAGTGCTTTGAAGAGTTCCTTGCACTTAGAAACTGCTTCAGCAGTTTTGTTAAATATATTAAAGGGACCCGGGGCTCTGAGAGGAGAACTAACTTGTCTAAAGCCCCTGAGCCAGTGAGTAGTGGAGTTGGGGCCCGAACCCAGCTCTCTGGCATCTGAGTGCGGTTTTTCGACCTGGGCACTGCAGCTGACATTTTGGATCAGACCATTCTGTGTCCTGGGGGCAGCCCTGTGCAGTGCAGGGTGTATAGCAGCATCTCTGGCCTCTACCCGCTACCCACCAGTAACAATAGCCCATCCCCAGTTGTGACAGCCAGAAATGCCTCCCGATATTGCCAAATGTCCCCTGGGGACATCACTCCTGGTGGAGACCCATTAGGCTAGAGAGTTTAACACTCCAGGGGATGGAGCAGCTGTCTGGCTTCTCAGTTCCAAGGCCCCATCTCCCAGTTATCACCGTTTTTCTTCACGGACCAGAGTTTGGAGGAGGCCTGGACCCTGGTGTCTGGTGTCCGTACACACTGCAGCCGAGAAGCCTCCATGCCTGGGCCCAGGCCAGTGGGTTCGCAGACATGTTTGTGAGATGTTTTCTTTTCTTCCTTTGGCTAGGTGTGTGTTCACCGGACTGTGAGGTAGGCCAGGCCGGGTAGCTGGTTTGAGTTTCTCCCCGTGGCTGTCAGCAGCCGTCAACAGCAGTGTCTATGCAGCCAGACCAACTCAGGCAGGGTTTTTGTTTTGTTTTGTTTTGGAAGCACAGCTGGCTGGTTTAATTGGAGTCAAAGTGTGAGGGGTCCCAGGACAGCAGGGGTCAGCAGACAAGAGGAGAGCCAGTATTCATCATCACTGTGCCCTGACGCCACGGCCCTAAGAACCTGTTCTCATTTGCTTCTAGCAGTCTTTCTCTTTACCTTCTGTCCTCTCCTGTGTTCTCTTTCAGTTTCACGAACTTGAACTTGCGGCAGTGGTGGGCTGTGGTTCAGTGTCAGGGCAGACGTGGGACGTAAGCAGAGCTCCCGTGTTCTTGGCACCCAGCTGCTGACTCCCCTCTGTAAGCCCCATCCGCAAGAAGTGTGTTGGCCAAGCCATTCTCGTCTCTGACGAGGTTCTTACACAACTCTCCGAGTTAGCAGCCTGCGCTGCTCTTAGAGGACTGTGGTGGGGGTGGGGGCAGGGGTGGGGGAGATAGATTGTTTTTAAGGTAAAGCCCTAGTGTTTGGCCCCACTTAAGGAGATCTATGCTGGGTCCTACCTATTCAAAAAAAAAAATTATGTGTGTAGATTAATGGTTTTAAATAAATATTCACAGTTTAGGTGTCTAAAATGTTTAGTTCTGGTCCAGATCTTGCTTTATCCTAAGCTGTTTTCCCAACATGCTGTTCCACAGAAAAGTGATACTTGCCCTTGAGTTTAACTGTGGTTGGGAAATGGTCAGTTCTTAGTGCTGATGGGTCTGGAGGTGCCATTCACATGGGGGTCCCTCCTGGATACTTCCTTTTTGTGAGTTCAACTTCCCCCCTTTCCCACTGGAAGGCCATCAGGTTTTACAGGCTGTGAGATGTGACTGGGGGGGTGGTGGTGTTGTGCATAACAGCTGCCCCTAAACACAACCAGCCCCCACTCTTCTCTGGAGGGCTGCCTCGTGAGCAAGCCCGAGTGGATGCTCAGGACAGAGAGAGAAAGGGAATCGCCAGGGCCTTCTGGTGGGTGCTGTGAGCAAGAGTTTCCCTCCCTCACCGGAGGAAGTCTCATTTGTTCAACTAATATTTGCAGAGTCCCAGCCAGACATGGTGAGGGGGACACACCAATGACAGCCTGTTGGAGCTCCCGGTCTAGTGCACCCAAGTAGAATTGATACCCGGAGCAGGGGAGGGCAACCCCACAGCCGGGCTTGGCCCTCAGCGTGGCGACACCTGCCGTCATTCCTTCGGTCCCCTGATGCCATCGTTTTATGCTTGGGAAGCACAGTTAAGGGCAAATGAGTTTTGTGTTTCGACAGCATTTAATTAAAACTCTGAATCCCTTCACTTGGACGTGAACTCTCTTCTGTGAGTAGAAATGAGTGAAACCCAGGGTTGGGAGGGGTGCTGGGGGCTTTCAGTGTATGGCCTGCCTGCTGTTCCCTGGTGTCCTACACTTGTCATGGGATTTGTGTCCCCACTAACCTAGGGTGGAAGGGAGGGACACCACGTTTGGACATGTACACTGCACACCAGGCAAGTTTCCTAGGAAGAGACCAGGTCGGGTTGAAAGCCGAGGCAGTCCTTCCGGCTGAGTGCCTCTGTGAGACCAGATGGCGGTGGCAGTCTGGGGGGTCCAGAGCCTCTGGGTGAGGAAAGGTACGCATCAGCCCACGTTTCCAGCTTGCTGGCTCGTTTCTGGGACTTCTTGCTGTAGAATTCACTGAACTTGTCCCCTGAGTCAGGCGCAGCAGGAGAGCTGTGGCCAGTGTCCCGACAGCCTCAGGAGGAAGGGGTGCTGCCCTGCAGAGCCCGGAGGAGGTCTGGAGTCGGCAGTGCCTCGGGGGAAGAGAGTGGCCATGGAGGGGAAGCCTGAGGAAGCGGACGATGCTGCGCCAGTGACTCTACAATTCATACTTACAGATGTTCCAGGGCACAAAGCTGCAATGAAGATTCCCCAGCAAAGACTTGGAGTGCAGAGTGCACTTTAAAATGTGTGGGAGAGGAGTGTGGGTGCACACATGCGTGAATGTGTGTGTTAGTGTGTGTGGGTGTGTGTGTGTGTGTGTGTGTGTGTGTAGAGGGGGGGAGACAGGTGATCTTGATTCTGGAGCTAATACTTCCACGCCTTACTCTTTCTTGGGTGTGATTTGAATCATTTTATTGGCTCATGTTTCTGACACCCTTATTCTCCGGAAGGCTCCATGGTTCAGCCAGCCTGAGCTCCATTTCCTGTCTGGCTCTCTTTCTGCCCTTCTCTGCGGCTGGGCTGCTCCACTTTCTTCTCCGGGACAGACCTTCCCGTCTCCTATTTCTTCCTCTCTCCTTACATGTCTGCCACACTCACCCGAAAATGCCCTCTGCTTGAAAAGAAGAGCTTAGATGTGTCTTAGTAATGAATATTTAAGTCAGTCGAGCTGAGCAATAGGATTTTGGAGGATGATGGAAACGTCCCATATCTGTGCTGTCAAATATGATATGAGGCTACTGAGTTTTTGAAATGCAGCTAGTGCAACTGAGGAGCTGGATTTTTAATTATATTTCACTTGCACTCTATTTAAATAGCAATGCGTGGCTACCATTTTGGATATTGCAAATCTGGGGAATATGGCACCTGGAAGAATCAAATCAGGTTCAATTACATTGTGTGGGGCAAGTCTTATTCTCCTTATTCTAGCTTATTTATCCTTGAGGTGGGCACTAGGTTCTAACAGAATTGATTTTTTATTGCATACTCAGGTCCTCAAAAAGCCTATTGTCTGCCTACCCAGATAAGGTAGAAGCGTAATGTACCGGCAGAGATGATGGAGCCTGTTGGCTACCTTACCAGCCTTCCGCCTTCTGCACTGGCCCCCTGCCCCTGGTAGCCCAGACTGCGGGCAACCTGTGAGCGTGGGGTGCAGGGCACCCAGAGTCAGGTACCGAGCTTTCCAGTCCAGGGTCTGCCACTTCCTGTCTGGGGAAGTTATTTTGCCTGCAGGGACGGGTCTAGATTTTGTAGGACTTGAAGCTCCTGCAGTTTTGGGGACCTCTTTGAGAAAAAGAATATAAACTTACAAATACAAGATTAGATACAACAGTGAAAATTGTACTTGGAATAAGAAATCACATGGAGCGTAAGTTTTAAAAATATGACATGTATTACAAACTTTACAGAATCCAGAAAAATAAAATATTTTATGAATTATTTACTTACCAGCCCTCTAAAATACAGTTCTCCCCCTTAACAACTTTTGGCTGAATACTCTTTGATCACCTCTTTATATGGTAATGATTTTGTAATTTTTCTAAAGGGAGGCTGGAAAAATCACTTAGTTTTTCTTCTGGCCTGGTGACAACATTGTTTTTTGTTATTATTGGTAGTCACAATGCATAACACATGACTTCATACACTAACGTCCATTTTTTGTTGTATGGCTCCAGGTTTGGGTCCTATGGAGGAATTCTGATGAAATCTAGTTTACATATCTCTCATCAAAAAGGGGGGAAGGGCCTGGTATGTTTGTAACTGTATTCATTGTATTGTCAAACATATTCTGACAGGAGACAACTTCCCTTTTGGAGTAGGCATCAGTGAGAACTAAACCCTCCTACTATTTCACATGTCTGATGCCTCGAAGAAATTTCCACAGACCAGCTTCTGGCTCCGTGCGTGTCGGTCCTCATTGTCCCTTCACTTCCCACACGTCTCAGGTGCCAGGGGGTGCACCTTCGAGTGCCCGTGACAGTGAGTCGGCCCAGTGGGCGGTCCGTGTATTCCTGGCAGCATGGGGACAGCTGCAGGGGCAGCGCACACCACCTGCCTCTGCGTTAAAGTGACGTGAACCACAGACATAAACTTCACTGTGCCCCCACTAGGTTTACCCCAAATCTACCCCCTCTTAGTCCTCAAGATGCCTCTAACCCCACTTGACACAAAGGAGAATGCAAAAGGAGGAGACATCAGGGTGGAAGGAGACAGTGCTCTTAACCAACTGCAGCTAAAATATCTTATTTTCGTAAATTTAAAAAGCAATATATGATTCTGCAAACACATTGCTAGGGCCTTGAAAGGGGCCCATGTAAGAGAGACTTGGAGCTTTCTCCATTAGCCGGCAGCCAGCCTGATCTGTTCACCACTCAGAGTCTCAGGGTCTTCCTCTTTGACACGGGAAGAATCAGGTCTATTTCATACAGTCCTCCTGGGTATGAAATGAGCTGTATTAGCAAACCCATTTAACATTGTGACTGGGAGAGATGCTCAGAGGATTGAAGAATGAATGAATGAATGAATGAATGAGTTCATGTTAGACGTCTGCTTCAAGTCCAGGGGTGTGCTTTGAATTCACATGTCCCCCAGATGGCTGAGAAGTCCTTGGGGAGCCCTTCTCTAAACCAAAAATGGAGTCGAGAGCCATAAGTAAAACCAAGCTCACATGAGTGGGGACACTCCAGGGAATTTTGAGTGGGCAGAACTTGGTAATTTTTCTCCAACCAAGTCTTGCTGCTCGTGACTCTCCCATGTGCTGTGATTCGGCAGATTGTGCCTGAGATATCCAGGGGTGGCCAGAAAAGATTCTCAAGCAGCATGAGACTGAAAAATAGCTCTCGGCTGGTTCAGACCCTCTCCCGTATAAGGGACTGCTCCGCTAAGAGTGTGGGGACCTGATGCCTTTGAATTCGATTGCTGTGAGCAGCGCACTGTCCACAACATTCCACTGCCGTCTTAGATTCACTTGGATCTGAAAATTGGTTGTTGGGCCAAGAGCTGTGGTGAAGGTAATGAGAGATCCTTGCAATTTGAAAGGCATGTCCTGAGACCTAGACACCCACTTGGGCCTGCCCTATGTGGCTACCCTCTGTCAAGCAGAGCAGGCCACTGCAGGGAGGGGCACTGGTGGGCAGAGTCCAAGCACAGAGGGCAGACCCCGAGGACACTGGGCTTGGCAAGGAAACACCACAAGACTCCAGTGGAGGCCAACTCTATTTCCTCACCTACAAGTGAGGAGATTGGTCCTGATAACCTCTGAAGTTTCTTCCCTGCTCACCTTTTAGGATTTAAAATATTTGAGCATGCTGGAATTGACCCACCTCCAGGTGGCCGCCTTCCAAAGTTGGAGAGATGGGCAGTGTCTGTAGAAGTTTTTAAACCCTTGGTGTCTTGGTTCCAATTCCCCATGGTCCTCCTGTGTCAGCACCACTGCCTGTCACCCCGGGAGAACTGTGTGCCCGAGCCTGCTCCCAGGCGGCAGGGCTGCCTGTGTTGGTGCTCTGCTGAGAGAGAGATGCAGGCCTCTATCCAGTCTGGTGTAATGCTGTCTTTTAAAACAGGAAAACCATACTCGTGTCGATATGCAGAGAAAAGTGTTGGAAGAAATGTTAACAGTCACATGGTAAAACAATAGATCACTTATTTTTTTCTTAATTCTTTTCAGCTTTCTCCCACAAATTTTCTATCTGAACTATGTACTATTGCAATTTTGGAGTTGAGGGATGGGTGGGAGATGTTCATAGGAAGGGGCTTGGGGGCCCCTCTCTTCACAGCAGGCCCTAGGTCAGACGCTGGCCCACATTAGCTGGCATAAGCGTTACAAAGTGAGCTTGTCAGACTGCAGGTTCCTGAGCTCCACTCCCAGAGATTCTGAAATTGTGGTCCAGAGCCTGCTGTTGAGCAAACATTCCAGGGACCACCCTTTGGGGAACACTGGGCATGGGGACTCTTTGTTTGGAGCAGAAGTGTTGGGAGAGATCTAGCTTGGAACAGGCAGGTGAGCTGGACACCCAGCAAGTAAGTCAAGCTGAGATTCCCACAAAATTATGCCTCTAGACAAAGGTGGCTTCGGGACAGACAGGACAAAGCCCTAGGCAGTGAGTTGTGGGAAATAACCCGCAGAGCACTCCCAAGAGCAGGTTGTGCCCATAACAACGTGCTGTCCAGTGCTCTGCCCCTCCAGGCTGCCTCCAACAGGCCTGGGGGGTCAGGATGGGGCCAGAGGTTCTTTTCTGGCCGTGGAACAACCGGGCCAAAATAAAAGTTGTGGTTCCAAAAGTTCTGTGTGATTGTGAGTTATAGTTCTCAGCCTTAGTTTTGCATAATGTAAATGATGTCGCCAACCTCACAAGCCTTTCATGAGAGAGTGAAATGGTCCATGAGCACCAGCCGTCTGCCTCTTCCATGGCTGCCGGAGAGAAGGGCCGCCCAAGAGACCTCATGCCAATGGGGAGTGACACAGCCCTGCTGGCAGCGCTGCGGTCTGATTACCTGCTTCTGCCACCTTCACAGCAGCCCCTCACTGCCCGGGACAGTTTTCCTGAAGGGTCTTGGCTGGCAAGACCACTGTGAAGCTGGCCCAGCCTGATGCAGCATTTCCCTTCGGCCTGACCCTGGCCTGTCTGCGAGCCCTCAGAGCTCCTCGGTAGTCTGAGAACTGTCCCACTGTCGTCCGTGTGGCCAGGGAGCTTTGGGGGGCATCCCTCATGCTTCGCTTCAACCTCTGTGCCCCTAAGCAGCCGCCTGGCTGTCTTTTTCTAACAGCCCACCTTTTAATCCCGAACTTCGGGCAGGCCGATTCAGCTCAGCTCCTTTTCGGCGTGTTTTAAAATTTGCTTTTTCTTAACCCTACTTACAACAAGCCAAAGCTGCAGTATAGTGACTCCTATTCCAGATGCTGAACTCCAACACCAAGCATTTATTAAGAGATGGCCAAGTGAAAAGTCGTATTTTTCACTCCTTCCTGTATTCCATTCATTCAACAGAAATTTCTTGAGCACACACTGTAGCAACAAAAATCATCGTGTGTTGGGTGCTCATTATGTGCCCAGGGTGGATAGCCCCTGACTTCCAGAAGTGAACTGTCTACTGGGAATTTAGACAGGCAGGCAATTATTTACAGGGTGGTGAGTGGTGTGAGAGGGAAGGTAGGGGCTGCCTTGGGAGCGAGTAAAGATGGACACTCTTCCCCCCATCCCCTACTCCTCCTGGCCTAGCTATTGCATGATGTAACTAATTGCATAGTAATCTCTTTTTCATGTGAAATCTGCTTTTCCTGCAACTCCTAGTTGAGCCATCCTTTTCCTTGCTTATCCAGAGGACAAGAGACCTACCAAGGCCTCTGTCCAGAGCTGTGGTTTTGGAAACACCCCCCACCGCTGATTCCCCACTCCCAGCCCATGCAGGGCCCGGGATTGGCCTGGCTGCAGAGCACTGTGGGCTGCCGGCTTCCTTTTGATTTAAACGGAGCAGTGGAAGGGCCAGGCCAACACGGGGGCAGCCCTCTGGTTCCCTTCCCTCCTGATGCAGCAGGCAGCTGTTTATCTGAGAGAAACAGGTTTGCCCAGTGGAACGTTTATTTGGTTTCTTTGGCTGATCATGGGAACACACCTGCCACTTTGCCACTTCCTGCAAATCAAGCAGTTTCTTAGAAAAGGGATACATTCCTTAAAATATATCATGTGGTTTGGGGGTAAGGTATGGCTTCTTGGATTTTTATGATTTAATGTGTCTGCAAAAGCATTCAGCCACAAGACAAAAATACACTGACTGCCCCTTTGGAGAAACCGGACTTTCTTTAGGATTAGGGGGCTGTTCCTTTTTGTTTTGGTGCTGGGTTTTATTGTTTTTAAGTTTGATTTGGCCCCTTCCTGTTACGCAGAACATCTCCTAATGCTCTAAACACGTCGTGGGGCAGGCCGTCATTGGTACAGTTCTCTATAATGAACCTTCTACTTAGCAGCCAGAATAATTTAACTGAACTTTTAGAAGACAAAGGCAAATAAAATAAAGCTTCTTAGATCTTATTTTTTAATATCCCCCTTCAGAGCATCCCTAAGGATATACTTAATAAAATGTAATATAAATTATTAAAACACAAACTACATATGAAATATAAATGTATAAAGTAAGTTTTATATCAGTATATGTTATATCACACACACAGGGCTATATATTAAAGTAATCATCCTCAGTTCCTGCATCTGTGTCTGAAACACTCTACCATCGGATCTAATTAGTATGGCAAATAGCTAGGAGGTAGCCCTGAGTGCATTTATCAGTAAAGCAGACATAGGTTTGTATTTGGAGTGCTACGCTTACTAAGAAAAGTTCTTATGGAAGGATCATCAGGAGCCAGATCTACACTCTGCTGCACGTGGCATCACTCTGGCTTTCACTCAGGAAAAATTCTCCTTGACTCAGCTGGTGCATTACTTTCTATGCTGCCTTGCCGTTCCATTTCAATCCACAAAAATCTCTCTCTAGCCCTCTAAAGAAGAGGGTCATGAACATTTTAAAAGACTTTCAAATGCACATTTGGAACTGATTGCCTATGTACTGGCCAGAAAATTTGAGTAATCAGCATACACCGTTTCCAGAACTTTCTATAATAAGATTTTCTTGTAGGAAGAGGCAGTCCAGCCTCGGGTAAGAATGTGAAACTGTGGATTCAGACTGGCCCGGTTTATGCTGTCGCTCCAACCGTGACCCGCTGACTCGGATACTTGGCCTCTCTTGCCTAATTCCTCGTTGTTCAGTTGGGTGTTGTGACAGCGCCTGCCCCTCACGGTGGTTGTGAAGATTAAATAAGACGATGCGTGAAGAGTCCTCAGCACAGCGCCCGGCCACGTCAGCGGTTGCGTGAGGGCTGGCTTGCATGGTCACCGCTGCCAGTACCGTCTCCATCATCACCGCTGTCATCACCGCCTTCACGATCCACCGTCCTCAGCGCCTGGGTTGCAGCCGGCTTCTTTCTCTGAAGAGAGGCTCGAGTGTGAGGAACTTGCAGTGTGGGGGGTTGTGAGTCAGTGTTTCTAGGAAGTTAGGCTAGGATAACAAGGCAGATTCCTGAGTTTATATTGGAACTTGTAGAAACAGCTAATTGATCTTTTATGGCTTAGTTTAGTTATCAATAAATTTAGATAAACGCTACTGTGTTGGCACTAGAGAATGTGGCGTCTGCTTTCACAGCCATCCAGTGCCCACCGGTATTGATACCCGATCAGAGATGAGGAAGATTTTGGCTCCTGGGACGCTGGTCTCCTGCGCCTTCCTGTTTGCTCGGGGCTAAAAGCGCTGCAGTGGGAGCAGGGAGGCCACGCTGAGGGCAGACTCCTGTCATGCTTGCCTTTTAAGATGACTGCCTCATGCCTGGAGACCTTGAAAACTGATCTTGAAATCCAGGGCTTGGTCTATTCAGGTTTTTTTAAAAAATTAAAATAGATTCTTCAAGGGCAGAAATCTCCTCTTTTTGTCGCTCTCCTTACCCCAGCAAACCCAGCTCTTCCTGAAGGTGACATGGAAATGTGGACTCAGTCAGTATGTACAAATGTGGTTTATCTACACGGATTGCCGGCATGCGGGGTGTTCCTAGAATTAGTGTTGCGTTGGAGGCAGCACTGAAGTGCCTTCGTCATCAGGCTGACAGCGTTCTCTCCTGGTGAGCCGCGCCACTGACGGGAGGACTGAGGTTCAGATCCCAGCTCTACCACTGATTGATTGATTGGGTGGCCCTGGACAAGTTAATTAGCGTCTTCGGGCCTCTTTTCCATTGCCTGTAGAATGGGGATAACAAGAACACTAACGTCACAGGGCAGTGGAGAAATTTAGTGGTCGGTGTGTGTAAAGTGCTCATAATGGCACCAGGAGCATCACGAGGGCTGTGTAGGATGTGCCATTGTCGTTAGCTTTGCCTTTTCCTTTACCAGGTAACTACTTGGGCCATGAGTTGCCTTAATTTAAAAAAATGAATACCAAGCCCAGATGTTCTTCAAATGCAGGCTGTAGAAAGAGGCATAGAAGCAGAAGTTTCACAGCGTGACACCCCGTCATCTGCAATCTGTCAGAGGTACTTTTCCGGGTAGAGAAAACCAGGCTGAAACAGGTAGAGATGGGCTGGAGAGGCTGAGCTGTGTGCCGGAGTCCAGGAAGGAAGGGAGGTTTGCCTGAGAGGCTGTGATCCTGAGCCCAGGCTGCTCCTGCTTAATTTAAGGCATGCTGGGTAGTGCTCCCGATACAGTAAAGCAGAACTGCTTTTGATTTACTTCAGTTCAGAAACTCACGGTGTTTTCAGGAGGAGGGGAAGAGAAGACAGTGCGATACAAACAGTCCCAGGGAAAATACACATCGGAAAGTTGGGATCTGTGTGTGTGACCCACTGAGGGGAAACCAAGCCTTTCAGGGCTTGAGTATCTTCCTCGAGATCTGCTCCAGTGATGAGAAGGGAGTCCTAGGATTCCTGTGGTGACCTGCAGATCCCACTGTCCCGTCAGGAGAGGCAGTCCGTCACCGAGGGTGTCTGTGCTGGACGGGAGACCTCCTCTGGACACCTTCAGACACCAGGGACAGCATGCAAGTCAACTGCAATCCCACCTTAATCCCAGAGCTCTTTCTTTGCAAGTAGGCTGCCCATTCCTTGAGGACTTGAGGGCAGAGGCTGAACTTTATTCATTTCCAGGAAGGGCTCAAGAAATGCTTAGGAGCCTGCATTATTCATGGTATTTAACTAGATATTGATAAAGGCAAGAGAGCAAAGGAGACTAGACATTGAACTTAGTAAACTGGGAAGCAGAAGCCTTTGCTTCACCAGGAAGCTACAGCTTTTCACACTCCAGGGGATCATAGCGTTGCACTGCCAAGGGGGTTAACACTCTTCCCTTCCCCCCCACCCCCGCCCCGTACCTGATTGCCAGGTGGGAGCAGGGGAAGGAAGGCAAACATTCAATCGAAGTCAAAATGGCACAGGGGGAGGTGCTTGACCCAAGAGGCCTGCCAGTCTAGCCTGGGGAAGAAGGGGTTGATTGGGAGGTGGGCCCATCCAAAGCCCAGAAGAACTTGGGAAGTTGATTGGTTCTTTTGAAAAGGTATTTGGTCTGTTACCCCGGGGGAAACTCCACCACTGGAGCAGTGGGGAACAAGCCTCGCTACCTGGGTGCTGACTGAGGCCACTTAGCAGCCGCCTGTAGGCTCTGAAGGACTAAGCTTTAATATGACAGAAAAACTCTGGACACTGGTTTTTGTCTAGGCCTTGCTGAGGACATGGTTGGACTTTTTCCATGGTGGGACAGAGGGAGATGGGACATTGGAAACACAGGGGGCAGCTTCTATTTCCACATGAATAAACCACACCACTCCAGAATCTCCCATGTGAGGGCCTTGGGATGCTTTCCTTGTGATCCCGTGGAAGAGCCTAATTTCCACTGACAACAGGATGACCAAGGAAGTGAGACTCAAAAGGGGCAAATGCTAAGGACACATTCCCAACCTTAGAAGGGTCATGTCACTTACCTTCTTTCACAAACTTCCCCTTGTTCTTTGGAGCAAGGTGAGTATGCGGTGTTTCTTCTGTCATGTGGCCTTTTTGATGAAATAGAAAAGGTAGGACAAGGAGGAAGGAAGGAGGGAAGCGAAGGAAGGGAGGGAGAGAGGAAGGAACTCGTAGTTTTTGTGTGTATGTTCAGGTTAGACCAGTTCTGTTTTCACCTCTGCTTGTTGAATTTGGATCCTATGATATGTGTGCACATGATGTAATGTGATGTGTGTGGTGTTTTCCTGCCCCATCCTCTCCCCACCATCAATTTTATCACTTGTGAAGGTGGTTGTAAACTAAAATGAAAAGACCAACTACTATGCATTCAGATTTATGCAGATGAAGTGCTTGTTCAGAGATAATCTCACCCCTTTTGCTTGTAAAATTATTTCCCTGACAATAAAGAAAATAATCTCACAAACAAAATAGAAACAGACTCATAGGTACAGAGAACAAACTGACAGCTGGCGGGGGGCTGGGTGGAAAAGGTAAACGGATTAAGCAAAAAACAACAGCAACAACAACAAAAATAAACCTCACAGACTCAGACAGCAGCGTGGTGACGACCAGAGGGAAAGGGGGTGGGGGAGGTAGGGAGGGGTAAAGGGGACAAACAGTGATGGGCGGAGACTTGACTTGGGGAGGTGAACACACAGTACAATATATACAGATGATGTGTTATGGATTTGTACCTCTGGAACTGACATAATTTTGTTAGCCAGTGTCACCCCAGTGAATTCAATTAAGAAATAAATAGTAAGTACATTTAAAAAAAAAGAAAAGATTATTTTCCTGAGCCTTAGGGGTTTGGCTCCACAGAAACACAGCAGGATGCTGGTACATTTTTGGAGAGAATGAAGAGGAACCCCTGCCGCAAAGAACGTCCTTACGACGGGCAGCCAGGGCCAGGGTTTTCATGTGTCTTAGAGCGAAGTTTGGCAAATCGCTAGCGCTGTGGGGGCAGAGACCTAACAGTGCCAACTAACTCATGGTGCTTCATTCATGTTTGTGGATGACTAGGTGTACAATTAATTCAAAAGCATCCTAGTTGCATGGTTCCACGGAAGCTTGCTATGGTTCCCTAGTGTATTTTACAAATGAAATTGGGCTTTGTGGGAGCTGTAAATTTATATATGGATATATATATATTTAAATCTCCAATGTAAGAATAATATTTCTGAATCCAATTTTGTTTCCTGTCTTTAATTATATGTTCATCCTTCCTATATAACTGTGCTATTTATTTGTAAGTATACTCCAGGACTGCTTTAGAAATCAGATGCTTTTGTTAACTCTGTAGTCAGAAAATGCGTTGATTTGATTTCCAGATTCTGGGTAATGAACAGCACTAGAAATTTAAAAAGAAGCTCATTCATTTCCCATCCTTTATTCTTAGCCTTATTGATATCTACTATTTAATTATGGGTCCCCTCCAACATGAAACGTTGACTATATAGCCCATGCACGTTTGCGTATTTGGGGGTGTGTGTTTGATGCTGTCGAGGGTGGGGAGAATGGCTCTGAGCCTCAGAAAGGCCAGGTACACCTGGGATAGGGCACAGAGTTCAGTGGAATGGACTCTGCACATAAAATGCTAGAATTCATTCACAAATAGTTTTTGAATCTTCAAATAGCCTTCTGTTGAAATAGAATTTAGTTAAAATTGCTCGAATCTCTCTGAGGAAGAATGGTATCTTTGTCCAAGCCCAAACTCAGAATTATCAGAGCTTCAAAAATCTGTCCTGACTAAGGGATGGACTGAGAGGGGCCTGGCCCTCTGGGTCAGGTCATGTGAACATCCGGGGATGAACTCCCTCTGCAGAGCCTGAGGGGTCTGTTCCCCCTGAGGGGTTAACCTGACCCCCAGAGCTGAGCTGTTTGGCTGAACTTGGGAAAGGGAGAATTCTGCCCAAAGACCTAAATGAAGGCATTCTCCTGGGCGAGTTATAATGTTATCAACCGGAAAAGGAAAGGTGTGTTTGAGGAGCTCGGGCACAGTGTGTGCCCTTGATTCATTAGGACCACAGTCAGCTCTCAATGGACCGGTCCCTCCCACTTTGCGCAGCTGGGGCTCAGTGTTGAGTGCCTTGGGCGGGGGGCCAGCGTGCAGAGCGGAGAGGGGCTCCAGCCCAGTTCTGTGGGGGCTCAGACCTGCGCTGTCTTCTCTGTCGTGTTGCCGGGGGCTCCACAGCAATGATACTCAGCTCATCAAAATCACCTAAGAAGTAGGAAAGGACAAGTATTTCAGAAACATTTTTATCCAAAATGGATACATTTTTTCAGGGTTTGTGCTCAGCTGTCCAGAATGTGGTGGGCTGCAGTAGGACAGCTCTTCAAGTGCTGAATTTTGGCTGGACATTCAGGGGTGACCAGATGACATTCGCACAGGTAATGTTGGGGAATAGCATTTTAAAGGGAAAGCAGTCTTGGCTGGGGATTTAGAAGACCTGGGAGCAATAAGTGCACTGTTTGTTGAGTATCACATGGACACCAGGCCCTGTTTTAAGAGCTTCACAAATACTAGTTCATTTAATTCTCACAAAGATCTTCTGAAGTAGACCCTATTACTATTCTTGTTTTACAGACGAGGGAATCAAGGCACAGAGCACAGAGAAGTTAAGTAAGTTGCTCGGAGTTTCACAGCTCCCGAGCACCAGGGCTGGGACTGGAGCCCAGGCCCCAAGTCTGAGCACAAACCCCTCTTCCCCATCACTCAGGTCACCCCTCTGGAGTCCAGCACGGTGGCCTTCAAAATGCTGCTTAATCTTAAATATCAAAGACTCACACAATTAGCAATATTTTGAGCTGCATTAAGGCTGCCATTTAAAAATGTTAACAGCTGCCATTTACTCATATAATAATTTCATGAAAGAAAGGAGTGTTAATCACCCCCCAAAACAAAGTAAGGACACAATCTCAGACTGAAGAGCAGCAAGCCTTTCCTGTATTTGACCATATCCCCAGGCGTCCCTCTGGCGGGTGTACCCTGAGCGCCTGCAGTGTATCAGGGGCGGGGCTTTAGAAACAAACCTAGTTTCAAGCATGTGGAACTTGCATTCCGGTGGGGGAGGCAGTCATGGAAAAGGCAAATAGAAAATTGCATAATTACAAGTTTATGAAGTGCTTGGAAGGACATGAGCACTTAATGCCCATGCGGGGAGGGCTCTGCTAAGAGAGGCCTCTCCCAGGAGGTGAGGATCCAGCACGTGGGGCAGATGGGTCCGGCATGTGGGACATGTCCATACTGGGACCGTGTGGGGGCCTGAGGAAGGGAGAGACGGCCTGGCCCAGCAGCTGCTGGAGCTAGCTCAGGGCCCCAGAGGGGGCTACTGAGAGCAGCCTGGGTCCCAGGTGCCCTCAGAAGACAGGTGAGGGCTTCAGATTTCGCTGGAGGTGCAATGTGAAGCCATTGAGGGGTGCTTAGCAGAGGTATGGCCTGCTGTGATTTATGTTCCGTGGGATAACTCTCAGGGAGCCCAGTCTGGAAGCTCTCGCAGCTGTCCGGGACAAAGAGGCCCCGGCTAGCACAAGGGCAGACAGGGATGCAGAGGAGGAAGTGTGGCAGGAGCCCATGCTTATGGTGGTGAGGATCAGAACAGGAAAGAGCAATGTCACAGTCAGACAATTCAGGAGGGACCATTTACACAGGCAGGGTGTGGGGGAACCACAGAGGCGTGAGGGCCTGAGGGCAGTGCAGCTGTTACCATGGAGGCCTGAAGGGCGAAGGAGAGAGGGTGTTACTGGCGCCCTGAAGGAGAGGGCTGCTTTGAAGGGAGCAGCAACCTTCAGTGGAGGGTCCAGCCGACCCAGTATTCTGGATCTCTCCTTTGTGGGGAGGGAGCCAAGGAACGAACTCTCTGACCTCTCTGCCTCCCTCCATCCTCCACCCTCCTGTGATCTCATGTCGGCTGCCCCATTGGCTGTGAACCAGACACAGAGGGTGCCCATTGGTGGGGTCCTTTCAGGCCAGCCCCTGGGAAGAGAGCAGAGTGGAGAGCAGTGGGGGGAAACAGCACAGATTTGTGTCTGAGCAGATAGGTGGACGGAGGCCCTTTCCCTGGGGTGGAAAGACCAGGAGAGGAACACGTGCTGGGAAAGGTCAAGAGGCCAGCATCCTCCTTTGCCCGCCAACTGGCGTTTGGGAGCCACCGACCGAATCACCCAGGGCTCTGGGTTTTCATCTGTAAAATCAGAGGTGGGGCCGACTGGCCTCAGCAGTTTCTCCCAGTTGTTTTCCTAGCTCACCCTATGTAGGGCTTCGAGTATTTCTCCACAGAAGCTCTTCGAGTTTTCTGGAATCCAGCCCTCCTTGCCCCACCCCACCCTGACACAGGACAGAAAAGCCACAGTGAGGGAGGTGTTGGTGAGTCTGGCTCTGGCTTTCTCCGACAGCAGGAAAGACTTTGGCAATTGCCTGGCTAGCAAGGCCTTGTCTCAAGTCCGTCTCACCGAGTGGTGGTCATGCTCCCAGAAAACCATGTGTCTGAGGCCCTGGTAGTAGATCTGCCAGGCCGAGGAAGGGATGGCTGTTTTCTTTTCAGATTTATATCCAGCAGGCCAAGCCTAATTCAGCAACCGAGGCTGGAAAGTTACAGTAGATAACCCATCCTCTTGCCCTTAAGTTACTTCATTTCAGCGACAGGAAGTCTTGGAGATTTGCTCTGAGTGGTTTGTGAACTCAGCACACACATAGCAAACGGTCTTGGTTTTACCCTCTTTGTTCTCATTCTTCCAGAAAATAAAAAGAACTAACATTTAGTGAGTGCTTAGCATGTTCAAGGCACCATTCTAAGCAGTACATACGTGCTAACTCATTCAATTATTAGTGCAGTCATCTGAAGGTAATATTCTTATTGTTCCTAGTTTACAGACTTGGAAACTAGAGGACAGAGAGGTTAAGTAGCCTGCCCAGAGCCACACAGCTGGTCAGTGTGGGGGGGGGTCAGGACCCTAACACAGGCAGTCTGGCTCCATGCATCCGCCCCCCTGAACCACTACTCTCTACTGCCTCTGCCACCTAAGGCCTGCCCTCCAGTCTGCAGCATGAGGCTGCCCCTCAAGGAAGGTAACTTTCTGTCTGTTGCTTTATATCTTATTGTTTCCCTTTGTTAACAGATCTTTAAATAAATTAATAAATCTCCTTTATTGAATTTAAAAGTCCTCTTGATTGTGACATCAATTATAGCTATGTAACACAGCAGCAGGGTGCATTCTGGAATTCTGGAATATAAATGGAGCTTTCAAATGCCTTGGTTCATTCATTGACACAATCATTCAACAAATATTTGCAGAGTCCCTACAAGTACCCATCTGCAGGTTCCAGGCACTGTGTCAGGTGCTGCATCAGGTGCTGGGGGTGGAAAGGCAAACACGTCCGGTGTGATTGTGGTCCTTAGGTGGGTGGTGGTCTAGTGAGGGAGATGGACAGTCTTGTGCATGTAATTACTTAATTATAAAGTAGAAAATAGAGAGTAATAAGGAGAATCTGACCCATAGTAGGAGCTCAAAATTCGTTTGTTGAATGAATGAGTGATGCAGTCCTTCTTTGAAAAATTGACATTTTGGCTAGGCTCTGAGGCATGAGTGGGGGCCAGCCAGGTGAGGGTGGGGAGCTGGGACGTGAGGGTCAGGACGGCCGCGCCCTCCGGTCTTGGGGTAGCCGGGACACGAAGTGCAAGACATCATCCACCTCAGGTCCTTGACTCACATCGTGAGAAAAGACTTCTCCTCTTGCGGCCACACACCCTCCTGTCCTGCTTCTTTGCAACTCCGTGTAGACATTGTTTAGGCTGTCTCCTCATTGTGTGTCCTCTAACTGTGTTACCTAAGAGGTTTTTCCCTTAATAATTTACATTTTTAGGATGTCCAAGGTTGATTTTTTTTTTCTCCAGGAGGAACACATTTTCGCCTTCATGATGAAAGCTGTGGGAAGAAGCACTTTCATTGTACAGAAATTTACCTTATAGACAGGATTATTGAATGCATGGGATCCATAAAGAAAATTCCTCTGTACACGAAGAACAATACCTTCTGTGGAAACATTCGGGTTGAATGTAACTTTTGAGCGTAGGTGTCAGGTCTCCGGTGTGGCTGCATCAGCTTCTGCTGCGTTCCCTGTAGGTGCTGGCCTTGGGCCCCCGCGGTGCGCCCTCCTCACACTGAGTGTGCTTTCCATTTGTCTCTCGGTGAAAGGAAGTCAGTCACCTGCTTGCATACCTTAGGGACAATTAGCAACTGGAGCTGGTGAAGTCTCTTAGCTCTTTGACCTCTTGTTTAAGATACTTGAGTTTTCCAGCGTTGCCATGTGACCTCCTTAAGGGTGTCATCTTTGGTCTAGGAGGCCCTGTCCAAAAGTCCTCACCAAGCAGTTCGATGGGAGAGCCAACACTTGCTGGTGTGGGACGTGGACAGTAGGGAGGCTGGGCACTAGGGGAAATACACCAACAAAAGCCTCTGGTCTGCACCACAGCTTTGCTGTGGAGCAAGCCTTGACCTCAGGCAAGACACGTGACATTCTAAATCTCAGCTCCGTCTTTTACAAAAGGGGAGAAATGATAGTTCATTGGATAATTACTATGCATGGTCATTATGCTGGGAGCTGTCTATTTTTTATTTATTCACTTAAGTTTTACAACAACCTTATAAAATAAGTGTCAGTGCCTCCGTGTGAAGATGAGAAAGCTGGGGCCTGGGGTGCTGCGTCCACACCCGGAAGCAGACCATGTGGAAAGGCGGCTCTAGGACTTGAAACCCAGACCTGCCACTAAAATCCACGCTGCCCCTTTCCTGCCTCTCTTCCTGCGGCTTGGTCTCGGTGAGTGCCAGAGAGCCGCAAGAGCAGGTGAGCTCTAAATCTTAAAGCAATCGATTGCTGCTTTTTTTTCTCTCATGGGTGATTGGTTAGTTTTGTTGGTTAGTTAATCTGGGTTTGTTGTTGCTGCTTTAGGATTGAATGGAAACAGTTTGTGACTCCTGGCTCCAGGGTATACCTGTTTTCCTTGTTCTGTCAGTCCACATGGCTACCCAGGGGCCTTAAGAGAACAATGTTTATTTGCATAAAGGTATCCACATGCAAATGGATGTACAGTGTCCTGGCAGCGGCTGCCTCTCACCTGCCAGCAGGGCCCCTACCCTCATGCCTTCTTCAGACCCCTGTGTTCTTTGTGAGCGCCTACCGGCGCTGTGCTGTGAGGTACAACGCTGAAGAACTTAAAGTTTTTTTTTTCTGGTGGAGCTTATATTCTAGTGAGAAACACGAAAAACAAGACAAAAAAACATGAAAAATTACATTAAAGATTGGTGGTGATCAGTGCTAAGAAGAAGACAGCTGGGCAAGGAAGGAGGCCAGTGTGGCTCGGGTTGGCATTAGCCAGGGGAGAGGTGGGAGGTGAAGCCAGGCCAGTGGCCAGTGCAGACCCAGGGCACCATTGGGCCCATGGAAGCACCTGGATATTTTCTCACTGTTCAGAGACATTGGCTTTCACTTTGTACAAGATGGGAAGCCTCTGGGGCTTTGAGAAAGGGAGAGGGAGAAGGGCAGAGACAGAAGCAGGGAGTCTGGGTGGGAGGCTGTGGCAGTGGTGCAGGGAGAAGTGGCGGGGCCTGGGTGACAGCAGTGGAGGGGTGGGAAGTGACTGGGTCCCTGCTGTGCTTCAGGATGGAACTGATGGGGTTTGCCATGCCCTCGGCCTGCCTGCCCTGTACCTGCCTAGGAGGCAGGGTAAAAAGAACGATAATTAAACCATTTATCATTGGCGTGCCCCTGGCGGGGTGATGGGTGGACATGATTGCATGCATATGGTCAAGTGAGACCTCATAATATGAGGTGGGGCCTCCTCGTGCATCTCAGGTTAAGCACAGGAAGACGATAGCTCACGGTCTGCGCAGCATGCTTTTCAACGAAGTGTGTGCTGCAGGAAGGCCACCTGGGGTCTGAGCACAGGCACCAGGTACAGCTGCAGCAACATCAGGGGAGGTTCTGGAAGTGTCAGCTCAGGGAATGAGGGTGGCGAGGGGCTGCCTGGTGGGCACAGTCCAAATGCGGCAGCTTCCTACTTAGGCCAGGGGGCTGCAAACCGTGGCTCGACCATGAGCCAAATCCACCTGCCACCTGTTTTTGTTCAGCCCCTCAAGCTAAGAATGGTTCTCACATTTTCAAAGGTCATTAAAAAATCAAAGAAGACTAGAATATGCAACAGAGACTAGACTGTATGTGACCCTGCAAAGCCTCAAATATTTCCTGTTTGGCCCTTTTCAGAAAAAGCTAGATGGCTTGGAGAAACTGGGGCCAGGAAAAGAAGGACACCCCATCCACCCCACCTCATGCCACTTCCTGAGGCTGGTGCTGGAGTGTCCTGCTGGGCGGTGCGGGGAGGGCGTCTGGTCCAGGATGCTCCCTGCAGAACATGTCCCTCTCCCAGAGGGAAGGTCCTCAGCAGCCACAGAAAGACGTAATGACTGGGAAGACCTGCCCTGGCTCCGCAGCATGGTGGCTGTGAGGATCCTGGGGGTGAGTGTCATATATTTCGTAAACTTTGAAGATGGTGGTTTTGCCTGTTGCATCTGAAATGCTCAGAGGTTGCCTTTCCTGTCGTGGACATCCTGGCATGGTGCACCCTCGACACAGAGTCTGGGTTGAAGGCAGGGCATGTGCAGTGAGTCGGGGCATTTAGAGTCTTCCTTGGGTGGGAAGGGGTGTCTTTGAGGCATCTGTGAACGACCTTGAGCACATCAGGGACTCTATGCTCTGGTGGTGCTGACGGTAGAGGGTGGTATGTTGGGGGAAGAAACCAGCCTCATGCTCCTCTGAGTGCCTGATGGGCCAGCTGCGTTCCTTGGAAAAACACCCAGTGCACCAGAAGTTAGCCAAGGTCAGAGAGAAACTGATCCAAGAGTAGGCTGATTTAGAGAAGAGAAGGTAGCAGGGGAGGAGGGAAGAAAGGAAGTGGTAGGGACAGAGTTACCTTGTTGAACCTGTTTGACCTTCTATGCCAGGCAAGCCAGGCTGGTTCTGGGTCCAGACCCAGCAAATCCCCCAGGGAGCAACCAAGCTCACTGTGAATCCTTGGCGAGCAGCCAGCCGCAGAGCAGGCTGCACTGTTTGCCGAGGCCCAGCAGGCAGGCGGGGCATCAGGGGTGACCCTGGGCTGCAGGTTGGCCCGGCCTCTGGCTTCCAGCTCCAGCTGGAGAAGGGTCTTCTGCACCTACCGTTGCCAATGCAGCAGCAGTGGTTTCCAAGCAAGCCCCTGGGGCTGGGTGAAGAAAAGGGGGGGGGCGCCTGGGCCCTGCCCTGCAAACACATCCATCCCCCCCACCCTCCCAGCCCACAGACCAAGGAAATCTGCACCCTACACTCTGAAAACTGCCGGTGTAAATGAGACTAAGATTCTTAGAAAGTCGGCCTCAGATCTGCCTCAGGCAGCAAACTTCGACTCAGCTGGGTGCTTCTTCGTCTCAGTCTCGCTCATGGCAACAGGGTGGGGACGGCAGCTGCGTTCGCTGTGGGGGGAGGGAAGGCACAGGGCAGTCTGGATTTGGATGCTCTTCTCTACCAGGAAAGCCCTGTTCATTGGCATGTCAGCTCCTTCTGCCTGTTATGGGCTCAAAGCTCCATGTTGTATTTTTATTTTAGTTTTATTTTTTGCCAAATCCTGAAGCTACCTGTAACAAAAAAATGGTGCTAACTCGGTACCAGCCAGAGTTAAAACTTGTGCTGCTGCTCTTCCTCCTTAGTGCTGTGAACTTCAATTAAGACTTTTTTCTTACTACGTAGCAATTGTCAGAGCCTGCAGGTGAGCTAAACCTGAGGTGACTCCTCTGGCCTAATCATTCACAAACTGAATTCAAGTCTAGAACTCTCTGGTCATTTCTTACTTTGCTCTAAAATAATTCTCATCTCTCCAGAGTATGATACAGACCATTTCCCCAAATCACCTCTCACAGCGGACACGGCGCCCAGCCTTGCCCTTCTGTAAAGACAGCTGGAGGAGATGGTGGCAAAGCCAAGGCCAGGGGTCGTCCCTGCAGTTTGGGATGTGGCAGCTCCCCAGAGCATCCTCCGAGGGCAGGGGCCAGATGACAGGAGCTGGCTGCATGTCTGTAAGGCCTCAGGATCTGGGGTTCCAGCCCCAGCTCCCACCACTATTGCCGCCTGCGGGGGGTAGGTAGAGGGCATCTGACGGGAGGGCTACAGAGCGGGTGTAGCCCACTGGTGGTGCCCCTCGGTAGAACCAGGTCTCTGCTGTGTCACCATATTCCCGTCCGCTTTGCCCCTAATCTTTGTTTAGCTCCAGATGCTGTTATGGCTCTGAGTAAAAGCTGGCATCAAGGAGGATATAAGCCAGGGCTTCAATTTTCCTGAATACCAAGGAGAGAGTAGATTTAAAAAATAGATCCAAGTATCTCAATCGAAACTATGCTTGAGCTGACCCCTATTGAGGTCAAGTCCAATGATGGGAAAGTGTGCATGCCTCATGACATGTCCCTTCCCCTTTGCTGTGTAACTGTCCTAGCTTGAGAAACTGGCAGGAAGCACAGGGCTCTCATTAATCTCTGCAAGACTTCTCTGGGAACCCAGATTCAGTGGCTCTGTGAAGGCAATCTGCTTATCAAAATACTGATGAATAGGCTGGGCCAAGGGTGAGAGTCAGAGGCAGCCAGCGCTGACCAGTAAACCCCTTGGATTAGAGGGAGTCGCTGGATCTTTAGGCCTGTTTTAGCTGCTAAAGCAGTTTGCAGCCTGGAGCCGATGCTCCTTTGATAGTCTTTCTTATCCAGTCGGTCCACGGGCCAGCTACCACTCAGCTGTGACACCGAGTAGCTGCTAACAAGACGTCGCCTGTGAATTCCTTTCTATCCTGATGGAGGCAATGGCTCCATCCTGTACAGGCAAAGTTTCCCTCGTGTCTCGAAGCCCCTCTGAGATGAGAGGCAGGTGAGACATAAAGCCCACCTGCGACACGAACCTTCATTGTCTGCTTATGGCAGATCCAGTCCCTTTGTCCCAAAATCACCCATAAGAAACTGACTTACGGAGCAAGCAGGTGCACTTCAGTGTAAGAGCACCAGCCTGAAGAAAGCCACAGGCTACCTCCTTGTTCTTTTTGGGCTTTAGAAACAGTGAGAAGTCACACTGCTATTCTAGATCTTTGGCTTCTTGTCCACGAGAAGCAGGGTGGGGGCAAGGCCTGGCTGGCTCTCACATCCTCTAAGTCTTTGCAACCACCCAGCTCTCTGTACACGCTGCATGCACCCAAGCGTGTACCACTTCCCCCCTCCCCTCCCCTCCCCTCCCCTCTCCTCTCCTGCTCTGACCAGTGTGATACCAACTCAAAGGGGGCTTGGAAGGAAGGGAAGGAGACTGCATGCCCCGATATTGAGGCCATCGCAAGTGGAAGGGCTTAGGGAACCTGTGGGGTGGTTGACCCTGCAAAGCGAGAGACTTGTTGGCCACTCACTGTTTGATGTGGAGGGTGGTATCTTTGCTTCTCTCTGAATTTGGTCCCAGAGCGGAACCAAATAATTTGGGGAAAATTGTGCAGACAGCTAATCCTACTCAGAAACTTTTCCTAGTGTCTATCAAAGATCATGGCTCTTCTTAATCTGGATGTGCCTTCCCATTTCCCACCACATTTAGTTCCTACGATTGTAAATTTTAAAGCCAATGAGACACTTAGAGGCTGGCCTCTTAGTTTTGACTTGACAGATGGAGAACTCTGTATTACAAAAGGTTAAATGACTTGTCCAAGGTCATACAATGAATTAATTGGGAGAGCCAGAATCACTGAGATCTAACTTTCATACAGTGAAATGCACATATTAGTTTTGACAAATCCATGCACCTGTGTGACCCACAGTCCCATCAGAGAATCAGAATTAGACTCATTTCTTGGCCACAAATGCAAGATTACTGAAAGCACAAAGCCTAGTTGGATTTCAGCTTCCACTTAGGAAGACCTCCAGCTCCCTGCTCGTCCCCATTCCCTTAAGTGACACATGGTATCACCCCTTTGCCTTTCATGTTTTGTCCCAACTGTATTATTCTTTGAGATGAAGTTCAGATTTCTACCTGGTTTAGGCTGGGTTGTCCAGGAAACTAGAAATCATGGCAGGATCTAGGCTGCACAGATCGGACTGGGTGACCCTGCGCTCCTCCTTCAGCCACGCGATCCCACCATCTTTGTCCCGGCCTTCTCTGCTTTTCCCACTGTGCTCGCCGGCCCTCAGGCGCTGGAGCCTTCCCCACGTGGCCCAGTTTGCTTTCAGCTCCCTGGCTTAAGTGGATGCGACCCTCCAGCTTAATATCCAAGGACGTAGCAACTAGTAGCTATAGATGCTAGGTGACGTGCGGACAGATGACTCTGTCTGGGAATCTGTGTGACAAGTGGAGAAGAAATGTCTGTGAAATTGAGCTTCTTTTTGAGTCATCTTTGTTTTCCAGGAACTGGAAGAGGTGTGCGTTTCAGACTGTTTACTCCATTCCACCTAAGCATTTTTCTTCCTCTTCCTCCTCCTCCTCCTTCTTGTCCCCCTCTCTCTCTCTCTGTCTCTCTCCCTGCATTTTTTGTTTCCTTCCCTTCCACTGTTATTCAGAGTCAGGCAGCTGTGGGCACTGCACTTGGGGTTACCTGTCTCCGAAAGGGAGCTGCTTATCTTCCATCTGTATCTGTGGAGTGAGAAAACGTGTCTACGTCAGCAAAGCTGGGCAATCACCAGCCCCCATCTCTAAGGATCTTTATCTGATTCTCTCGCCTGACTCCGAAAACCCAAGTCTCCTGACTTGTCTTCAATGCTCCTTTCACAGAAAGCTGCCTGTCTTTGTTGAAATCTGTGGTCCTCTGTCCTGTTGAACCTGTGGTTCCTCTCCTGGGCTCCCAGCATTTCTAAAGAAGTAGGAGAAAGCTGGGAGGGAAAGGGAAAGATGGAGAGTCCGACGGTAATGTGCTGGAGGAAAATGCATGCCAGGATGTTAGCAGCAGTTTGGGGGGCGGAGGGGGAGGAGGAGGAGGTGCTGGTGTGAGGGAACGAGGGGGAGAGAAGGGAAAGGGAAAGGGGATGACTCAATACTTACACACTGTGCTGTAAGCATGTGGATAAGTGCGAAAATGATTAAGTCCTACGGTCCTTCAGCAGCAGAGAGGGTGAGGAATCTGTTTCTGTTTGTTTCTTTTCTCTGTGGCTGATCTCAACGATGGTCTGACAAACTGCTGTGGGAAGGGGATCAAAACAGGAGAGGCAGAGGGTGTGTAGGACCCATGCAAGCTGGCCATTTCGTGTGGACAGGCAGATGTTTCAGTGACACTGGATAAAACTTCAACTATGGGTTCTTTTATTCCCTTTAACAGAAATGACAGAGCATCGCCTGTAGCCTCCTGCTTACAGTTCATGGCTGCCTTTGGGATGTTTTGGCCCTTTAAAGGGTTTTGTTTGTTTGTTCGTCTGTTTGTTTGTTTTTTAGTAAATCTGCCCTAACCAAATCTGAACTCATCGCTTCTTACCTCCTCAGCTCCGCTCTGTTTCTTTACCTTGGACAACGCCACTTCCGCCTCACAACCACCAGGCGTGAAACCTAGAATGGCCTCTGACTCCTCCATCAGCCCCCTCCCTGGATTTCTCCAAGCACCTTAGACACTCGCTTTGTCGTGTCACCCAGATCTCTTCTCTCCTGCTGCCAACACTGTGGTTCAGCCCTGGTCACTGCCAGCCTGGGCCTTTGTAAAAGCGTTCAGCGCCCCTCGCCTATTCCGCGTCCCCACACAAAGCTGAAGTCTGTACGATTCTCCTTTAATTATGTTAATGTGTTGTTCACAAGGCTCCAACTGCTCCCTACCGCTTATTGGCTAAAGCCCAGGCTTCTCTGCGTGGGATTCAGACCTCTGTGAAGCCTGGCCTCCTTCCTCCTTATCAAATTCTCTTCGTCTCTGCCTCCCTTCCACACGTCCTCCTCCTGGACCAGGGGTGGGGGCTGCTTGCACCGGTCCTGGCCTTTCCCAGGCTGCTCTCATGGCCTCCCTTCTTCCCCAGATGCCAGCTCACTTCTAGTCCACCTGCTTGAACTTTCCCCACCTTGCAAGGTTAAACACAGCCCATGTTCCCATGAAGGCTGGCTTGTCTCCTCCTCAGTATGGCTGCTGCCCCCTTGGGCCTGTAGTGGCACTCACTGCCAAGAGCTCTTTTCTGGTCTTGATTTGCTGTATCACCAGCTACTATTGTGAGTATTATCTCCCCGATTATTAAATCATAAGCCCTTAGAGTCAAGCACCCAGGTCTTGCATTTCTTTTTGATCATCCCCAGTGCTTGGGGCCGTGCAGCGTGCACACGGGCCTCCACACATTCTTCTGGAGTGATTGAGGAGCACTGCTCTGGCGAGTGACAAAGTGGCTTTATTCAGCTACAGTGTGGCCCCCAGGTTGAGGTGGCATATGAGTTTTCCCTGGATGCACTGGCCAGTCTGCCAATAACCGAGAGTCCCATTCGGAGCCACAGGTCCCACAGAGCACATGGCTTCCCCACCTCACTTCCCATTGGAGGGTGCGCTCGGGGGCTGGCAATAACAGCTCTCCTCCCTCCTAGTTTAGGATTTCACACCTGTTGCCAAGAACCTAGTCCTGGCTTTGCCTCAATCTGATTCCACCTCCCTCCTGGAAGATGTTCTTTCTGCTTTACTTTGGCTGCTGGTTTTGCTGCTCAGCTGCTTTGAGGGTTGTGTGCTTAAGGTGTGCCCACAGGAAAATTTGCCAGGACTCTTGCCCCACATGTGAGTTCTTCCTCAGACTAGTTATTGAAGAGACATCAGCATTCTGTTGCCAACCGCTGTTAGGGCTTTGGGGCCAAACCCAGAGAGAAACTCCAACTGTGAGAACCGAAATGTGGGAGATTTTAGGAGAAAAATCCCCTAGTGGAAACGTAGATGCTTCTCTGAAAAACACCGCAAACTTCTGGCTGAAGGAGCCAGATACCAGACCCATTTCTAGTCCAAGAACAGTTTATTCTCTGAGAGCAGAAAACCAGCGAATCTGGATCCAGGTGTCTGCTTACTACAAACACAGTGGAATTCTCCAAGTCCTAGCAGGCTTCTGACCAGCTCGGGAGAAAATTGCTGTGTAAATAGTTGTGGGACAGTGGGATAAGGAGGGTGTTATATGTCAAATTATTGTACCAAAGCCAAGTTCAAAGCAAGGGAGAAAGTTTTACAAATGTGGCTTGAGGTAAACAGGCCCTGGCCACGCCTTGGAAGCCTTTGTGCCGCATTGACTTTGACCGTGAAGTTGTTTGTTCTAACAAGATTCGGCCTGTGGTCCTCAGAGTTTTCCAACTTGTCAAAGGGGAGGCTTAAGGAAACCCCCGCTGTGGCACGCTCTCGTCTGCTAGAGACACAGCAGTGTCAGTGTGACTTCCTCCTGCTGTAATCCGGGCGTCCCCGTGCAGGGCCTCACGAGAGGTGCTCGGCATCATGTTCCCCCCCGGGCACACAGGTACCGACCCGGCCTCAGAGTCCAGCGGTCGATTGGCAGGGCTTGTTTGCCCACTGCTTTCCCTGGTCTGAGGAGCGGTACGTAAGCCCCGCCTGAGAAAGGACCTGAGAACTCGCCCAGTTCAACTTTCCACAAGGTACAGAGATGCCCAGCTCTGTGATGTGGGACCGCCTGGCCCCGCGTGACCCTTCCCAGCAGGAGGTGTCGGCTTTGAGCTGCCTCGTCTGCTGCCGCCTCTAAGGACTGGAATGGACTTCCTTTTAAAACACGAACAGGCAATTCACAGGAGAAGCGATACAAATGAAGACTGTTTGACAAAAATGTGTAGTAATTAAAGAAAGGCAAATTAAAACAATGAGATGCCATTTTTTCCTCCGACACATTGGCCAAGATTTCCTCTCTGTTTTTCATTTAATAATTTTTGTTGTATTTTTATTACCATTTAGTCCCCTTGTACACCCTCCTCCCACAACCACCACACTGCTGTCCATTTCCATGAGTCCTTTTTCCTTTATGCTCAATCCTTCCACCCCCTCTGCCCGCCCTCTTTGGCTGCCGTCCTGCTATGAGTCTGTCTCTGTTTTGCTTGTTAGTTCAGTTTGTTCCTTAGATTCCACATATGAGTGAATCATTGATATTTGTCTTTCTCTGCCTGGCTTATTTCACTTAGCATAATGTTCTTCAGGTCCATCCCTACTGTCACAAAGGGTGAAATGTCTTTTTTACAGCCGAGCGGTACTCCATTGTGTAAATGTCCCATGGTTGTTTTATCCGCTCAGGCCAAGATTTTCTCAAAGGTTGGTACTCAGTGTAGACGAAGATTTGAGAAATAGGCCCACATTTGTTTTTAGAGGACTGTTTGGCAAGATGTATTATAAGCCTCAAAAGATATATGTCCTTTGATTTGGCGATGCCATTTCTAGTGCTTTCTCTTGAGGAAACAACCATGTGCACGCGTACGGATATTCCTAGTGGCGATGTTCACAGCGCAGCCCGAGGAGGACCCGAGTCTCTCACAGTGGGGGTTAGTGAGTCAGTAGCACCACATCCTTAGCACATTGCAGGCATTTTATATGAATTAACTCAATCCTCGCAGCACTGCCATGAGGTAGGACTGGGTTTTTCTGACAATCCTACAGGTAAAGTAGCTGCGCCATGAGGTGGGTGGATGACGCAGGTGGCCAGTGGTGGAGACGGGACGTGCACCCAGGCAATCCACCTACAGTCCACATCCTTAACCGTGTATGTGCCCACTGCCCTTGTAACACACGTGTGGAGTGGAAAATGTGGACTAAGTGGTATGTAGAGTACGATTCTATTTTTATTTCAAATATTGAAGACTCCCAGAATATACATGACACTACTTTTATAATTAGAAAAAAAATTGGTTAAAAAATCTATCTTTTATATTCAACCAAACTTTGATTTTCTTTAGGCTTTACCCATTTTAAACCCATTCATTTCCCTGAGTTTCACTGAACTCTTCCTAGGCAGGCACGGCGATTGCTGCTCTGGATCAGCGGGGTAGAAGTCCGACCACGCCCAGCTGGGTCCAAACTTCCGCCCCCTGGGGAATGAGGAACAAGTGAACAGACCCCAAGGGCTGCTCTTTATTGATGCAAACTGGGCTTTCTTCTAACTGATGTTGATGTTTCCTGTACTTATACTGTTAGTCCTTTACAGAACTCCTTTATAACCCTGGGCAGCGTGCAGCATTAATCCCCAAGGTCACCGGTCAGTAGGCAGTGGGGCTAGAATTCCTTTCTGGCAGGGGTACCCCAACCTGAACTTCTAACTTCTCCAGCCTGTCCTACTACGAACTCATTACAGCCCAGCCACACTGGCCTTCTTTCCTGCCTCAGGACCTTTGCCCTTGGCATTCTCTCTGCCCAGAGCATGCATGCTCCCGCTAGACCTAAGCCTGAAGCCTCCATGTCACGCAGCTCACGGAGGCCACCACTGAGCTCCTCATCCAGCATGGCTCCCCTCCCACTGCCACAGTCACTCTCCGTCACTCTCCGTCACGTTCTGTCACATCACCTTGTTTTATTTTCTGTGCGGCCGTTACCACTCCCGGACATTATCTGACATCGTTTTACCCGCTGGACCGTAAGCTCCGAGGAACACACAGTCCGTGTCCTCTTGTTCACTGTGGTGTCCCAGTGCCTAGCGTGGTCCCCGAACAGAGTAGGTGCTACTGGGAATGGGAGGTGGGGGAATCAATGAAGGATGATAAACCTGGCCCAGAGCCGTGGCCTCCATGGTGAGACGTGCATATGGGAGGCCATGGAAGGTGGGTCGGTCCACTGTGAGGTGAGAAGAAAACACGACAGACAGATAGATACATAGGGAGATACACCCACAGATAGCATCCTTTCTATTTTTGTGAAGGACAAGAGTATGAGTGTAAGTTATCATGAAACTAGTGTACACACATGTGGCTATATGCAAATGTTCACTGCTAGGGCTCATGACCAAAAATAGCCCCATGGAGATAATAGTCCTCGAAGGAGAGACAGCGGGGAAGCAGGCCTTCTGGAGGTGCTGTTGCAGGGACCGCCAGCCAGGTGAGGCAGACCGCACGGGTGCAGAGTTTCCCCAGCCTGCCTTGGGGGAGTTGAATAATTGTGAAGACTAACATTTTAAATTGTTTTGTTAATATTAGTAATTATTGTTTTTAAAACTATCCAAAATACACAAGATTTTATAGATAGATCATTAAAGCCAGGTAAATGACCCTAGCCTTCACAGTCCTTTTTCTAATAAACTGTGAAAGAGAAAGCACTTAAGATTTCATAGTTGACCAGTTAGGGAGGCTAATTTTCAAAGAGTTCAGATATGGCTGTTAATGACGTGGCGAAGTATCCATGTGTCCTTGCTTTCTGAACTGCATTTAATCTGAAAAATGGAAAATAAACATGTCTTTAAACTCTGGTCTTCTAGCCAGAGAGTCAGGAGCATGTAGCAGGGAAAGAACTTAGCCTTTGGAATCTGCTGAAGTTGGGCTTCCACCACACTCCTCCCTCTTTTTCTGCATGCAGCTTTGAGCAAGTCCCTTTTCTTGGGTCTCTGGCCCACACGAGCCCATGGAGCCTGCCTCAGGGGTATGGTGTTGCACAGGTGAGAGAGATATTGCCCCCGAGCGACTCAGCACAGTGCTCGGCTCAGCCCAGTGCTCTGTGCACGATGGGTCTTCCTGCATGTTGGTTTCTCCCTAGTTCCTCTTCCTCCATAAAGAGAAAACTCCATGCCATTTAGAAAAAACCTAAACATACATCCTTCTGAACACCATGAAAAACATCCTTTTTCTTTTTGTACTTTATTGAACTGAGTCATGCTTGAATATATTCTTCTTTACATAATTTCCATTGACTTCATGTGAACCACAACCACCCTTGCTGGGCCTGAATTGACCCTTGATACTATGTCAGTGATACCATTAGACAAACCCTCTTTCCCTCCCCTGGCTCAAGCTCAAATGATGCTGCAGCTGGATTTCTGCACTAAAATAACTCTTGTCCTTTGAGCACGGAGGGCTGCAGTTGGGTTGTAGCAGAGCAAACAGAGAGAACCGGGACCTCAGCCTGGGAACCACCTGTGTCCGGGGAGCAGGCCCTCTCATGGAGTGTGGGGCAGAGGGGGAGGGCTGGGTGGCCTGTTTGGAGGAGAGGAATTGGATTGGGAAGGGGAGGACCAAATTGGGCAGAACTCAGCAGATTCCTTGGCATGTACTGCAGGAGGATTCCCTGAAGGACTGCACAGAAAAGAAATGTGCTGTGTGTTTGGCAGGCCAGAAACCACAGAGAACCTGGCAGTGCTTTTTGAGGATTTGGGAGCAGAAAAGCAGACTCCCTAGGTGGTTATTTATAGAGTCAGCAGCAGTAATGATCAGTTAGAAAAAATAAATTATAACTCCGTTGAACCTGAAATAACTTTTCTTTTGCAACCCCAGGCATTCCACATGGGCTGCTTGCATGCCACTCCCTCCTGATAGTGTTCCTGGAGGCGGCAGGTCCACGCCAGGCTCACTCATGCCCTCCCCAAAGCTTCAGAGCGGTCAACAAGGCAGCAAAACTGGAGGGAGTTTCTGGCTAGAGAAAGAGAATTCTGGCTGGGTGACTCCTTTCTCTCCCCCTGCACCCTCCAAATTGCAAAATTGCCCCTTCTTTCCTTCCTGAACACGTGTGTAACAGGTTGCAAAAGGTGAACCTCACTGAGTGTGGAACTGTGCCATGCTGAGCCTCCAGCATCCGAGTACCTTGTTCGTGTCATATGTGCACACCGGCTAGATTTCAGCATGTGTGTTTTGGCCGCAGCAAGAGCTTCCTACTGCAGTGCCTTCTGAGAAGATGCCTGCTGACTGTGCATTCACAGACCCCCTAGTCTGCCATCCCCCCTCAGCCAGCAAGCAAGACCACGATGATGTTCACACTGACAGCTTGGCAGTGGGGTCACCTTGAGCTGCTCGACCCACCACTTGGCATCATGACACTTGGCCTCCCATCCTGTTTCCCCTCTGCCACCCATCTGCTCTGCTTTTCTATCCCTTCATTCATTCATTCATTTGCTTGTCAATCAACAAGCATCCACTGAGTATTTACAATGTGCCAGGTACAAGTGATGCAGAAACAAACCGAGAGGCTACAAACTGGTGACACTTGAGCTGGTCTGACCGGCAAATGCATTTTATTTGGCTCACAACATGGTGTCTTAAATTTGAATTTGCCTCTCACAAATAACGATGGGGGGATTTCATGTGAGAATACTGATACTGGGCTTCTCCCCACCAAATGTGAAGTTCTGGTGATACTGGCCCACAGTCCCACAGAGTATTATTTTCCCCTTTAGGTAAGACTGGTGGTCCCTCTGACTCATCAGAAATCCTGAGACTTCCAATTGTTTGGGTCGTACCAAGACAGCTACCGTCTAGGTCCCATAACTGAGCAACTTCACGCATTTATATGACCTGCCTGGCCCCGTGTGCACTTGAATCTGTGACCCCTGAGGAAGACTCCAATCTGGGGGCTTTTCTGGTGTGGGAGACAGACAGAGCCGTAGGTAATTTTAGCCCATTAAAAGGGCTATGAGGACAATGTACTTTGGGAGGCCAGGGGAGGAAAAGATTGATATTAACAGAAAGGGGCTTCGTGAAGAAGGTGCGTTTGAAGGCAGGTTCTGGAAACGCAGTGAGGACGTGACAGGACGAAGCTGTGAAGTGCAGCCCAGACAGAGGGCTCGGTCTGTACAGAAGCCCAGAGGGGTGAGCGAGCAGAGAGGTACAGTGGGAAGGGGCGAGGCGAGCCTGCACAGGGGTAGGACTGAAGCTGTTCTCTTCAGTGGGTGCCGCACCGCCAACCCTGCCCAACCTGAGACCAGAGACCGTGGGCCCTTCACACCCGTTTCTGGCTGGTGGATATGCCTTCTCCAGCTCTTGCCCCAGCAGCTGGGTGGCCCTTGTGTGCAGGTGCCACCTGTCTGCAAAGATTTGCCTGAAGTAACAGAGTCCTGCTGTTCCTCCCCTACCCAGCCCAGAGCCCGGGGCTGGGGGCAGAGGGAGAGAATCAGAGGGCAGTAGGTGGACCTGGAAACAGGCCCAGTGAGTGGACAAGCTGAGTAAGGCTCTGTGGTCCCCCCACCTTTCTGACACCTTTCTCTCCTCATTTCTTGAAAGCCAGCAGCCCTCAACACGTGTGTTTCCCTGGTCTTCTCCCTCGGCACACTCACACATTCATCATTGTTTATAGGCTGATATAAACCCAGAGCTGAGGGGTGGCATGTGGGGACCCGTAGCTTCTGAACAATTATCCTTGGAGAGTTCACGAGTGTCCCAAACCTGAACAGCTTTCATCCCTTCCACACCCCACGTCCTGGCTTTGCCCTGGTTATATACACCCTTTGGCTCCTTCTGCCTCATTCTCTTCTTGCCCTTTCTACATGTGGAAATTCTTCTGTTCTTTAAGCCCCCTGATGCACGACACCTCCCTGAAATTTCCTGATTCGGGCGACTGCTAGCTGCGGTCACATCACAGCACTGCCAGAAATCAAAGCCCTTGCCTGTGGTCTGGATGCCCCAGACAATACAGCATTTCAAAGTTAGGAGAGAACTCAGCCACTGAAGATGACCTAATCAAGATGCCTTTGTCCCCCACCCCGTTTCTTTTCTGCAATGGACATAGCAGTTTGTGGCAGCAGTGATGAGTTCTGTGCCTTCGGCCAGGTCGCATGCTGTTCAGGGCAGGGACTGGGGGCCATGCCTGTCCTCCCGAGGACTTGGCGTGCTGTGGGAAGGCTGTGCCCAGCTGTATGTGCTTAGTTGCCTGAGTGAGGTGAACTCTTGTCCAAGGGGATGGGAAATTACTCTTTGCTTTCAGATTTGTCATTAAGGTTATCACTTAAGGAAGAGTGGAAACAGTTTGGCAGTGACTGGGCTAGAAGGGGTGACATGAGGGCACCTGTGGCCAAGAGCCTCTTTGCCTGGAACATTAAAATTTGCTTAATGGGAAACTGGTTAACTCAGCCCGCTGGTTAATTCAGGGCTGGTAAAGACCCGGAGGTGGGAAGGAGCATAGACCTTCCGGCAGAACCTGGGTCTGCTGGCAAGGAGGAACTTGGCTTCTCTCAAGTTCCCATCTCTTGGACTCTGGATTATCCAGAGAAGTTCGGCCAGAGGTCAAGGGATCTCAGCTTGTTTCCTACCATTTTCCCTGGTTCCGTTCCACCGACAGTTTCCCCATGTTCTCTGCGGCTTCCCACAGTGGTCTTCTCCTGGGCCTCCTCCTGGCCGCATCGCCTGTGGCGGTGGCTGCTGGCTGCCGTGCTGCTGGCAGCTCCCCTGGGGCTCCGAGTGGCCAGAGCCAGCACTGCATGCAGGTTGTTACTGCCGGGCTGGGGGCCGCACAGCAGCCCTGGGTCTGGGTGTGCTGGGCTGGGGGCCATGCAGTAGCTCAGGGTCTGGGTGTGCTGGGGAGAACTGAGGGAGGTGGCAGAACAGGGCCGAGTGGAGATACACATCCTGAGACGTGCCACTGGTTTGGACCCCTCCAGAGGCTATGTGGTCTTATTATTAACCATTTGATAGCAAGTTACAGTCTTTTACTGTTGACCAAGAGTTTTTGTCTATTCCAACTTCCTTGATCCTCACAGGTACACTGTGCCTTGGGTATTTTCACCATCTCCATTTTACAGATGAGGAAACTGAGACTCAGGGAGATTTAAATGATTTGCCTAGGGCTTGAACCCAAATTTCTTCACTCTAAAACATCATATCATTCTACTTATCTGTTGCCTCCAAAGTCCTAAATCCAGGTAGAGCTGACTTATCAGCATCCTTTCTGTGTGAAATGGCTCCAGAGCTGGGAAGGGATTCCGCACCACCCCCAGTCCTGGAACTTCCTATTTTCTTTCTTCTGTCATTGAGAACACCAGCTTAAGGTACATTTCATCCTTCACATCTGGGGAAGCTCAAGGAGTCCAGCTCCTACTGTTGAAAGGGAAAGAAACTGGAAGGAAAGTCTCAAAACCAGACTCTGGGAACCATGTTGGAAGAAGCTACTCCTGGTGTCATAGGCCGTTTAATTCTTTGGTACGTTCATTTGTTCGTTCAACAGACACGTGGGGAGAAGCTGTTGGGCGCCGGGCACTGTTCTAGGCGCTGGGATTACAGTGCTGAATGAGACACACGAAATCCCTGCTCCCTCGGAGCTCCCCTCCTAGCGTCAGGCGGTCACAAGCCAGTAAACGACGAACAAAATGTTTCAGACCGTGCGGGGGCGCTGTAAAGAAAATAAGGAAGGGTATCGGGATGGAGAGAACTGGCGGGAGTCGGGAGTGAGGTCTGCTCTGGTGCGGTGCTCAGGGGAGACTCCTAAAGAGGAGACATAGCAGCTGCAAGCGGGGAACAGAAGGAGCCTGGTGTGAGAAAGCCAGGGGCGGCGGTGTTTCGGGAGGAGGGTCCAGGAAGAGCAAGGGTCCAAGTGGAAACTCAGAATGAGACTTTTTAAAGGAAATACTATTCTTCATGGTGGGTAGATTCTGTGTGCTGTGATCACTGGGATTCAGCAACCCTGTGCCTCACGGGAGTGGTTATCCGGGGACCCTGCACGGATGCAATGGGATTTCTATGAGGAAACCAGTTCTGAGTTCCAGGCAGTGGGCTCTCAGCTGAACTTAGAGAACCAGGAGCTGCTTCCATCGTAGGCTTACTAAGAACAGACCGTGGGATGGGACGAGTGCTTTGGCGTGGAGAACAGGAAGAAAACGCCTACCGTCTCCGATGACAGAAACTCTTGACCCCTGTGATCCTGGGGATGGCAAAAGTCAGAAGGATGTCTGAGTCCATATGTATGATTTTAAATAGTTCAGCTGGGGTTTTTTGTTTGGGTTCTGCTGCCTTCTGTTATCTGGATTTCTTTTTTCTTTTTTTAACAACTCACTTAACTTCACTAAACTATGTAATATTATATTAAGTGAGGAAGTTAGATTAGATGAAATTGAAGTCAATTTTTCTTTTAAGGCCTTAGAATGAATGCCGTTTTCTTTGTGTTGCAGTCTTTCTGTGCCTCTGCTTTGGGTGAGGTTCGAGTGTAAAGGGAAAGTGAGTCATTCGTAATGGCGGTGGTTCTTTAATATAAGACAGGTCCGCTACTAACCTCTCAGGGGTCCTCAAAGTGCAGTCCCCGGACCAGAGGCAGCAGCACTGCCTGGGAACTTGGTAGAAGTACAAATTCTCAGCCTCTACCCCAGACCTATTGGATCAGAAACCCTGGGGTGTGACCCCCAAATCTGTTTGAACAAGGGCCCCAGATGACTCTGCTGCACACTAAAGTTGGAGAACTGATGTGGACCGTGGCTCATGGGGTCTGTGTGTTGTGGCTGGGACAGACAAATTCACACGGGCTGCAGAAGTCCGGTGGGGAAAAAGGGACGGCATGGCCGCTCTCTAAGTGAGAGAGAGGGCTCCGACCCCCGCCTGGACATTACTTTGGGGATGGTCCTCATTTACTCTGCACAGGTTCGCTGCAGGTGATTACCTTTTACAGATAACAAAGGAGAGAATGTTGCTAATTACTTCAAAGAAAAGGATGTTACAGATCAAGGGGAAAGTGGTTGAACTGGTTACACTCCATAACTGGGAGGTTTAGCACAGACTTTAGGACGTTAAAGATATGCAGTAAACATTTGGTGCCTCAGTCCAGGGTGAGGGAGTTTTAGCAAAAGCAAGTCTCGTGGCAGCCTAGGTGCAATGCTGGCCTGATTCTCCACGGGAGAACCAATTCATGGGCGTGGGTCCTGTGTGCCGGACCTCACTCCCCACTGGCCTTTCTAAGTGGGGGCTGGGCTACATTTCCCACACCACTTGGAACAGTCCCCTGGAGAGAACGACTGGTGTAGAGTATGTGCTTTAAGATTTGGGGCTGCCAGTGACGGATTCTTACGTTTTAGTCATTCTTGTGGACACAGGAAATGGTTGCCTTTGTAAGATGTTTATCCACCTTGGCTTGGCGAACAGTCCTATGACCGTCAAGCAGAAGGCAAGCTCCTGGCTCCTGCTGAGGCTGGGCCAAGCTCTTCTGGTTGGCATCAAGTCTTGTCCACTGTTCCAGGTGAGCACCTGCTGAGAGGAGGTGTTAGCAAGGGGACACTCTCCTCCTGGTGGGAGCCGGGACGCAGGGAGCAACAGATGTGCTTTATGGATGCTGCTGTGAGTGGAGCAGGTTGTTGATTATGGTGTTCACACGTGTTTGAAGGATTAAACTCTTCTGGGTTTGTAAGTCTTGGGCAGGCAGATCTGCTTGCACCTGTGTTTTGAGGCTTCGTGGTGACAAAAGGTCTTGGGTCCCAAACAGAGAGTAATCTCACGATGGCTGTACACCACATTTAGAGTTCAGACCCAGTTTGGTCTCCTTGTCTAAATGTCCACTCATAAAACTAGAACGAGGTGGCCAGATGGTCCAGATCACCCAGGACTGTCCCGTGTTTCCCCTTCCTGTCCCTCTCAGTCTGGTGTCTCGGATTTGGCCCTGCGTTGCCTACTCCTGCTGGATCTTGTCCAGTCGAGGGACAAAACGTCCTGACATCTTCCTGAAGAATGGGAAGAACGGAGATTCTGAAAGCACAGAGTGCAATACCGAGGAAACCGACAGCTGAAGGATTGCCCCCACACCAGCAGGAGCCCAGGCGGCTGGAGCTGGAGACACGCAGGCCCGAGCACGGAGGAGGTAAGTCTGTTTCTCTAGTAGGGCTTAGAGAGGGTTAGTGGTTGGTAGGAACTGGGCGGTGGGGCTGGGTTGACCCCCACTGGGCCAGAAGGCAAAGAATGGGAGGCAGATGGTAAAGCAGGAGGTGACAGGGCATGGCGAGGAATATGAGCACTTCAGCCCAAGCTGGCCTTGCCTCTCTGCTCTCACCTTCTGCCCCTCTTTCTGCATTCCTCCTCCCTGACCCTGCCATTCCACCCCTGGGTCCTTCCTTCCTCCTGCTTTGGTCTCGGCCCTGCTACTCTTGCTAACCTCTTGCACCGCCTCCCTCCCCAAGCTCCCGCTGTGTTCCGCACACTGCCTACTCCAGCTGCTTGTCTCATTTCTGTCACTGTTGACATGATGAAAGCAGGAGAATGGTGGAGTCCCATCGTGATAAGCGCTCTCCCTGTTTGCAGATACCAGCAATGACCAGGAGCCACCCACGGCAGGTCCCGAGCTGTCTGTCCAGGACCCACCGAATGAGCACACACAGCAGGTCTTTCTCACCTTGCAGTTGCAATCGCTGGAACAAAGACCAGAGAAGCCGAAGGAGCAGCCCTAGTCCAGACGCTTTTTAGAGTAACCCTGAGAAAATTGTCTGTTGAGTTACGACTGGTTTTGCCAATGGATATCGTGAGAAGAGACCTTCCCTCCTGCACTGGACTCTATCAGACCCGGATGCCAGTCCCTGTGGGCTTTGAGGATCTCATATCCACCTGTCAGTAGGCTCTTCTTGCTCCAGCTCTGGGAGTTCTGGTTAACTTCCTCTAGGAGAAAATGTTAACGTTTGCTCCCTCTGAGTTCTGGATTAAACGGTCTTACCGGAAGCTGGGTCTTCTTAGGTTAGAAGTACCGCTAGTCATTGCTTGTGTTCAGAAGTTCCCAAGTTCATGTCATACCTGTTTCAACTGTGAACAGGGTCCACACTGCTAGATGCTACCTGGCCTGGTCAGTGTGTCTCCCGTCGGCCCCCTGGTGCCTTTCTCCCCTCCCATGACCCAGGTGAGTCCCACACAGAGGCAGCTCTGCCTCTCCCGGTGGGGACCCTGTGCTTGGCAGACGTGCTTTGGCTGGATGTGTGAGAGAGAGTGCAGTCTTTGTAGATTTAGAGCACAGCGCCCCTCCTGGAGAAGGTGGCTTAGAGGGGGCCAGCCTTCTCTCGATGTTCTTTTCTTTCTTCTGTTAAAAGTAACTTCGGTTGCTATCTTCATTATTGTAGAGAAACACATGCTTATGATAAAAGCATCAGAACAATAGACAAATAAAAGGAGAAAAAAAACATTCTCTAATCCTACTTACCTCAAAGATAATTACCAAGACTCTGTTGAAGAGCCATCCAGATCCCTTTTTTTGAATATAGTGTCCTATATACTATATAATGGCACAGTACCACATATATTCCTTGATAACACTCATGGTTATTTAATGTTTTATCATGAACAGCTTTTCTATGTCAACACATTTTTTTTAAATGATCAAGTAATACCTTTAATTACAGGAGAGAAAACTCGGGCCAAGTGTAATTACAAAAAATGAGGGTGCTAAACCAATCACTTAGTAAAGGGAATAAAGCCATGTAGATGCAGCTCAGAGAATGCATATCCCCGGTTTCCTTTTTTTTTTTTGTTTTACCGTGAGTTACGTGAGTCGGCAGCTGCTGTAATGTAAGAGAACTCTTCTCGGTCACAGAGATGCACCATCCTGTGTTTCCCTAATTGCATATGGCTGGACATTTAGCTTGTTTCCAGCTGTCCTCTGTTTTAAAGTAACATGAATGACCATGGTTCTAGTTTAATCTTTGTGCAGTTATTTCCTTGAGGTAATTCCCCAGAAAGAGGACAAAAGACAAATCAGCAAAGATTACAAAGACTTCAAAATATGGAGACAGCATTAAATGCTTTGCACCACGAATATATTAGAGACTCAGCCACTGGGAGGGCCGCCCATGCCTTTTCTTGGATGGCTTCCTATGTCCACGCTTGGGTGACCCTGGCCTCCTTTCCCTTGCCCAGAACAGAGCACATCTGTGAAGGACAGTGGAGTCCAGCAGATGGTGAATGAGGGAGTGGTGGTGTCTGTCTGGGTTTGGTATTGGGGTGGATCTTGTGATTCCTCATTGGATACTGACAAATATTCATTCATTCATAAGCCATTTATGGAGCAGCAACTGTAGCCAGGTGCCAAGCGGGGGGCTGAGAAGACAAAGATGAATTAAACAGGGACTCCATCCTCAGGAAAATCATAGCCTAGAGAGGGCCACTGACTGATAACCCACTTTTACTCCATAGTGCAGTAAGTTCAGTTGCATATCTCAGGACAGAAGATGTGGCCCAATCTGAAAGTCCTGAAGGAAAAACATGAAAATCACACATAACCCACTGGCCTGTTCCTCTCAGCTGTCATTTTCGAGTGTCCGTTAGGCAGTGAGACTTGCTTGCTTGTGGCCATCTCCCTGGACGCAGCCTCCTTTCAAGGAGGCGTTGCCTTTCAAGGCATCGCCTGTGCCCTTCGTTGTTCCTCCAGAGACCCTGGCACCGTCTTCTGCGACTCACCCAGAAATCTGTTAGATTGCAGCCTGAGTGGGAGTGCACGAAACCGAAGGTGCAGGGATTCGTGAATTGAAACCAAGCCTCAATGTTTTATGTATGTAGGGAAATTTGCATTAATTCATATCCTTCTGCTTGGTGGAAACTTTTTCAAATATTTTATCTTAATAAAAGTAACAATCTCCTTTAAGAAAATGCGGGAACTAGAGAAAAGGAGAACGGTCACCCTGTCTCACCATCCTAGCCCCGGGCTGACAGCAGTTTGGTGACCATCACCCAGAAAAAAAATTGTATTAAAACAGTGTTGAGGGCAAACGTGGAGGAATATGTGTTTTGTTCAATTTTTATTTTTAATTAAACATGTTCAATAGTTAATCACGTTCACATAGTTCAAAATTCAGATAGTACAAGAGCACAGTGAAAAGTCTGCATGACCCAGGCGTCTGGGTCTCTGGACATACCCAGTGGTGTCAGTTTCTTTAGTTTCCTGTGTCTCCTTCTAGGTTTTTTCCATGCACGTAAAACTGTATATGTATATGAAATATGAGTGTTTAGTGGAGGGCTAAGCATTATTATTACTGATTCCTAAGTTTAGCCTAAATTATCTGTGGATCTCAGTGGCTGGCCTGGACTACAAGTAGAGAAGAAGAGAGGAAGGGCCAAGAGCTCTGTGTGAGTGTGTGTGAGTGTGTGTGAGTGTGTGTGTGTGTGTGTGTGTCGGAGGGACATGGGTGGTTGTTGCTGAGGGAGAGGGGTAAGGAATGAGAAGCAAAGGGAAAGAGCAATTGTGCATCCATTCATTTATTCAACCAGTATTTACTGAGCAGCTATTATAATATAGCAGCATATATGCCAGATTCTATTCTGGACCCAGGAGAACCTAGAGTGAGCCAAAAAGACAAAATTCCTTGTCCTCATGGAAATTTTTAAAAGGTCGAAGGTGGTAGACAAAAACATAATACAAGTAAATTATCTAATCTATGAGAATGTGATACGTGGCATGGAAAAAATTAAGTAGGGAGATGGGGAGTCTCAGGGGGAAATTTTAAAGAAAGTAGTGTGGGCTTCACTGAGAAGGAGGCATAAGGCCACAGACTTGAAGGAGGTGAGAAAGTAAGCCCTGCGGTTATCCAGTAACTGAGAGGGGGAGGGCACACCTGCAGAAGCAGGAGGCCACGCAAAGGCTCTGCAGCAGCAGCCTCAGTCCTGAGGCCACCAGAAACCCCGCCCCCAGGCTGCTCCTGGCCCTCTGTACGAAGCTGGCTTCCCTCTGTCTGGTCTGAAGAAGCCGGGTCAGCCTGCTGGGATCTATCTGCGGTGCTGAGATTGTCCTATACCAGATGGCAGTTTTTCCTTTCTCCAAATTTTGATCTAAATATTTAATTTTACCCTTTCCAAGATAATTCTGTGGTTTGGATGTTAATTTAGTCCAAGGAAGGAGAGAAAGGAGTAGCGTTGTTTTAATAGAAAAAGCAAGATCTAAACTCAGTGATCCTGTCCTGCCACTTGTTTTCAAGCTGGTCTTTGGTTTCCTCATTCAGAAATTGAAGGGGGTGTGTAGATCGCATTAGGACTGTTCCTGGACCCCATAACCAGTTCAGACAGGAAGTGGTGTTGGGTGATGTCCGGCCGTACTGCAGGGAGGCAGCGGGGGCTTCTGCCTGCAGAGGACTGTGCGCAAGCGCATGCTGCCACCGACTTTCCCCCTTGAACTGGAGCCCAGCTTCACTCTTCAAATAGGATATTCTACCTAAGTAAGTGCAGAGTCCCTGAGGCTACCTGAGGAGACACAGCAACGCTGCTGATTGCATTCCTCTCCCAGCTCTCTTTAAGCCCCGTGGGCTGGCTTTCTTCCTGCCCCTGGTTCTCAGTCTGCAGTGGCCACAGCTGTGGTGGGGTCGGGGACCCCTTCTTTTGTTCTTCTGGCTTCAGAGGTTCCTTCCCTTCCTTACTATCATCAGTTTGGCTGCCTGGAGTCCTTTATCTGCCCTGGTGAATTAGGCAGTGGGGAGGAGAGGGAGAGTGTCATTGGCATCACCCTTGTTCCATGTGGAGCAAAATCACTATGAATTTAAAAATGGGATCATGTGTAAAAGGTTGTGGGGGCAGAGCTGGAGTCTTCAGCAGTTTCCTTTAGGGGAAAATGTGAAACATGAATCGAAGGCTTTTCTCTTTCAGTCTTACAGTGAGTCATCGTGGTTGGGGTTACTTTATGCTTTTTCCTCAGTGTTTCCTGTGTGTGTGTGTTTTCCACTATCCGTGTTTGGTGTCCTTAGCGGCTGTTAAACAGGGCAACAGATGGGTGACTGCCTGAACTGAGTTTCTCCTTCCTCCCTGGAGTTTGTTGTTGTTGCTGTTGCTGCTGTTGTTTGTGAAGGGGGCGCCGTGTGCCCTCAGTGCTGGGGGAGAGATACGCATGCTCATGTACCTTCCATTGAAAATGGATTCTGAGGTGTTCAGTTTGTTGAAATCAATTTCTGATGTCTTCCCGAGACCTTTTAAAATATAGGTATTATATGTTTTAAAAGCCCCGTGTTACTTCTTCCACTTTGTGCAGTGCCCTTTGTCTCCATCAACTGTTGTGGAGAGAAATTTTATTTGGAATATTCATAACAAGTCTATCGCTAATTATCACTTTAACAATGTGTGATGGAGTGTATCCGTGCAGTCATCTGGAAAGGCACATATGCCGTGAAATTTGGGGCTTGCTGTGCACCGAGTGCGCCCCTGCTGGTGTTTCGTGGGATCTTTGCTCTGGGCGGAAGTCGGGTGGTTTGTCGGAGAGAATGGAGGGCTGACTTTGTAGCTGAATGCTTGCGTCCCTCATTCCTGTCTTCATAGCAACGATTTCCAGGGTGAACGGCCTTTGAGTGTAAGAAAAGCCTTGAAATGAAAACCCTTCCGCACACCAAATGCCCATTCTGGATAGCTGCAGAGATCCTATCTGAGGTCAGCCCGGGTCAGTGCCAGGTGGGCGGGTCCCAGCCCTAGATCTGATCGCAGGCCAAGAAGAGGCTGCTGGCCTCAGTGCCTTCCAAACATTTCGGTAAGGAGGGCGGGGCTAAAGTCACCCTCTGACCGGCAGAGCACAGAAGCAAGTGAAAAGGAGTGTCACCATCTCAGGCGAGAACAAGCGAGACTCCCTCTCCCTTTTCTTTCTTCTTGCTCCCTTTTCTCTTGGGAAGGAGAATGAACTCACGCTGGGTTCGTTCTTCGGGATTCTCGGTGGACTCGAGTGTTGGGGTCTGAATCACGTTACCGCGGGGGCACGTGGACCTCTTCCCAGCAAGGCTTCCTGATGGAAGCGGTGAAGCCCCAGAGGCTGCTGCGCAGGTGGCCCGAAGTCATGGAACACAATGGAGCAGATATCGTGCTGGAAGAGCTCAGGCCCAGTGCGCAGTAAAGCAGGTGGCCCTGAGGAAGAGCTGTTAACGGCGCAGCAGGGAGTGAACTGCCGAACCTGGTTCCGTGTGACTTTGCGGATCTTCGTGGATCTTTGTGGATCTTCGTGGATCTTCATGGGTCCTGCTTTTCACATCACTGGGGGATTCCGGCTCTCTTTTCTGGGTGTCCTCAGTCTTTTCTGAGGGGTGTGGTTTGGATGGTTGTGGAACTGAATCTTCCCATTAACTTTTCATAATGAGTTTTATTGCATTTGGAGCTTGGTTTTACCAGATGTTGCTTTAGAAATAATGACATTAATTGTTTTTGTTGAGCACTTACTATCTGCTAGGTACGTTATTTATCAACATTATTAACAAGTAACATTAACGGAGCATTTATGATACACCAAACTCTTAAGCACTTCAGATACTTACCTCACTAGGTCCTAGAACAAAGCTCCCACTGGAGTTTTCATTTTCATGTGAGGAAACTGAGGCTCAGAGCATTAGATGATCAGTTCAAAGTGGCCCCACTGGTAAGCTGCCTGAAGGAAGGTAGTAATTTTACGGTTTTTTGCCTGTCTCTACAGCTGTGTCCTTCTTTTCCATTTTAAAGCAGCAGGAGAAAGTGCCTAAGGGGCAGCAAGGAGGTAGGGTACAGGGCAAAAAAATAGGGTGTTTCCTGGCTCTGTGTGGCCAGATGGGGATGCTGGTTCAGGGCTGGCTTCTCAATGCTGTGCAGCATCTGGGCTTTGCGCCTATTTATGGAACATTGTAAAAACTCAGTGCTGACTGCTTCCTCCAAAATTTGGTTCAATAAACCCTGGGTTTCTGATATTTGGTTTCTTGGTTCTCATTTGGGGTCCTGGAGGAGTTGGGTGGGAATGCATTTGAGAGGGACAATCCTGGGTGTATTTACAGAGCAAGCCACCACAGACATATTCTGAGGCAGCCTTCATCCCCAGGCAGGTGGCTGTGGGCCGGCGCCCTGTGCGGTGCTGGGGCAGGCAGAGGAGGCGGCGGGGTTGGAGGTAGAACACCGGCTGGCTTTGTTGTGGTCCCGCCTGGGCTCAGCCAGGCCACATCTATCCACTGTGCCAGCACCATGCTAATAGGTGGGTGATTCAGCTACTTCCTGCATTTTATTATCGGGCAGAGGCCATAACAGCTCTTTGATTTAGCTAGTTAATAAAGTAAGTATCAGGCTCCACTGTTTAACCACTGACTGGATTGCCTGGGGCTTGCTGCTTTCTGAGCACCTTCCGATACTGTTTTAGCATTGAGAGGAAGTTGTGGGATTTGCAGGCTGTGTGGGAGTCTCCTGAGTCTCCAGCTGGCTCCTTCCTGGGCAGCCCCGCCAGCCCAGCGTGCCGCACCCCTCCGGGCCTGGCCTCCGCTGGGTTCTCTGGTCCCAGGATCTGAGGGATCCGATCAGCTCGGGGCTGCCATGCCTAGAGGTTAATATTGGAAGCATCTGCTTAGTGGTGTGGGAGAGGAGGAGGGAGCGAGTTGTGTGAGTGTGTGGGTGTTTCCATTTGAGTCCCCTATAGTTCTTAGGGCTACTGAGACAATTTGCCATAAACTGAGTGGCTTTAAACAACAAATTTATTCTCTGACAGTCCTGGAGGCCAGAAGTCCAAGATCAAGGTGTCATTAGAGCCACTCTCCTGCCGAGGGATCTGGGGGAAAATCCTTTCTCACCTCTTCCTAGCTTCTGGTGGCTGCCAGTGTCCTTGGCGTTCCTTGGCATGCAAGGGTGTCACTGCAGTCCCTGCCTCTGTCATCCCATGGCCTTCTCCCCGTGTGAGTCTCTGTGTCTCCTTCTCTTGTAAGGACACCAGTCAGGTTGGATTTGGGGCCCACCCTAGTCCAGAAGGACCTCGTCCTGATTAATTCCATCTGCAAAGACCCTGTTTCCAAATAAGGTCCTGGTGTGAGGTCTGGAGAGACGTGAGTTTTGTGGGGAGGAGCACCGTTCACTCCAGTCCAGGCCCTTTAGGAACAAGTGAAAATGATGTGGGGACCCTGGTGAACTGACTCATAGGAGGAGGTGTGGAGAGGGCGGGGCTCGGCCTCCCAAACAATTCTAGGTGACCCTGTGCAGTCGAACTTTCTGTGACGATGGAAGTGTTCTGTAGCTGTATTGTCCACGACGGCAGCCACACTAGACATTTGGCCAGTGCAGCTGGGGGGCTGGGTTTTAAATAGTCACATGCGGCAGCGCAGCTCTAGACCTTTCTGAGATGGAATGAGAGAAGCAAAGGGGCACGTGTTTCCAACGTTGAGACAGAGTCGTTCACATCCAGGTTGGTCGCCCGAGGCTTATAGAGACTGCTGCTCCATTGACCTCCCGATGAGGAGAAGGACGTCATATGAAATCTTCTGCTGGAACTGTGTGTCGCAGTCCTCCGTGCTGCAGCTCCTTGGGGGTCCTGCCACTCCCGAGTGGTACCCATCAGGGCTGAGTTGGCGCCGTCACTCACCAGTGTGCTCACACACACACATCGTTCCCACCACCCTACTGCAGGGCGCTCATGCCATGGGCCCTCCAATTCTTTGGTTCTATTTCCTCGAATGCTCCTATGGGTAAATTAGAAAGGAGGCACCATAGAAGTACTCATAGGTGGCCCTTTCCTCATCTCCAGGATCAATGAAGGCTTCCTGGAGGGTGGGGCCCTTTAGCTGAGCCCTGTTCCTGCTATAGAAAACCCAGGCAGTGTTTGCACACAGGAGCGAGCACTTGGGCTCCCAGACCTTCAGAGCCGGGGCACCTCAGCAGTTATCAGGATGTGCTCTCAAAATTTCTTGAAGCATCAGAGCCTCTTCAAAGGAAAACTCTTTTAAACTCTTGATATATAGAACCAATAACAGGGGCTGTTTCAGGTTGGCGAGTGAGGGGAGGAAGGGGTGCCACCTTGCCCCGCTCTGTGGACCCTGAAGCATGGGGCGAGGAAACCACTGGTTGAGGCTTGGTTCCCCTGTGGCTGACCAAAAAGTGGAGGCCCAGAGAGGCAGAAAAACTGGGCAAGGTCACACAGAGTTGTGTGATGAACATTGTTGATTGGCAGATTTCTGATGGTCCATTCCTGGGTCCTCCCCAAATGCTTGGCACCCTTTTTGAGAGACAATAACTTAGTCTAGTTGTCAGCTGTTATGAGCAAACTGTGGGATTTCTGTTCTAGGATCAGATGCCCTTTCTGCCTTTAATCCCATCAGGAGATGGTGTTTGGTTTAGTTGCTGTGTTTGTGTTGCAGACTGGCTGAGGCTTGTGGGTGGTTCTAAGTTATGCATGGTTACCCCTCCCGGCTACCATGCACTGAATGCCCACACAGGCCCGGTACTGGGCAAGGCCACCCCACTGTGTCATTTAATCCTCACAGCTTGGCCAAGTTGGTATTACTGGCTCTACTGTATAGAGGAGGAAACAGAGGCTCACAGAAGTGGAGACAGGATTCAAAGCCCATGCTCTCTGCACAGGCAGGTGCTGCCCCCTTAAGAAGATGGAGATAAATGTGCAATACCCTGGACGAGTTGGAAATAGGGTCTTAAAAAATCGGAATGTCATTAAAGGGCCAAGACTAGACAATATGACTCAGGAGGGAAGGGGAGGCCAGACCTGAGGCTGACCACAAGCGGATGCGAGCCAGCCAGGCGTCCAGCAACAATGCTGTGGGGTCTGAATGTGGAAAGAAAGCAAGGAATGAAATGACAAAGTTATAGAAAGAGAGGATGGCTCAGTGGTTATCATGGTGAGGAGTCTGTGGGGGTGCATGTAAAATGGCAATGGGAGGGGTCCTGGTGGTGATGAAAGTGCCCTGTATCTTCCTTGCATTGATGGCAATATCCAAGTTTGATATTGTGGCATTCCAGTATAGTTTTATAGATGTCATCGTTGGGGAAACTGGGTGAAGGATACACAGGATCTCTCTCTATTATTTCTTACCACTGCATGTGGATCTATAATCACCTCAACAAGTTTAATTAAAAATATATTCAAACCCTGAAAAAATAAAAAGGAAAGCAAGGAGTTCATGGGGCCATCTGTATCCAAAGGGCAGAATTCCAATTCTTTTCATGCACTGAAAGGGGAGCTCGAACCCTGTCTTCTGCAGCAAAGATAGATTCACATGTCTGCACTAGAGGCATTTAGGCTGAGCTCTGGGTCCTACAGAGCCAAGAGGGCCGCCCCTGCCTGGAGCTGCTACGGTAGAAGCAATGTTGAGGTGGAGAGTGACAGAGGGCCATCAGAATCCCCAAAGGTTGTGGGATGTCGGATCAATTCTGGTCAGTCAGGCAAGTAACAAACACTTGAATACCTACTGGGTGCCAGAGATCATTCAGGAGCTAAGGACTCAGAAGTAAGAAAGGCAGCATGCCTGTCCATAATTCTTATGTCATAGAAGAGGACACAGGGAATGAAAACAGAACAAGAAAGCAAATCGGGCATGTCAGGTACCAACAGGTGCGATGAAGACAGAAGAGCAAAATGTGACAGGAGTGAGCTGGAGTGGTCAGGGAGGGCTTCTCTGGGGAGGTGACATTTGAGGAAGATGAGAGGAGGTAGATATGTAGGGAGAACAGGTGCAAAGTCCCTGATACAGATAAGCTTGTGTTAGAAGAAAATCAAAGGACATTGCTGGGTGGTGAGAAAGTGGGGGGTAGAGGAAGATAGGCTGAAGAGATGGCCAAGGGCTAGATCCTGTAGGCTCTTGTGGACTTTGCTAAGGAGTTGGCATTGGGAAGTCTCCCTGGAAGGTCTGATATTCTGTGTGGAGGGTGTATTTTAGAGGGGCAAGAGTAGGAAAAAGGGACCATGATCTGCTACTACAATAGTCCAGGCAAAGATGGTGGTGGCATGACTACAGCTTTGGCCGTGGAAGTGGAGAGAGTTGCTGGCAGGGGGTATACTTTGAAAGTAGAGCCATAATAATTTACTGGTAGTTTGAACTTAGGTGGAGCAGGAGGAGAAAAGCCCGGATGAACCTAGGTTTGCCAGTTGCATCCTACCACAGCTAACTGTAGGAGGTGGGTCAGACTCTTTTTGAACCTTGTGAGCTTCCTTCAGGGCACAACACTAGAAGTAAATGAGAGAACCAGTGAGTTGGGGTGGTTACCAGTTGGGAATCCAGTTACCAATTTCACTGATCTGGGTTCTTAGACTCGTTCTTGCTGCAGGGAGCAGAGAGCACGCTCATGTTGTCTTGTTGATGGGGTTAAATATAAGGATATTGAGGGTGTGGTGAGGGAGTGGCAGAAGCCAGCCTGGGAGCTGCCCCTCGAATACCAGAAAGAACTTCAGCATGTTCCTCAAGAGCAGGGCCACAGGCCACTCTCGAGACCAGGGCACCTGTGGATACAGGTGTCTTCGCCATGGTTCTGACCCAGCTGTCCTCACTTTCCTGCAGCCATCTCTGCCTCATTCTTCACTCTCTGGGCCTCACTTCCAGCTCCCAACAGGGAGAGGTGGCTTGGATTGGCTGGCCCACCACAGGGCATGTCTGCAGACCAGAGAGCTCAGGCCAGGCTCAGGCTAGAACAGCTGGAGTCCTTGGCATCTGCCCTGAAGGTCATTGTCTTTGGCTTGTGCACCTTGGCTAGTTATGGCTAGAGACTTGTGGGACACCAGATGTGTCAGTGCAGATGCTGAGGGCCAGCTATGGCCCCCAAGGGCATCAGGGTTCATGAACTCACTGGTTTGTGGACCGTCCTGCACATAGAAGTCGTGAAATCTAGAAAGACAAATGTCAGGCAGACAAGAAGGAGCTAACATGGCAGGTTAGGTCAACAACTTCTTTTGGTGAAAGCATGAAGAACACAAAGTCATCTCTTATCTCATAATACTCTATCTCTAGGGACACCGAAGTAACTTTATCTTTGGTGCTGTTTCTTAGCGTGGCCCCGGAAGCACCACACTCATCCATTGTCTGTCAGTTCACTGAGCGTGCTTGTTAAAGTGCACTGTCCGGGCCCCACCCCGTGCTTCTGAATCAGGATCACTCCAGGGTGGAGAAACGCTGCCTGGGACTGTGGGGTGATCTTCTTCCTTTCCATTCACAGTGGCTGACTCTGAATTGACCGTTGATTTTCTCCATCAGTCCCTCTGAGGTTTGCCATGGAGGAGTAGAAATGTATTTTTTTCATATTTTTTTTAGGACTGTAGTTGCTGTGAACTGAATTGTGTCCCCCTCAAAATTCATATGTTGAAGCCTAACCCCCAAGGTAGCTCCTTTTGGAAATGGGGCCTTTGGGAATTAATGAAGTGAAATGAGGTCATAAGGGTGGGGCCCTGATCCAAAAGGATTAGTATCTTTATAGGGGGAGACACCAGGGTGGTTCTCTGTCTCCATCAAGTGCGTGCACCGAGGAAAGGCCGCGAGGACCCAGTGAGAAGGTGGCCCTCTGCGAGCCAGAAAGAGTGGTCTCTCCAGAAACTGTCAGCCGGCCCCTTTATCTTGGACTTCCTTGCCTCTAAAACTGTGAGAAAATAAATTTCTGTTGTTTAAACTACCCAAGACTGGTATTTTGTTGTGAGAGCCTGAGTAGGCTAAGACAATAATATTTTCACAAGTTGTTTTCTATGTACTTTGGTTTCATTAATGTCTCTAGGTACTGTGGAGCTTACCTGCTGGGGGTCAGTTATTCTGGTCCACAAACCATGTAGATCAGATGGTGTCACAGTTGTGCTCAGAATCCTCCAATGGCTTCCCATAGTGCTTAGAGTGAAATCCAGAGTCCTCACCATGACCATGGTCATCTGGCCCCTGCCTGCTGCTCCAGGTTCACCTAACAACCCTTCATCTCATATCACTGCTGTTTGGCCCTCAGCACATTCCCACCTCAGGGCCTTTGCACTTGCTGTTCTCTCTGCCTGGAATGACTTCTCTGGCATTGCATCTCAAACAGTATTCCCTAACACCGTTTATCCTCATGCCTTCCTTTATTATTTTGGGGGAGCTTTTATCACTACCTGTCACTGTATTATCTCTATCTCTTTCACTAGAATGAAAGCTCTGTGAAGACAGGGACTGGTGTCTGTTTTGTAGATTTCCAAATCCCCACACAATGCCTGGCGCTTAGTAGATGCTCAACAAAGTAGATGCTCTATAAATAAATACTGAATGAATGAACTGCACCACTAGAGTTCTAACCATGCCTTAGTGGAGAAGCCCCCACGTTGCTATTTTAATCTAAGAGAACCAGAGATGTGTTTCTTCCTTAATGTTCTGCCTGAGTCAAACCCTTCACACTATCATTACCAGTTGCAGCCAACATTTACTGTGAGAGAATGCATTAGATGTTGATGAAAACCATATTTCAGTCCCTAGCATTTTATAGGCTAAGGGCCAGCCAGGAAGAACCACAAAACAGCAGCAGTGACAAAGCCCTCTGGGGAAAGGCTTGTTGTACATGCCCCGCCCCTGCCCCAGGAGCTGTCTGCTCAGAGAGCTCAGTGGGAGGCTCGGTGAAGGTGTCCCCTTGCTGCAGAGATCTGAGCAAGAAATTGGCTCTAGATGAAATGGGGAACTTCTGCTAGTATTTGTAAAAACTGATGGGGCTCCCAGATAGATAGCCACCGCCAGTCTGTCCTCCACAGCTTCATGCTTCTCCAGTCCTATTGTGAGGCAGAACCAGTGTGGGCGTGTTACCCAAGGTCCAGCCACAGGCCCAGACGGAACAGGGCCACCTGGTCTCATGAGGCCTTTCCAGCCTCTTGACCTTTCTTATTCTGTGACTGTGCCAGGGTATCTGGCCACACTGCTGACAGATGGGAAAGCAGACCCCTGGCAGTGGGTCCTTTATGGGGTTGCGATGTCACCTCCTTCTCCCACTGTTCTTCCCTATTCTGGGGCTTGTGGCCTCACAGTTTCACAAGCTAGAGGCTCCCATGCTGAGTAGGCTAACAGCTTCTCCTCTGAAGCAGTGTCCTTTGAGAGTTGATCAGGTCTTGGATTTGTCTCCATCACCCAGCTGTGTTCAGTCATTGTCCAGATGACCTGGATACCATCAGCAGGACTCATGAAAGGGGGACACCTTTCTTCTGTGGCCTCAGGTGAGGTACGTGTACCTCCCATGATGCTCAAAACCAGCAGTGACCAGGGGAGGCTCTGGGCACCACCTAGCTCTTTTCTGAGCCCCAGGGACCTGCTGTTCTTTTGTTAATGGTAATTACACATCTGGGGAGGCAGAGGAAAGAGCACGGACTTTGGAGTCAATGGCTCTGGATTCAAGTTTCACCTGTATCATTCATACCTCTGTGCTCCGGACTAAACTCTTCAGCTTCTCTGAGCATCATTTCCTTGCCCCTAAGTTAGGAATCATGTCATCCTGTCACTTTAGTTTCTTCCCTCTTCTTTCCCTCTCCAAGCCAGTGGGTCTCAAATATCATTGGCCAGTGGACGAAAGGCCTCAAAAACCAGGCCTCTCATGTGGTGTTGCATTGCGTGGGAGGCTGGACTTGGTAGCCTCTGTTTCCTGCCAGTGCTGGAGCTCTAAATCAGTGATGAGAACACAATTTTGTGGTCAGCAGGGCCATCTGGAGACCCTGGTGAACTGTCCTTCAAGAACCACTGTTTCGAGCTTTTGGTCCTGTTCACTTGTTAAACCCATGCCGTCTGGACACTGGCTTGGGGACCCTGATAGTAGTAGTCCTTGGCATTACTTTTCATGGCAAAATAGTTGAAGAACTTATTTTTAGCTGGATTATTATTTCTGTTCCTCTTCCATCTTCAAAATGAAAAGGCTCCACTTGCATTTGTAGGACCTGCCCCCAAACCAGAGCCCTCAGTTCAAGGTCCTCACTTGATCTAAGAGGGGTTGGACTCCCAGTGCCCACGTGACAGGTACAGACACAAAGTGTGGACCCAGTTGTAAAGGTCAGCCAGGACTCTCCACCAGAGGAGCAATAAGAAGAGAGGGTATAAACTGCCTTGGTTTGGGAACCGGACAGGTCTGTTTGGGAACCTGACGGTCTCGGTTTGGGAACCCAATAGGTCTCAGTTTGGGTCCAGACCCAGCATTTTCCGAGTGGGCAGTCTGAGGAAATGTCTGTTTCCTTCTCTGTGAAACGGGAATCTGAGATGGTTCTGAGGTTAATGAAATAGCACTGCAAGAGTGTAGTGCCTTGACTGAACACTTACTAGTCACCTACCGGGGCCCGTCACTGTGCTGGAGACCCCTTGAAGACCCAGCAAGTCCCTGTCCCTGCACTCACGAGTCTTCTGGTGTACGAGGTGCTGGCAAACACACCCTGTGAGTTGGTCACCGTCGCTGTCCTGGGTGGCGTGTGTGAAGGGGAGGGCATCCTCGTGCTGTGAACAAGGACATTAATCGGTCCCAGAGAGGTGAAAAGTGACTCGGTCAGGCTCTTGTCACCACGGTCTGCCAGTGTTGGGCCAGCAGCTAGTCTCTGACTTCTCGCAGGAGTCCTTCTTCTGTATCTACACCTTCGGGACTCAGAGCCCGAGCCACAGACCGGCAGCCTCAGCTGCACCCAGAAACGTTAGGAATGCCCATCTCTGGCCTGACCCCCGCTCTTCTGTCAGAGCCTGCATTTTAAGAAGATTGCTCAGGTGACTCGTGGGCACGTTAAAGTCTGAGAAACTTGACTCAAGACCATACTCAAAGCCTCAGCTGAGGCATCAAGTGGTAGCTTGTCCCCAAGCTAGGATGCTTGTCTTTAAAACTGAGTGTAACTGTGTTGGATGGCAGCACAGTGCGGTGGCTGAAAGGCAAGGCCCTGGACCCAGACTGTCAGGTCCAAATGCTGGCTCCACCATCAGCTCCATCAGCTGAATGATATTCATGGTACAAGATGTGACCTCTCCTTGCTCCAGTCCCCATAACTCCATTGTCCAAAGTGGGTGAAGAGAATACCACCTCGGAATGACTGCTGCTGGCGTTGAATGAGGTAGCTGTTAAGAGCTGACCTTCCCGAGGGCTTGCCCCAGGGCAGTGCTCTCAGTGTTCACATGACCATGGACTTGAGCTGGCAGCCTCAACCGGTGTTAACTTTCATCATTACCTCATGGGACTTGAGAAAGAGACTTAACACTTTTCGTGGTATTTACAGAAAGAGGAGAATGATTATTTCATAGTGCTCTAAAGCTTTGATGACCCCACATTCAACATATCCCTAAATACAGAGTCACTCATGAAAGTTTGTAGCATTTATATAATCATGAAGTTGGCATCTGAAAGCCCACACTCACTGGATATTGTGAAATGCTCTGGGAAGCTCCTTCCCAGCTCAAAAATTCTATGATTCCCTTGTGGTTTATAGAGACAGTAATTTTGAGCTGCATAACCATGTAAAATTATAGCATGCCAGAGCTGTCAGAACCCCTAGTGACCACCACATATGGTCCCTTCATTCTGCAGATGAGAAAACTGAGGCCCAGGAAGGTCAAGAGACTTGTCTAAAGTCACACAAGTGGTCAACGGCAGACACAAAGCTGGAGGTGAGGGCTCCTAACTCCCAGCCCAGTGCTTCCCACTGTGAATGAGGGGTCAGCTTCTCCTTCATTCATTCGACAAATATTTCTTAAGGGCTCGCACAGTGCTGAGTGATGCTTAGAGGCCAAGTGTATAGTGGTAAACAGTATAGCAAGGTATCTTTCCTCTAGTGCTTACGTCCTGGTGGGAGAGCAGAGAGGAAGACCACAAACAAGCAAGAAAGCAAAGACCAGGACAATTTTGGATATTGATGAATGCATAGAAAGGGGGAAATCATGACACGCTAGCAACTGATTTGGGCAGAGAAACATTAGACAGGACTGTCAGAGAAGTCCTCTCTGGTAGGGTACATTTGAGACGAGCCAGGAATAAAGTGAGGGGGTGAGTCGTGCTGCTGTGGCGATATGAAACTTCCAGGAAGAGCCAGTCTTCTCCTACCTCCTGGGCTCTTAATCCTGGTGCCAACTGTCGCAGGTCAGGTTCCCCAGCAAACAGACTGGGAGCTGGAGATCTGCGTGCAGGAGGCTTCCTGGAGAGAAAGGGGAGCAGGCTGGTGGAAGGGAAGGTGGGGGTGCTGCAGCTGCAACAAGGCTCAGTTCTACAGAGTTTTGGCTCTTCAGAGTTGTCCCACATTGAGGCAAAGGGGCTGGGCCTCGGTCTCCATGCAACTGATGTAGCTCCCTTTGGTGATGCAGTCTGGGTAATTCCTGGGGAGGGATTCAACTGGGAGCCTTCAGCTGGCCACGTCCCTGCAGCTGGGAGAAGGGGGATCCGGGCAGAGCCAAGGCCTCGGCCACAGCCTGTCACTAAGGTGCCAAAGATTTTTTGGCTGGCAGGACCGTCCCACTGAAGGAAATAAGGACATCTTTATCTTGATTTATGTTTGTCTTGTCTGAATATACATTTATTTATCACATAATTGTTGATGTTTACTGACTTCCAGTTAGTGGGCTGGGCACTGAAGGGGCAGAAATGAATTAGGCACATATTGCATCCTGGAATTTACAGGGCTTTAGGGGAGAGAAAGCAGTTGACAGAGAAATGGTTAAGTGAGTATTTCCTTATAGCTCTTCCAGCCAGTGAATTGTACAAAAACACCTCTGTAATACACACCGTAGTCACTTAAACATTCAAATCCATGGGGCCAATGAGAGCTTTACGTAGAATATGTCACATCTGAATAGGTTCACCCTTATTTAATGAACAGACGTCACGGGAATTTCATAAACCCATGTGATTAGCTTTTGGAGGAACACGAAGGAGGGGGGAAGAGATGAATTACTTGGACACCTGAATAATAATAAATACAGCACACGTTTGTGAACCCCTTCCTCCGTGCCAGGTGCTGATCTGAGCCCTACGTGTGAATTAATTCTCACAGTCCTCCCAGCATCTCACATGCTATTGTTATTTTACTTTACAGATGAAGAAATCACAGAAATGTAGATATTCTTGCATAATTTTTTAAAAATTAGAGACATAAAGGCAACATTTTAAAGAGGATAATTAGTAAATCTAATGTGGACCCCTCCAATTTCCTTCTGACCTTTGAATGTATATGAATATATTTGATACCTTTGCTCAGTTCGCATGTGCTGGATTGCGTTGTGCCTTAAGAGTGTTATGTACTGGGGTCACATTTCCCCCCCTTATTTCTGCATGTCTGAGCATCGCTCTGAAGAGCATCAGGAGCAATGGCTCTCTGTGCCCAGAGGTCTTTGTTTCGACTGTCCAGTGGCCACTGATCAGGATTTACATTCAGGCCGTTGTCAGGACCCGGGCCAAGCGGCAGGGTTGGGGTGCGGACAGAGAGGGCAGGCCTGGGTTTTCTGACTCGGACACGTTAGAGTGTATGAGAGCATTTGAGAACCATAAGACCCGGTGGCAATGTGATATTTTCATTCTGTTGTCGTCTGGATTTCTGTAATTCTGTGTCATGTCTGGTTCCAGTTTCTTTTGATAGAAGTAAAAAATTTGTTTGTTTTTTTCCATAAGATGGCTCTAGGAGTGCTCAGTTGTCTCTAGCTTCATTAGAAACAATTTTGTTAGATTGTATTATGACAGCTGTCATATCAGCGTGCATTTAAAAAAAACAAAATTGGTGAATTTTTGTGTGGCTCTTTTAATGTTGAAGATGGAAGAAAATAAGCAACATCTTCAGCCTATTATGCTTTGTTATTTCAGGAAAGGTAAAAATGCAATGGAAGTGTAAAAAAAGATTTGTGCAGTGTGTGGAGAAGGTGCTGTGACTGACTGAATGTGTCAAAAGTGGTTTGCGAAGTTTCATGCTGGAGATTTCTGACTGGACGATGCTCGACAGTCGGGTGGACCAGTTGAAGTTGATAGCGATCAAATTGAGACATTGAGAACAATCAACATGATACCATGCAGGAGATAGCCAACATACTCAAAATATCCAAGTCAATAAACTTACTGGTGAAAATTAAAAAATGCGTCTTTTATTTTACAGAAAAAAACTAAATGGGCTTTTTGGCCAGCCCAGTATATTCCGGCTGCTGTCAGGACCTGGGCCTAGCAGCAGGGTTGGGTGGAGACAGAGAGGGCAGGCCTGGGTTTTCTGACTCGGACACGTTAGAGGATATGCGAGCACTTGAGAACGATAAAACCCTGTGTGAATGTGAGGTTTTCATGCTGTCCTTATCTGGATTTCTGTCATTTTGTATCAGATCTGATTCCAGTTTCTCTTGAGAAAAGCAGACTGATTTTTCCAGCAGGCACGATATATTTAAGTGCCTGTTGTTCCCACTTTGTAAGGCTTCACCTCTATTCACGCTATAATGCAAACCACGCAGGGTGGAGAAGAAGGGCCCGCACAGAGTCTGGGGGTCCAAGGGAGGGCACCGCTGAGCCCGCTCCCGGGGAGCTGTGCCTGTGGGAATGTTGCACAGCATTGGCCCGAAATCCGTATTTTTAGTGTAAAATCTTAATTCTTAACCAACTAATCCACATTTTTATAAAAGATGTGCATGCTGACATATCTGTAGACCAGGCGGAAGGGCTGCACCAAGTGCAGGCTCTGGCACTGGGGGGAGGTTCTAGGTGGGGTGCGAGGACACTGGCCAGGGCACCGGGTGCTCGACAGACATCACTGAAGGAGCCTGAGTTGGTCCTTTGAGCTCTAGTATCCTGGACAGGCCACGTATTTTCTTTTTCCTTAAGATTTTATTTATTTCTTTTTAGGGAGAGGGGAAAGGAGGGAGAAAGAGAGGGAGAGAAACGTAGTGTGTGAAAGAAACAGCAATCAGTTGCCTCTCTCACACCCCCAGCTGGGGACCTGCCCCACCAACCAGGAATGTGTCCTGACTAGGAATCAAACCAGCAATATTTTGGCCCGCAGGCTGGCACTCAGTCCACTGAGCCACCCAGCTAGCACAGACCATGTATTCTTGATCAGCCTGATGTTTTTCATCCGTACAACGAAGCTTTTGCAAATTTACAGAATTCATAACGTGCGGGTAGGCACCTGCCACCCCTGGAGTGGAGTACCCGTTTGTGCGTTTATGGTCCCAGTGATCCCACCAGTGTCTGGCAGAGGTCTCCCACCTAGGCTGCACCCGGGGAGCAAAATACCCCCACCAGGCTGCATCTTAGACTCCTTATACAGGGTCTCTGAGAGTGACATTTGGGACCTGTATTTTGTTTTCAGTTTTCCCAGTTGATTCCAGTGGTGGCCAAGGTGGAGAACCTCAGCCTTAAAGTATTAATTCTCTCAGGAATGCCTTCGGAGCCCCTGGGTCATTCCTAGAATTCCCCAGGGAGGGCCATTCATCATCCCGTGAAGAGGGATTACATTCTGGACACAATCAAAAGGCAAAAGGCCATCAAACCAAATTGGTAATGCCACTTGGATATGTCAGAGAGTGAGTTAGGATCTCTTCTAAATCAGGAGCCTAAGTCCCTGGTGTGGCCAGGAGTTGGCTCTGACAAGGGCAGTGGTGAGCATCTGCGGACTGCAGGCATGATGGCGTAGCAGGTGGGGACACTGGGCAGTCCCAGGTGGGGGGCTGCCAGGGGCCACCCCGTGCCCTGACCCCTCTGAACTCCACAACACAGCAGCTCTCCTTGCCAGAGTCCGGGTGCACTCGACAGAATCAAAGTCATTATTTTCTGTAGTGCGCAGCTGGTGTGAGAGCTGAGTGTGGGCACATTTCGTGCCGTGGAAAGAACTTTGTGAAAAGCGAATCTGTGATCTCAAGGAGTACGTTGTGTGGATAGCGTGCGTTTTGGGTAGGGATCGCCCCCTCTGCATCCATCCACCCCCTCCCTGTCACTTTGCGCTGCCTTTATAGCCCCGGACCTCTGTCTCTCCCAGCTCTGAGCAGTCTTGCCAGCTGGTTGAGATGTGCCAAGCCCACCTGTTGGTGAGGACTCTCTTCAGAGTTACTGTCTGGGCGGGGCTGCCCACCCCCGCCCCCACCTGCCGCCGAGAGGATGCAAGCAGCTCAGTGGTGTTTCCAAGACATGGGAACTGGCCCTGAGATGTGGTTGAAGAAATCGTGAGACTGGAGAATGCTATTCATGGGTCATTTCTATTCTATTCTATTCTATTCTATTCTATTCTATTCTATTCTATTCTATTCTATTCTATTCTATTAAGACCATATAACATGAGATCTACCCTTTTGACGCACTTCCCAGGGTGCGAGACAGCACTGTTGGCCACAGTGCAATGCTGCACACCACGTCTCTAGATCTCACTCATCCTGTTTAACGGAAGCTTTTTGCCCCTTGAACGGCAACCTTTCATTTCTCCCTCCCCAGCCCTTGGTTTGGTTCTGTGAGTTTGACTGCTTTAGCTACTTCGGGTATGTGGAATCATGGTGCTTGTCCTCCTGTGCCTGGCTTATTTCCCACAGTATAACGTCCTCCAAGTTCATCTATGTTGTCGCGTATGGCAGGATCTCCTTCATAGGTTGAATAGTGTTCCATTGGGTGTACGTACCACATTTCGTTTATCTGTGTTTTCATTGATGGGCACTTAGGTTGTTTCCTATCTGGGCCATTGTGAATAATGCCGCAATGAACATGGAGTGCTAATATCTCTTCAAGGCCCTGTTTTCAACTCTTCAGGGTATAGAGCCACAAGTGGGATCACTGGGTCCTAGGTTCTATTTTTAAATCCCTGGGGCGGAACCTCCATACTGTTTTCCGTAGCAGCTGCACCAATGTACGTTCCTGCTGACCGTGTGCAAGGGCTCCAGTTTCACGGGGGTTGCCTCTAATGGTTCTGCTGACCTCTTCCTCCGTCTTCTGATGAGTCTGCCTGTGCTGGGGGAGCCAGAAGTAACTTCCCAACGTCCTGCAGCTACTAAGTGACTGAGCGCAGACTCAAACTCCTGGCCGCTTGAGTCCATGAGAAAGACTTAAGGCCAGGTGTCGGGCCTGGAGCTGGGACTGGGAGATAGAGGTGACGGGAGAGTTCAGCCTGGTGTGCAAAAGGACAAGCAGAGGAGAATCCGGCTTACTCAGGACACTGATTGCTTCCACTGGGGTTGGCACAGGGAGCTGGGCATCATCCCAGAAGCCTGCAGCTCCCAGAGGGGGTGGCGGTGTCCTGGGTGAGGTTTGGGGAGTTTGCTGGCTGAACCAGTGCAGGCAGGGCTTTCCAGGCAGAGGAAATAGCACTTACAAATGCAGGGGCGGCGGAGGGGGGGTGGTCATGGCTTGCTGGGAAACTACCAATAAAATAACGTGCTTGTCAAAGGGGTACTTTGATGTCAGTGTTTGAAGAAGCCAAAGGGCTGCCCTAAGAGTCCCGAGACTTTCCTGGATGTCCTCTCCCTCTTTTCGTCTCTCCTGTCCCTCTCCCTGCTACCACCTCCTTCTCCCTATCTAACCCCCGGCCCCCTTCTAGAAAAGGCAGGCCCTGCTGGAATTGCCCGAGGAATTAGAACCGATGAGGTGTGAGTGTAGCCTCAACAGGAACCTTCTTCATGTTCTGCACTGTGATTTGGTTCTACAGGAATCGTTTAGTTACTGGAGCGTATAATGTATTTACTCATGATCGAGATCTGTGGCTTCCAATCACTCCTGGGTGTCTTTTTCAAACAAAGCCCAGCAGTCACCCAAAGATGGATAGAGCCGCTCTGGTTCAGTTGTGGGGGGAGGACAGGCCCTGCCTGGCCCCTTCCTCACTGTCCCTGCCCGCCCTCACCAGCAGCACCTCAGGTGCCCTGAAACAATGTGCAAATCAACTGGTCTAGAGTCAGGCCAAGATGGGCATTCGTTTGCAGGTGATGGTGAAGGAGTAAAGCTGGTCACTAGCAGCAGGAAGCGGTGTGAGCAGGTCAGCCAGTGGGGTGAGGCATGGAAAGTGGTTCAGGGAACAAAACATCAGGTTGTTTTGAGGTTTTAGGTGTTGCCAGTGAGGACATCCAGTAGAGCGCTCCTGGTGACTGGTGGAAAAGGTGAATGTAATCTCTGGGTTTGTGGTGCAGCAAGAAAGCACGTTTCCGTCGGCTCAGGCTCTTGACTCTCACTGGTCACAGGAAGGACTCCCTGGTCTTGGCTGTCAGCAGCGCCCCCAACTTTGGGCAGCTGGCTACTGCGTTCTCTGGGTAACCGTTCCTCCTGCCCAACGCAGTAGAAGCAGGAAGGAGCTTCAGGCACAGGAAAGAGCTGGCACTTTGGAGACAAACAGATGAACGTGGCTTCCGTGTGACCTGGGGAGGACACCGCCGCTCTCTGCGGCTCACTTTCTTCATCTGTCAGACGGAGGTAGTAAGCTCTCCCCTGAAGCGTGCAAGAGTTCCTGGGGCCGGCGTGGTGCCCAGTGCACGGCGGCCCTCCGCCTCCCTCCGTCTGTCCGCCGTGGCCTGAGCAGGTGTTGGAGTCAGCGGCATTTCTCCCTGACTATTAAAGTAATGTGTGGTCATTATAGGATATTTGAAAAAGATATGCAAGTATAGAGAAGAAAAATAACCTGTTATCCCACCACCCGGTGATGACTACTGTTAATGTTTTGGTGTCTTTCCTTCCAGTCGTATTGTCTGTGTGTATATACACATATACTTAGAAATGATTTTTACTATGTGTGTAATTTTGGAATCTTTTATTTTTCTCTTAGCATATCATGAACACTTTTCCATGTCATTTCCCACAGTTACTTTTAAAAACATGATTAGTAGTGGCTGCCTGATATTCTAGCATTTGGACCCACCATGATTTACTTAGCCATTTCCCTAGCAATCTTTAAGATATTCCTTGTTTGTTACTGCCCTTAATTATAATGAATAATATCGGTTCCCAATGTGCAGCGAACATCCCTCTGCATATTCTTCAGGCCCATCTCTGACTGTTTCTTTGGAGCAAGTGCATTACTGGGTCAAAGGGAATACAAGGCTCCTGATGTTTATTGCCAAACAAAAACCTTGTATCAGCTAACACCCCAGCCAGGTTTAAAGGGATGAGCAATTTCTGAGGTCACGTTTCCTGTGCTGTAAAGTGAAGGCAGTGGGAGGACTTGACAAGGTTTCCTTCATGCTGGCAGGGCTCGTGCACCTGAGGGGTGAAGCTCCTGGCCTGGCACCGCCTGCCCTTCTCCCTTTACCTTCTCTGTCGCCCAGCCCGTTGTTTCATGAGTTAAACTACCTTGTCGCTCCACGCACCTTAGAGGTCTGGGTGCCTCACACCCATGCACACAGACTTGGAAACCCGAATATACGCTGCTACCAGCGAAGACCACGGATTCTGTTTAGACTCTCCCGTCTCTTGGAGTCCCTAAATTCCTCCCTAAATCCCCTTTCTTGGCAGGACAGGTTTCAGCCTCTCACCTCTGGGACCACAACCTGGGGAAGCAACTGTGGGAAGGAGAAATAAGCCTTTTATAAAATGCTGACTCATGAGTGATGAAATAGCAGACAGCTCACGGATTCTGGAAGAGGAAGGGGCACCCGCACTTGTGGGAGAGCAGGCGTCATGGTGGCAGAGCTCGGGGGCTGCCCTGCTGTTGCCCGGGGTGAGTGCTGCACAGCTCTGATGCTCAGCGTATTCCCACAGGGCCCTTCATGCTCAGGAATGCAGGGGGTGGAGCCGCTTGTGGAACCAAGGGCTGTCTGAAGGTCAGGTCCAAAGTCATGAGGACTGAGGGAGCTATTACACATGCAGCACTTAGAGCCTGAAATTTGGTGATCACTGATAAATGTTAACTCTGATGCTTATTCATGTGAGTTAATATTTGTAAGGTTTGTGGGAAAGACTAGCTTGTGAAAACCAACACCAACTGACCAGACAGAAAAACATTTTCTAGTTTCTTGAATCTTAGACCTTTATTCAGTGGAGACTGGACATGGTGGGTTGTACAGGGGCAGATGGGCTGTGTGGTTGCAAGGAAAAACACCAGGACGAGGGTCTAGGCCACTTGTAACACTGGCCGTGTGATTCTGTCCTCAGCAGAAAAGGGGGTATTACCTTTCCTACTCTACCAGGCTATTACTAAGTTATAAGATGATAGATAGTACATATGATTAGCAAAAAAATGATTAGTGAAAAGCAAAGCAAGGATCAGTGAAAAGTAAACGGTGGAAATTTGTATCTGAAGTAGCTGGGAATCGGATGTCATTCCCCGTATTATGGGGCCTTCCGAGAGGAAAGAGCATGGCGTTCAGAATAAGAAGCCCTGGGGTGGGGTCTTCGTGTTCCCTCGAGCTAGTTTCTTATGTTCTGCGTGTCTTCACCTCCTCACCTCTGAAATAAGGGCAGTAGTGTTCAAATACTCACCCCACGGAGAACGATGTGAAGACAAACTAGGTTGGCACGCACATGCCCTGGACGCTGAGAAGTCCTGTGCAATGGTGGGTTTTACTACAGATTCAGTCTGCTACTAGAGTCCGCAGCCCACCTCTTTGCTTCTGCTGCCCACTCTGAAATAGCAAGGAACCAGACGTTTATGTGCCAAGAGAAAAATAAATGGATGTTTAAAATATTTGTTTGCAGTGCTTTTGAGTCGCTGACAGGAGTTTGCTGGTGTCCTCGTGCCCTCTTGGATGGGTCAGCCCAGAAACGGGGCTGTGTGTGCTCCCAGGGCCTCCCCAGGGGAGACAAAAGCTGCTGTCTCCCTGCCCACCTACACCCTCAGTGCTGACGGGATTTCTTTGTCGCCACAGGCAGGGGAGGAATGTGCAGCCCAGGCAGAATTCTTCTCTCCATCCCCTCATCTGGGTGGCCTGTGCCTTAGGTGGGTGTGAATGAGGTACCGGGCAGAGCCAGGAGCAACCAGCCACTGGCCAGGATGTAGTCGGGGTTCCGCCTCCTTCCCAAACTGCAAATTACCAGGAATGATCAGGGAGGCTCCTGGCATGAAGGGTGGGTTCCAGTATGTCACTCACCGTGTGACCTTGGCCCGGTTGTTTTAACTACGGCTGAGTCTTGTGTTCTCCATCTGTGAGAGGGGGCTGTGCCATCTGCGTCTTCGAGTTCCTGCGAGGAGATGTAAGGAGCAGGTGCCGTCTTGGGTGCACCCGCCAGCTCAGGTCACCACGCGAAACACCACAGGCTGGGCGGCTGAGACGGCAGGCATTTCGTTTTCTCACCGTTCTGAAAGCTACAAATGCAAGATCAGGCTGCTGGCATGGTCCAGAGACTCGGGTGGAAATTTTACACAAAATTTGGGGCTACATGTCTGGATCTCTCTTTTCTTGGATTCTGCCTCTCACTTCCTGTTGTTGCTAGTATTGGAGTCATAGACCCCACCCCAAGTTAGTGTGGCCTGACATTGGTCTAAAAGCTGCAAAAATGGGAAACTCCCCCATGCAGCTCCCTTTTCCAAGTGTCGCCTCCCCTCCGGAGTCTGCCTACGTAGACTTCGCTCTCCGATGCCTTTGGGTCACGGATTGTGGTTGTTGTTACCATTGTTTGTAACACATGGTTGTTCTGTGGGAGAGCGCTGTCCCGTGGGAACTTACTCAGTGGTACCAGCAACTCAGTCGGTATAGTTATTGATTTTGCAGAGCAGTTATTGATTTTAAAAATCAGTAGATGGGTTAAGATCTGGTAAAACACAGAAGAAAAATGCATTAGTAAAGCAGAACTGAGGAAATTACCAAATGATCACAAATGTAGCACACAGGGATGAAAATAGAAAAAATATGAAAGAAAGGAGAAAGTCCAGAATATGTCTAAGAAGAATTCCAGAAGGAGAGATTTGAGAGTACGGAGACGAAGCAATAAACAAATGAATAATGGCGGAGAACTTTTCCTAACCGAAGACACTAGGGTATTGATAAAGGAATCACAATGACCCCCAAGGGCGAATGAAACTATAACTGTGCTCTGCACATTGCGATGAAGCGGAAGCATATCAAAGACCAAAGGAGATCTCAGAATGACTGGGGAGGGTCAGGTCACCTACTGGAGAAAAATGATTAGATTGACAGATGCCGCCACAACGGGAGAAGCCCCACACCCACTGCTCCCATGGAATTACACTTTAATTGTGGAGAGAAAAAAACTACACTGTTACACCTTGCCACGCTATCATTCAAGAATGAAGATAAAATAAGACACACTGCAGAGTAACCTTCAAGAAGAAGGAAGTTACACTCAGGAAAGGGAAAGAGAAAATAGCACACAGCAAAGGAACTAGCAAATGTGTGAAGCGGTATAAATAAGCACTTTGTTTTTAAGACAAAACACAATTCTTTTAAAATGAATAAAAAATCTGAGATATAAAAACCAGGTAGAACTAAAATATTAATATAGTTTTAAGCTGAAAAGTTTGGGGGGCATTTAAGTGTTCTCAAGTTCTGTAATATTCAACTGAAAACTAGAAATAACCTCAGACTTTGTATGCATTAGAAAGTATTATGTTTAAACAATACAGAGAAACATCAGGATATGCGCAGAACACAGGAAGTTAAATGGAAGTTTGGCAGAGGCACCAAGATGAGGTGCTAGATCCAAATGCAGAATTTCTACAGGAAATATTTGACACCCAGCTCCCTGACTCTAAGGCAGGACCCAGTATGTACAAGAGGATCCGGGGTGGATGTTGAAGAGCGGATCTTGTCAAGAGGATTTTTGGAAAGTCACTGAAGTCCAGACCCCTAAGGATGGGGAGGTGGGGGTGCCCACCCTCTCAGCTCAGCCTAAGTACATATGGTGCTGGTGTGGGGTGGGGGAAGAGCTCAACTACTCAGAGCCGGGTTCTGTCCCCTGCAGCTGGGAGTCAAACTCAGGTGTCTGACAAAGAACTGAGGAGCTCAAGTAGCCTTTGGCAGGGAGGAGTGGGTAGAGGGTTTATTTGGGAAGTACCCACATTTCCACTACACAGGACACAGGGTGCACGATAGGTTTCCATGGATGAGCTGGAGATCATGCAGAGTGAAGTCACATGGGAGCCTTCCCATTGATGACCTGCCCGAGAAGGGAGGGTGGGTCCCTGTGATGTGGACCTCTGGAGGACTGGGGGCTGCAGGGCAGGGCAGCCAGAGGGATAGGTTGCAGCCTCTGCCTCAGGGGACTGGAATCCAGAGGAGTCCAGCTGGGGAATCTTAAAGCTGGAGTCAACTGCACCTTCTGCTGGGCTCAGACAGTGCAGAGCTGATAGGATCAGTAGACAAGGAAGATCTTTACTGCCCCTGCTCTCTCTCCCAGTCCCTTAGGGGCCTGAAGGGATTGCCCTGTTTAAGAAACTAGGGGCAGGAGAGTGAAAGGAGAAGAAAATCACCGTATCTCCCTTCCCTGAACTCAAGTTCCCACCTGTCGTAAGCCCTAGCTAGGGAAGGGAGAAGACACCTGCAACCTGTCTGTTTAGGAACAGGTGATATTTTATCTTGAAGTGAAGAGTCAAGTGCGTGTTCATGCAATAAAGCTGTGTTGAGGGCCTGTTCTGTGCCAGGGATCGTTCAACACTGGGGATTTAGCAGTGTAAACAAAATACATATTAATTGACTATAAAGGTGTGGGTTTACTTCTGGGCACTATATTCTGTTCCATTGACCTATGTGTCTGTTCTTATGCTAGCACCAGGCTGTTTTGATTACTGTGGCCTTGTAGTATAGTTTGATATTAGGTAGCGTGATTCCTCCAACTTTGTTCTTCTTTCTCAGGATCACTGTTGCTATGTGGGGCCTTTTGTGGTTCGCTATGAATGTTTGAAATATTTGTTATAGTTCTGTGAAGTACATCATTGGAATCTTGATAGGAATGGCATTGAATCTATACATTGCTTTGGGTAGTTTAGACATTTTAATGATGTTAATTGTTCCAATCTGCAAGCATGGCATGTGCTTCCCCTTATCTGCATCTTCAATTTCTTTCTTCAGTGTCATAATTTTCCAAGTACAGTTTACACCCTTGGCTAGGCTTATTCCTAGGTATTTTATTCTTTTTGAGGCAATTGTGAATGGGATTGCTTTCTTAATTTCCTTCTTATTAGTTTGTTATTGACCTTAAAATATCTTCCTTCATGGAGCTAACATTTCTAAGGATTAATATCTAGGACTGGATTTTTTTCCATGTTCATGAGTTTTTTTTTCTTTTTTCTTTTTTGCTCAATCCCTCACCCCCTATCCCCCACCCCCAACAGGATTAGGTATTTTTAAGTTGATAGTTTGTGTTGTCACTTACAGTGACCATAGGACTGTCTGTTACTTAAAAGAGAGTAGAAGATTCAGGGGCAAGTAAATGTAAACCAAATGTTTTAAACATTTGAACTTTAATGGATTACTATTTACCAGACACATACTACCAAAAGAAAGCTGGTGTAACTACATTATCATCAGAGAATAGCATGTTAACAAAGAATGTTGTTAAGCATTTCTACAAAGGATTCATGAAGCTGTAACAATGCTAAAGTTTTTTTGTACCTAATAACTTCAAAATACACAAAGCAAAAATGGGCAGCATGACAGAGATAAATCCATTATTATACAGGAAAATTTAAACATAATTCTCTCTACAACTAATAGAGCAAACAGACAAAAAGAAATTATTAAGGATACAGAGTATTTTAACAACACAATGGACAAGCTTGATCTAAAGGAGAGACTGGAAAATTATAGCCTATGGGCCAATTCCAGCCCACTGCCTGTTTCTGTCAATAAAGTTTTATTGGAACACAGCCACACTCACTTATTTAGTCCTGACCATGGCTGCTTTTGTGCTACAACAGCAGCATTAAACAGACAGACTATTCGTAAATCTGAAGATATTTACTGTCTGGACCCTGTAGGACATTTGTTGACCCTGGTCTAGAGCATCTTTGCAAAGTCCCTGCCTCTACCAATTGAATAATACATATGAACACTTTATAAAAATTGATAATGTAGCAAACATCAAGCAATAAAGAACAACCAATATCACATGTATCTCTACAGAAAAAAAACCCCAGTATCATATATTCATACGACCACGAAGAATTAACTTAGAAGTAAGTGAAAGATAACTGATACCCTCATGACTTAGAAAATTTAAAAATCTCCTAAATAATTAATAGATCAAAGAAGTCTTAATGAAAATTATATATTTGAATTGAATGATAATTAAAACTGGACATTTCAACACTAGTGGGCAATGGCTGGAACAGCTCTGAGGGGAAGATGTAGAGCCGAGGATGTTTCCATCTGAATAGGAGAATCCATTCCAAAAGTCAGACAAGGATCAAAGTGAACTCAAAGACGGTAGGAGGAAGGAGATGTTAAAGACAGAATTAATAAAGCAGAAAATAAAGAACCAATAGAAAAAGAACAGTTAAATCAGGAAGCAAGAGATAAAGAATCCTTCAGCAAGACAGACCAAGGAGAAAAAACGAAAGGAGTAAATAAACACTATTGAGAATGAAGCTGCTTTGGGGTTGAATGGCAATGAGCTGGGTAGAGCCGGGCGACAGGCACAATGTAACGTTTTTCTGAGTCTCTGCACGTTTCTGTGTGTTCAGAAGAGTTCATCACACACACACGTGCCCATAAAATAAAATGCGCAAACAAAAACAGAATCTGGGCTCTGGGTTCAAACGGCCTGGGCTTTAATACGGGTGCTACTGTTTATGATGCGTGCCTTGCGTGCACTTCTGCTCCCTGTCTGTAAAATGGAGATAGTACAAACCTGGCCCATCAGCATCACACTCCCTCCTTCACGAGGTGCTGGGATTTCAGGTGCCAGGTTTCAGTGGGCCTGGTTTTTAAAGCTCTCTCTCTCTAGACTTAAGCTTGCCCTAGAATCACTTTACACATCTCCCTCACCTTCAGATGGAACTATTTAAACTACCCGGGAAACCTCGGGAAGCTGCATTGGCACTCTAGACTCCACCTGTGAGGAAGTGGTAGGGTAGCCAGGGGCAGGGTGCACAGTGAGGGATGGAGCTTGGAAGGTACAAGGAAAAGAAAAAAACGATTTTTATAAACCACCCCCATCCCCCACCAGAGTGCATCGGATCAGCCACTGCACTAGACGTGAACACCTATTTCTCCTGTAAAAGGCGATAATCGTGGCATCTACCACTGACGGTGTTCGCTTTCTTCCAGTATTACACGTCAAGACCTCTCCATGCCATGGGACATCGAGTCCCCGACTTGTAATGACTGCATGCTCGTCATTGGGATGCCAGATCCATCCCAGTCTTTCCTTACCATTTCCTCCAGTCTCGGGCACCTAGGTTGCTTTCGATTCCTGGCCACCCGAACTAATATTTATGAATTTCTTCATTGGTGACCCTTTATAGGACCCTGTGAACATTTCCTTGAGACTTATAGCTGGGAGTGAACTTTCTGGGTGACAAGATAAACATTTATGTAAACTAAGTCCTGCCAGGTTGTTTTCCAGAATGGCTGGACCCATCTGCAAGCCCATCAACAAATAGGACACGACGATCCCCATTTCCCCACCTGCTCCCTAAGACAGGTACTGCCGATGTTTGCAGCATGGGATGTCAACAGTATCTCACTGTGTTCATTTTGACATCTTTCTAATTACTAATAAACTTGGAGGTCTCTTGGATTTCCTCTTCTGTGAATTTCCCCTTTGGTTTCATACTCACATGCTTTGTCATTTTTCTATTGAGTTTCCTTTCTCTTCTGATTGGTTTGCAGGACTTCCTTGTATATTCTAGAAACTGACCACCTGTGGTGTTAAGACATCACAGATTCCCCTCCCAGTCTTCATGTGCCTGTGACTTTGCTGTGGTGTCCTTCCTTGGACAGTAGAGCTGGCTGGCCTGTGGTCATGCCGCCCAAGCAAGCAGAACCAGGATGAGAACCCAGACCAGTCTCCCTCCCAAGTCCGTGCTGTTTCCACAGTGCACCCCACTGCTCTTCGCTTCCTCCAAAGAGAGCAAGTTCCTCACTTCATCAAGGCAGAGTTTGGATATTTGGGGGTCTTTGAGGGGTGGTATTTGTAAAGGAAGGCAGCAGTGCACCCCCACATTGTCACATGAGAGGGCTCCCTCTGGTGCTGCATAAGCCATGCTGATGCTGAAGTGTGAGCTTTCATGATTGTCAAAGGCCTTTTCTGGAGCTTCTGGCAGCTCCAATTTCCCTTTGCCTACCTTGGCATGGGGTAACCATCAGCTCCCTGGCTGTAATGGTCAAGCACTAAGTACATTTCTAAATGGAGCATCAAACCACAGGTCCTCTTGGTGACCTGGGCTCCCACTGACAAGCCAAGCTGCATATGCAAATCTGCCCCAGTCTGCCTGTTCCTTGCTCAGCCTTGGCATCCCAGCAGGCAGTGTCCTCATTTCCCCAGCATCCCACCTAAGGGCCAAAGGTAATTCACCTCTGACTCACTTCCGTGCTGTTTCCTTCCAAATCCCGGCCCATCCCTGCCCCGTCCTTTTCTCTCTGCTGTGTTGAGTTTCCTTACAGTTCCTCCGATCCAGCCTCCCCTCTCCAGCATCACTTCCCTCCATTGCCCCTCTCATGTCTCCACCGTGGTTGTCACGACCTACTATGATATGGCTATTTCTCATGTTTGAAAATGTAGTCTGAGGCCTGAACGCGGGTCTCAGCCTTGCTACTCATCAGCGCTGGCAAGAAACCCTTTCCCAGGCATCAGCGGATTCATCAACGAGCATTCAGTAAATGCCTACTCTCTGTTAAGCTCTATCGTGGGCGCCGGCAGATTGACAGTGAGAATCCCTGCCCTCAATTTGCTCGCAGTTTAGTAGGGGCAGGCAGATGAGCCATCAGATGTGTACAGCATGGTGTGCTTAAAAATAAAGAGATGTGTTTAGTGATGAACTTGGCCTAAAGGGGTGGAGATGGTCAGGGAAGACCTCTTAGAGGAGCAGATACTGGAGTTGGGTCCAGAAGGACAGGGATGAGTTTTCCAGCTGGGTCATGCCAGCGGAGGACGAAGGCGTGGCGAGGAAGCAAGCTGGCATTGTTAGGAATGCAGGTGTCTACCCCACCTTCCTCATGGGTCTTTGGGAACCACGTGAAAACACACGTTGCCAATTGCAACAGGTGCTGTAGGGAGGGACGCTATTAGTTGTTATCTGAAGTAAAATTTGCCTTCTGGATTTGATCTGAAATAGGAGAGATGCTGGCCTTCTTGTCTCACCAGGTGTGGATGGCTTACTTCTATGGCTGCCTTTTGCCACGAGCAAAGCTCTGCGGAAGTCCATGCTTTGGGTTAGATGGTGGGGTTCACTCTTCCTCTTTGTCTAAGCTTTATGTGGGAGTTCCTGGGAGGCCGGAGTGGAGAAAGACTCAGGATTGTGGAGTCAGGCTGACCTTGGTTCAAACGCTGGGTCTGCCAGTTACTGCTTACTGAGTCTGGCCCTGCCCCCAAGGCCGCCTTGGTCAGTCTGTGGTGCTTCACTGTGTTCTGGGTACTCACTCCAGGAACCAATGGAGGGGTAACTGCAGCAACAATGTCTGGGTGTTAGTGGATTAATCCTGAAGGCTATTTTAATCCTAAAGTCTGGGAGCACATTCTACATACAACTAAAATAAAATCCAAACCTCCTTCCTTGGCCTAAGAGGCCTGCGTGAATTAGCTTTTCTCATCTCCCCCTGCTTTCCTTGAGCTAAGTCCCGCTGACGCTGGCCAAGGTCATTGCCACCTCAGGGACTTTGCACTTGCTGTTTCTTTATCCCTAGAACTGCTTTCCACCTGATTTGTATATGACTGGCTTCTTCTCAGGCATCCATTTAAATGTCACCTCTTGTCACCTTCCAAAAGTCATAGATTTCAAGCAAGGGAAGACTTAGAATCCACTGAACTTTGGCCAACCATGGCGAACTAACTTCACTGGAGCAGCTGCAAATAAATTAAAACTAAAAGCTAAGTTAAACTGCACTTTAAATTAGGCAACTTATATTTTGTAGAAATTGTTCAAGTAGTTATAATTTAATCAACCATGCAATTACTGTAAACTTTTAAAAAAGTCACCCTTTTATTTTCTTCATAGCACTTATTATCTGAAATTGTCATTTCTTTACTTACTTGCTTACCATCTGTCACCTCTGCTAGAATGTAAGTTCTGTGCCAGTGGGGACCTTATCTGTCCTGATCACTGTCGTGTCCCCGGAACCAGAACACTGCTGTGTGTACACTACACACTCAATAAATGCATTCGAGTCAATGGACCATTGAAATAAGTGGATTTACTACAAAGAAGCAGCAGTTCCCCATGGAAAAATGGGTAAACTGACTCCTCTGGTACCTAGAAATGCCTGGAGAGTTGAAACATAGATATCTGTGGGACTGAAACATATTAATGCATAAGAAAGCTTTGGTTGGGAACATCATGGAGAGTGAACGTAAAGGAGTAACAATTGCAAGATGGGCGTGCTGTGGGAGGCACTGGGGATTGAGCCTAGCGTATTTTAGACTAACTCTTGATCCCGAAATAGGGACTGAACAAATGTTTCACCCAGGTCATATTAGCTCCATGGCTGTAATGTGGTGGGAAGCACTGGCCTTGGAGAAGCAAGGCCTGAGTTCAAGTTCTGGTTCTGCATCTTCTTCGCTGTATGACTGTGGGCATGCCCCTTAACCTTTATGGGCCTGTGTTTCTTCATCTATGAAATGGAAGCATACTCACCTCCATGGTGGTTATGAGGGCTGACCGTGCACGTGAAACAAACATGCGCTTGGTGCAAGACGGGGAGGGAGCAGGGGTCGTCATCGAGCAACCCTGCTCTCCAGGCAGCTTTGGCCCAGGCGGCGCGTGCTCGGATGACTGTCTGCTGAGTGCCGGCAGAGGGACACTCACTCTTCTTTAACCTCTGTGGTCAGAAGCCTCACAGACATGATGTATTGGAGCTTGAATTTCATCCCCAGCCCAAAAAAAAAAAAAAAAAAAATTTGTCCTTGTCTTCTTGGCCCTCACTACTCAGCGTCTTCTGAGGATTCCTTTAAGGTAGCAGAATAAACTGTGGCCAAGGTCAAGAATGTCAAGAAATGAAGTCCCTGCCATAGAGGATGGGCTGTGTGGGGCCAGGAGGGGCTGCTGCAGATGGCTGCAGGGAGGCGCTGGAGCCCCGACATCCCCTGAGTGGGGAGGTCCAGGCCGCCATGCCAGATGGTTCGGGAAGAACCTAGCCTCCTCCACAAGATGTTGCCCCGAATCTTTGAGACAGATGCTGTCATGGTTCTTTCTATGTGTGCCTCTCTGTGGTGGGCATAGGGGTGTGGAGTTGCAGGGCTAGGGAAGACCTAGTGTTCAGACCTACTGCTCTGAGCTAGAATTAAAGGAAAGGCGTTATGTGGCATGCTGTGGGGTTCCTCAGCTTTCCTATTTTAATGGTGTCTCATGTATTAGAATTACTTTTTGGACATTATACATGGGCACTTGATGACTTCTAATGGCCTTTCCTATTTGCTGGCTCCGTGACTCTGAGGCATCTTCTTTTTGCCTGGAAGATATGCTCCCTATGGCCAGAGGCAGAGAGGAGATTTCCATAGTAATTTCATAGAGATTTCCACAGTAATTCACTGTGGTCCTGGGGAGAGAAATGGCCCCTCTGTGAAAGCCCAGAGAGAGACAACTGGAAGAAAGCATGTGGACCCACAGTCTCAGGCTCCCTCTATGTCCCTGAGTCTTGCCAGCATGTTTGGGAAGAGGACCAGCTGATGGTGACTGCCTGGCACGGGCAAGAGTCGCTGTTTTCTGGCTGCCATGCCAGCACTGCTTTCCTGTCATCAGAAAGACAAGGCGTGTTTGGCACATAGTGGTGCCCCCTGCTGGTGGAGGCTGCGGGCCAAATAGAAAGAGTGATAGAGTGGGGAGGGGGGTGTCTAGGTGACTGGATTTCTGGGACCTGGTACCTTAGAGTCATCACCACTGATATGAAGACCGTGGACCAGGACCTGGAGACAGCTAAGGCTTGTGCCTGCTCTAAGAGGCCCTGAGGCCCCACAGAGCACAGGCCCATGGGGGCACGCCTGGGTTTCCCAGGTCCAGAAGACTGCTGCACTCCCCTGTCCCATCCTGACAGGCTGCACTGTGGAGCAGAATGCCTTCACTGCTCTGCCTCATCCATCCCACGGAGGGGGACATTTCTCACATCATAGATGGAGCCACTGTTTGAGTAGTGGGTTTCCAGCCGAGTGGTTCACCTTCTCTGGGCCGAGGAGCCCTGGGTCCTTCAAGCAGTCTTGCTATTTGTCAGTTTCCCTTCCCTGCACAAACTTGTGACTATTGCTTTTGAGACAAGGCATCCAGATGGGAACACAATATAGGTGTGGCCCATCTCTTAGAGAGGGGATGCTTGAAAGCTGCTGTGGAGTGTCTAGACTTCAGACATCTCCCCAGCTGCCCTTATCCTTTATTTGAGCCAAATCCAATAGACATCTGTCCATTTCAGGCTGAGATAGAGTTTTATGTTTGTGTTTCTTGTGTTGCAATTTTGCCTGAAGAAAGCTCTGTTTAGAGACAAGCACTGACTTTGGCGCCCCCTTGAGGAGAGCTGACTGGGCTTAAACAGCCTCCCATACCCTGGTGGCCGTGGGCTGCTGTGTCTGTCTTAAGGCAGCAGACAGTTTAACGACCTGGACGGTTTTGTTTATTAAAATATCATCTTGGGATCTTTTCATATCATTGTAACAAAGGTTTGAGTGAGTACCTATTTGTCTTCTTAAGCGGGTGTCTCTGGGTGCTCTTCTTTGTTACGTGGGCAATTGCTCATCTTTAAAATAAGGCAATTTTTCTAGTTCTAAAGTACATAAGTCTTTGGAAGCTAGATGGGACCTGTCTTACAACGTCAATAGCTACCATTTTTGTGATCGTTGTCCCTCCTCCGGGAATTTATTGTGACCCTAAAAAATGCATCTTTTTTTCCTGACTTTATGCCTCCAAATTTCTATTTCTCACCTTCTGATGTGTTGCCACTCCCTGCCCACCTACTCTGAAGTTTAGCAGGAAGCAGCGTAGCATGATGGCTAAGGGCAGGGTCTCTGGAGGGGCCCTGCCTGGGCGCATGGTCTGGGTCCACCACTGACCAGCTGTGTGACCTTGGGTGAGTCACATAACCTCCCCATGTCTGCCCCACTATTTAAAAAGGGGGAATAATGCCAGCAACTGCCTTACAGACAAACACATGGAAAGTGCTTAGAATAATGCAAAATAGTGTTTTAAAGAACCATTCATTCTTATTGTTGTAGTTTTAGGGGGTGAGGTGGCAAGTGCATCCCAGGGTCACTCCTGGACTCTTCTCCTATGGGAAACACAACGAGCGAGCAAGAAAACAGGCAGGAGTGTGGCCCCTGAGGTGTCCAGTGCTGTTGTCCTCAGTGGGACCAGCACAGACTGCTGTCTCCATCCTCAGGAGAGGAGTTGGGCCAGTCGGCAGGCGGAATGGCCACAGATGGCCACACAAGCAGGTCAAGTCAAGGGTCAAGAGATGGGGTCATAGCCAGGAAGTTATTTATTTCTGTCCAATAAACACTAAGGACCTCAGGGACCACACCCTGCAGCAGGTATAAAAAAGGATCCAGCCCTGGCCTGTGTGGTTCAGTTGGTTGAGAGCTGTCCCGTAAACAAAGGTTGTGGGTTTGATTTCTGGTCAGGACACATGACCTGGGCTGCAGATTTGGTCCTCAGTCTGGGCCTGGACAGTGTCCAGCCCAGGCACATATGATGCCCAGCACAGGCGCACACAGAAGGCAACCGTCGGCGCTTCTCTGTCACATCGATGTTTCTCTCTGTCCTTTCCTCTCTCTCTAAAAAGCAATGAGAAAATGTCCTCAGGTGAGGATTTAAAAAAAAAAAAAAGATCCAGCCATTGGAGGACTAAGACCAGTGGGAAAGAGAAACAGGTCAATAGGCAGGCATCATGCCCTTTCAGGACTGAAAAGGAGCATCCTAGGAGTCTTGAGTAGCTAGGGAGGGGTTAGGAAGTACCTCAGGCCCAGATGCAGAACAAGGGAAAGCCAAGGGACTGAGACATCAGAGATATCAAAGCTTCAGGCCGTTGTAGAGAAACCCGTGGCCTGCATGCCACATAGGTCTTCTGGCTTCTAAAAAGACCCATACTATATAAATGGGGTCAAGGGGGGTTAGAAAGCTACTTCTCAAAGTGATGAGCATATATTCTTTCTGTATCTATTAGAAAAATAGAACCTACCTTTTTTGTACAAATAGCACAGCAATGAAACTAAATTTATTTCCAATTGCTTCCTTTTTAAAAGGATATAATCATATAAAGAAACTGAATAACCACTGTTCACCACAGCAGGGTTTTTAGGGGCCCAGCCAGGATGAGGGTCAGTACCTTGGAGAGCTCCGAGGGGTTCCAAATAGCTGAGGCAGGCAACGGGTGCAGCTGTGAGGCAGAGCCTGCTGCGTGGACTAGCAAGGTGCCAGCCGCCATCTGCTGTGGGCTTCACTGCGAAGGCTGGTGCTTCTCTTAGGCGGAGCCCTGGAGAGAGGTGGCGGCAGATGGAGACCGGGGTCTCTGTCCTTTCCTGGGATGTACTCTTCCTGGTACCCAAGAGAGATCTTTGTACCAACCCCGGAGTTACTAGTAAGCGCTATGACTAGGGTGTTTGTGGAGTTTTGTTTCCTGAAAGGTGGTCGGCAGCATTTCTCTTCTAAGCACAGTGACTTCGTTATTTCAGATAAGATATTAAAAGGGTTGTTGCTGCCCGAAGGCAGAACCAAAAGAACTGGGACAAGCTCAGCAGCAGTTCTGCTATTTCAGCCTCATGGATATGTGGATTTCTCCAATTACACAATCCACCCAGTTCCTGTGGGTGGCTGGGGGTCTGTCTGTGAGACACAGGGGGAGGTCAGGTGTTGGAGCATTTGTGGTTGGCTTTCGGCCCTGAGCAGTGGAGCCTGAGTGAGTCTGGTATGGAACCTGCCAGCCTACAGTTTGGGGAGCGCACCTGCGTGCATCTGGCGTGTGCACGCACACCCTTCTTTCCCATCAGGTGGGTGTTTGGGTTGGATATTTCTCTTGTGGAACAAGGCATGCAAAAAGTAATTTGTAGGTTCAGGAAAGTCCCCAACCAGGTGTGAACTCTGGTGAGATGATGCTGTCAGCAGATTTTATCCACAGGTCTCTCTCCACTTCCCCTTTTTATTCTATCTCAGTTCTTCCACCCACTAGTTCCCCCATGCACTTGAATGTCTTTTCTGTGCAGGCCTGGGGTGTGCACCCATGGTCACCAAATGCCTTAGATTTTCAGGGGACATTTCTGATTATGAGTACTTTCATTCTGTTCATTAAAAGTGATCCTGTCATAAGTGGATGACTGAATGTGATTGGACTTTATGTGCTTATGAAACATGGATTCATAAATCAGGATATTAATCTTCAGCCAAAACACTTTTCTGAATTTTACATGTAGGGAATATGGTCATCATATATTTAAGACAGAGAAAAGAATTTTCATACCCTGGACCAGTTTAGTCCACTGTTGGACTTGCCTGTGTCAAGAAGGAGCCCAAGACGGCATTGGCTTCTGTGGGAGGGAAGGTCATGATGCATTAGTGACACCTGCCATGGGCATCACGTAGCCAGCGGTGGTGTGTGGACGGTCTTTGGGACCAGTCATCTCTGTTCCAAGGGCCCACTGTCCTCCCACTGTGCCAAGTCTCTCTTGTCAATACATTACGTGGGGAGTGGGTGAAATGGGTGAAGAGAATCAAAAGGTACAAACTTCCAGTTATAAAATAATTCCTGGGGATATTATGTTCAATGTGGTGACTACAGTTAATAAAACTGTACTGCGTATTTGCAAACTGCTAAGAGAGTAGCTCTCAAAAGTTCTTATGACAAGAAGAAAAACTTGTAACTTATGTATGGTGACAGATGTTGACTTATTGTGGTGATCATTTTGCAGCGTATACAAATACGTATTAAATCGTTATGTTGTACAGCTAAAACTAACAAAATGTTATATGCCAATTATACTTCAACAAAAAAAGAAAAGTTCATGTCAGCACTAAAGAAAAAACAAAAGAAGTTTTAGAGATTGGTGTTGGTGATGGTTGCAGAGCAATGCAAATATACTTAATGACACAGAATTGTACATTTAAAAATGCATAAAAGGAGCCCTGGCCAGGGCAGCTCAGTCAGTCGGAGCATCGTCCTGTAAACAGAAAGGTTGTAGGTTTGGCTTCTGGTCAGGGCACGTCCCTGGTTGCGGGTTTGGTTCCCAGTCGGGGTGCAAATTGGAAGCGGTCTGGGCACATACAAGAGGTAACTGATCGATGTTTCTCTCTTATATCAGCGTTTCTCTCCCTCTCTCCTTCCCTTCCTTTCCCTCTCTGTAAAATCAATAAGCATACCCTTGGGTGCAGATAATAAACAAACAAATAAATATTTAAAAATGGGTAAAAATGTTAAATTTTATTTTGTTAGGTATGTTCTTCCACAATTAAAAACAAAACCAAACCTTTGAGGAGAAACAGGATACTTGCATAGACTTAAGCCATCTCTTTTAAGACATTTATTCATTACAAAGGGCGGAATAGTAACTTGACAATGGAGGAGCCTGGCAGACACCATCTGAACGAAGCATCAAAGGTTAATATCACCACTAACAGGATAGATCATGTAGTTCTTCTGTGATACTCTTGCCAAATACATCATTTCAATCTGACAATAAGAAAATACCTGAAAAGTGCAAGTTGAACGGCACTTTAAAAAAGCGAACAACATTTTCAAAAGCATCCACATGATGAACGATGTGGGGAGAGTTACCGACTGGAAGAAAGGAGACACGGCAGCCCCAGGCACCGTGGGGTCCGGGTCGGCCCCTGGAGCAGGAGGAAAGGACCTTGGTGGGAACACTGGTGAAGCCCAGGCGGGGGCTCTGGTGTAGTTCCGAGTGCAGCGCCATGTCAGTTTCCTGCCAGTGACAACACTGTGGTCATGGGAGGCGCTAACGCTGGGACAGCAGGGCCGAAGACACGCCGGGACTCTGCTGTCTTTAGAACATTTCTGTAAATCTAATGTTATTTCAAAATAAAGAAATTTTCAAAAATTAATAAAAAGGTTTTAAGTGGACAAAGTGGTAAAAAAGAATTAAAAAGTGACTGAGAACTGGGGCTCTAGAGTCAAATGAAAATGCAGATCCGTCTAAGTCATCAGTAGTGAAGGGTGACTACCTGGAAGCGGTGAAACCGTCCAGAGGCTGCAAGAGACAGACCTGTGCACACCTCACGAGCCTTCAGAAACAGGCCAGGGAAGGGGCATATGTTGGGACTTCTCACCACCCCTTGCACGGCACACAGTCAGCCCCGTTCTGAACTCAGACTGGGTTCCCAGCGCAAGCCCGCCTAGTTGAAGGGGAAGAACCTGTGTCTGGTGGTGGACAGGCCTGGCTGCAAACCCTGAGTGCTCCAGACGTGCTCTGTGGCCCCGGTAAGGTTAGTTAACTTTTCCATTCTTCAGTTAGCTGCTCTATAACATTGAAATAATAATAATACCTACCTCTCACATTTATTATAATAATTAAATCATGAAGCACATTTAAAGTGCCTGTAGTGGTGCCTGGCACATAGTAGGTGCTCCATAAACAGGAGCCCTTTCTACAATGTGTAAGGATGGGGGACTATATTCCTTGGTTCAGAGTGGCTATTTGAATAAATCTGTTTGAAATAATGGGTGTTGCTTATACTTTGGGCAATAATTCCACTCCACGTCAATCCCCAAACCCCAAAAAATAAATAAAGGAAGTGACCTTTACTGAGTGATTTGGGATTTCAGTGGAAGGTTCTGTAATTGCTAGTTAAGCAGCCTGGGAAACCAGCTCTTGTGCAGTAATTGGAGGTGTGCAGGTCAGGACATTTAATTACGGCCTGGCCGCCTGGAATAGAAACCTTGCCACATGACAACACCTTTCTGCAACAGCCTGATTAAGTCAACAAATTGTTGGTTCCCGGCCCAAACTGGTTGGTGACAAGGGCTTTCTCGTGCTGGAATCCTTGGGTCTCGATGTGCCAGTCAAATTCTTTTCCAGAGGCATCTGCAGTCTGGTGGGTGAGACCAGCAGAGATGGGCCTGTCAGGGAGAGGCAAGGCAGTGTATGGTCTGTGGAGGCAGCAAAGACTACTGCTTAGCAGTAGTTCAAATCCAGGCCCAGCACTGATGGTGGTGCATGCCTTGGGCAAGTAACTGAACCTCTTTGGGCCTAGTTTCTTTATCTACAAGATGGAGATAATTACAGTACTCACCTCCTGGGGTTGCTGTGAGGATTTAGTAGGGAAATGTGCTCGGGGCAATGTCTAGCACATGGTGTAGTTGTTTGACGTCATTACTGAGTTATCTGAAAAGAGAATGACTTCTGGGTCCAAGTTACCAGGGAGATGACAGGTACTATTAGGGGGCTCCTCCACAGTCCCGCCGTTGCCTGCAGCCTTCTCACTGGCCCCTTACTGCCAGACACCTCGTGCCTTTGCATCTTCTCTTTGCCCCCTTTGACCTCCTAACATATTCCCACACCTGCACCAGCTGAGATGCAGGCCCAATATCATCCTTCATGACATCTTCCCTGGTCCTCGGCCTCTGCCAGACAGGGCCAGTCACCTTGCTCTTGACCTCCCAGAGCACCTTCCACCTGGCAACCATAGCTCTTCCTGCACTGCTCGGGTGCTTTGGTCCCCTGTGCATCTCTCTTGTCGGCCCTGCTGGAGGCTGGCAGACCTGGGTGTCTGCTCTGCCCCTAACTTGCTAGAGGTGAGACACTGGGAAATCACCTCCTCTCACCTCTCTCTGTACAAATGGGCACCACCACCTGGTGGGGTTGTGTAGAGACTGTGTTTGGCCCATCATTGAGTCTCGATGAAGGCTGCACCCTTTCCTCCCTCTGTCTCCCCTCACCCAGTCTCCTTGACCTAGCGTGAGGCCTGGCCATCCAGAGAGGTCAGGCACATGAGTTCCTTTCTCTCCTGTCCTCTGGGTTTCTGGGATCCACCACAAGGCCTAACACGTGCTGGGGGTCAATGTATGTTTGTGTCTCCCTCCCTCCACCCCTCCTCATTCTGTACCTTCATTCTCTAGCTCAGGGTGTCAGCAGTGGGGAGGGGTCCTCAGGACAAGGATCAGTAGTGGGAGTGCATTGGGCCCAAAGCCTCATGGGAGAGCGTTCTGGGGTTCAGCCTTGCTCTACCGCAGGAGAACCCAGTGTGCTCTACTCTACATTTGAAGCACGCCAGTGGGCACGGTCCCTCCCACATCAGAGCCCAGGAAAGTGGTGGGGTTCGAGAGTGGGTGGAGAACAGGGGGTGGGATAGGTTGGAGGAGAGGAAATTAAGATCTGTGACCGTGACCGTGACTGAGACCTGGAAATGATTCATCCTGTCCTCCTGAGGGGCTGTAGGTTGTGTGGGGGTAAAGGTGGAGGTGGAGAGCACGTCACAGTCTGGGTTCCGTCCTGGGAAAAGCAGGGAAGGCACTGAGCTGAGAGCCCCCAGCCCACTGGAGTCCCCTTGCAATGCCCCAGAGTCTGAGTCAGGCCTGAGCAGTCCTGCCACTTGGTCTTGGCCCCTGCTGGGCGCCTCCCCTCTGAAGTTCTACAGAAAGGAAGCACACAGGTGTCCCTTCCTGCTCAGCTGTTACTCATCCAAAGCTGTGAGAGAAGCCGCCCCTCACAGCCTCTGGCTGTGTGCTGGTGCCCAGTAAGCACCTCACATTCTCACCACGGCCTTCCAAGGTGTGTGCTTCTCTCACCCCATTTAGCACATAAGGAGATCGAGGTTCACGAAGGTGACATTATTTGCCCAAGGTCTGAAAGGCTGTGAGTGAGGTAGCTCATCCCCAGGGCTGTAGGCTCCGAAGCACTCGGTCACGTGATGAGACATCTCCCAGAGAGGGGATGAGGAAGCCGAGCGAGAAAGGATAAGGCCAAGGAGTGTCGGGATTGTCCCTCCCTCCCTCCCTGTGTGGTCAGGTCGGTCACCCTGGCTGGGTTTCCTGAGGTTATGACACCCAAGTCTGTTAACAGGAAGAGGGGAGAGACAAATGGGGACAGCTTTGGGGTTGGCAGCTGGTCTAGGCTGGAAAGAGCATTGGTGGAACAGTGAGGGGGTTGGTCCAGAGGGCAGTGGTGAGCAGCCAGCAGACCCCAGACCTTCAGGGAGGGAGGCAGAGGGCAGGCTCGAGGCTCTACCTGTCACGGAGGACAGAGACAGCTGACATCCTGGTGCTACCAGCTGTGTACCAGGCCTTATGCCAAGAGCAGGGACCCAGTTCAGAATGAGGCTGAGTTTTTGTCTGGAGAAAGCTCAGTGGAGTGGAGAGACAGGTGGATGGATCAATATTGGCCACATAATGTCATGTGCTGTACCAGAGACACATGTGTAAGATGCCCTGGTGGATGTGGGGGGCAGTGAGAGGAGGATTCCCATTTGAGATGTCTTGTTGTTCACCAGGCAGCCTGAGGGAGGCAGTGTGGGGAAGCATGCCGGGGAGCAGGGCCCGCACCGGGGCAGGCTGGGAGGTGGAAGACAGACAGACTGGGCCTTGGAAGTAGCAACTGGAAGGGTAAGGAGGGTCCAGTCGGGAAGCACCATGGGGTTGTCCAGTGGCTCCTGGGCCACTGCAGGGTGAAGCCGAGAGTGACTTAGCTAAATACTTAGATGGGCATTCAGAGAAGTGAATTTGGCAGCCAGTGTGGGAGAAGAACAAGCAGGGCTGGGGCTGTTGGACAGGCTGGGAGACCCAGTCACGAGGGCGAGAGACGAGAGGCCTGCTAAGAGCTACCCCTCAAACCCGGCTGCCACGTGGAACTGGGAGTCTAGATGGCGAGTGTGGTACCAGCCACCACGGCTCCCCCTCCTGGGTGACGGCCAGAGGAAAGGCGGAGCAGCGCGGCCCAGGGTCCTGCAGGTGGACACAGGGACAGCACACACGGGCCACACTGGCCTATGCCAGACACAAGGCTGAGTGCTTTGCCTGCCAGGCAGATGTCTTCTGTTGAAACATAGGATGAGTAATGGAGGCACGGAGAGAATGAGTAAGCTCCCCAGGTCACACAGCTGACTTCAGGGACTCCCACGGCCACACGGGTCCAGTCTCCGGACTGTGCTAGTCTTGTTTTTACCAGTTCTGAGTAGCCATTTTGACTACTACTTGCATTTATTCACTCAACAAATACTGATCTCAGTCACGTGCCAGATGCTGGGGACCTCTGGGGTAAGCTAGGCACACCCAGGAGCTGTGCCTAGCTCTACAGTCTCACAGCTCTACGGAAGAGAGGGGCACACACACATACACAACACAGCATAAGGCATGAAGCAGCCTGCGAGAGGGAAAAACAGACCCTCTGAATAGATGGTCTCCATCGAGACACAAGAGGGGCTTTTCCGGAAGTGGTGGCTCAGAAACCCTCTGCCTTTCCTTCTGCTCACGTGCCCCGTTCCCTCTCATTTTGAACCAGGGGAACACAAGTTCTGGAAAGAGGACCCCTGCTCTTGCTTGCATATCCTCCCACCTGGGATCGTAGTGACTTAATGAACATTCCCCCAGGCCAGCCTGTCCTCACTACAACCCTGGGACATGGTGCTGTATCATCCCCCAGCTACACAAGGGTAAACCGAGGCTTAGAGGGAGGGTTCCGGGTGTGCCCAGGGTCGTTTGGACCCAGCAGCCTTCTGCCTCCCTCACTGAGGAGAAGTGCATGGGGCATTTTAATTTAAAGGCATCGGACCAATTAGGTTCCCAGTTGGAATATTAAATATTTAAAATCCTTTCATGTAGTTTAATTGTCTGGACACTGTGGGGCTGGGAATGAATGGCCTCATGCTCCTTGTGCACTTGCTCACCAGGACAGCTGGCCTTCCTTTCTTCTGGAGTCTTCTTGCAGAATTAGCTCTTGTCTTCTGGTTGTATTTTGTGATGTCACCACTAACAAAATTAAAAGATGTGTGTGTATGTTTGAGGGGAGGGGAGGACCAGGATGCTCTGAAAGTCAAGCTCATGAGTAGCTGAGTTCTCTGACCTATCTGCTCTAAGCAGCCTGGGGGAGGGTGAGCATGAAGGCGCCACAATTAATTGCATGTAAATTTTTCTGGACAGTTGTAGGGAATGGATTTCTATAATTCAGGCCACGTTTTAAGTGCCTCAAGTGGTGTGGGTGAATTTGACATCCATAGTAAAGTATTTAATAATCTAAGGACATATAATTTTCATCCTTCTTTCTCCTTTTGTCTCTCTCCCTCTCTCTCTCTCTCTTCCTTTCTTTCACATAAAAACTCTTTTTCATATGTTGAGTCATCTGAGGGACATGAGCCCAAGACTAGGTTAGGAACCAGGGCTTGGTGCCGGCTGTGACACTCGATAGGACACGACCGTGGGTAAGCACCTAGTATGGCTGAGCCTCGGCTTCTGCAGCGGTGACAGGGGCACCGCCATCCTTACCTGGCAGGTTTGTCCTGAAATTAAACAAACTGATGTATGTGAAGCACTGGGTGCAAATCTTGGCAGAGGGTGCTCCTAGATTTTTCCCAGGAACCTTTTAGACCCGAGAGTGGAGAGCACCGTGGAGCAGCTGCAGGACAGCGCTGTGGGTGTGAGCGGCCCCAGGATCACCCACGCAGGGGCTGTGGGGCCACCAGGGAGGGAAGGCCTGCCTTCGTGGAGTCATCAAGGAGAACTCAGAGGTGGGGACAATTAAAGCGGGTTTTACAGAGTGAGTAGGAGCTGTTCGCTCAGCTATGTACGCATACCCTACCTTATTCCAAATGAAAGTTCAAGCCGGTTTGCAGATGCTCTGCATGAAGGTAAAATGAAGGCGGAAACAAGGCACCGGGAGAACAAGGGGTAGAAACTGAAACGAAGCCACGGGTCGGGCTCAGATGTAAAACTGCTGGCGGCAATTCGTGTGTTTGGCATTAAGCTTCTTAGCAATGAAAACAAAAAGGGAACATGATCAGGGGGCCAGTTCTCAGTCATCGTGTCCATAGGGTAAAACCAAACCAGGTGCCTGGGCCTTTGCTGTCCCTGAAGCTGAGGACTAAGAAATATTCTCCCAATGACCCCTCCACAAAGGGACTCTGTGTGACAGAGTTCTTCGTGCCGTCACTGCAATAATCATGTCATCCCAAAGTGAGTGCTTCTGAGGGGGAGTGTGACATGCAGGGAACAGTGTTCTTGGCAGAGGGAACAGCATGAGCTCAGCTCCAAGTATTGTTTGGGGGTTCAGTGCAGGGAGTGCTTATAGGCCTATCATCAGCATAGTTCTTGGATGGGGTGACCCACTGGAGCCCCTGGGAACCTGTGGAAGCAGTCTGATTGTGAAGGGTATTGCATGAGATGGAGGGACACAGGAGGGGCAGTGCTGGGGTGTGGGGACCTGTTTTGAGTTGGGACGAGACAGGGGTCAGGGCCCTTGTGCTTGGACCATTTGTAGCTAGCTGGAGACTAAGGAGGCAGGCCCTCGGGGCTGCTAAAACCCTGATTGGCTGGACTGCCTGCGGCCTTGGCCCCCACCCCAAGGCTGCTCACCTTTATAAAGACATTGCAAGTCATTTTCTCATATGAAATTTGAAACAAAAACACAAACACATACTCGGCAGGCTGTTAGGAAGCAATGTGAGAAACCTGAGCTGTCCCACTGTCAGAGTCTCATATTTTGGGGTTTTTGTCTGTTCTATTTTTGAGGCTGGTAAACTGGTTTCCTGTTTGTTACAAAATGGGTGGTTGTCGCTGTCTGTGCCTGGCCTAGAGGGAGGTGGCCTCACTAGCTCCCGTCGTTCTGCCCGAAGCCAGTTCCCGTCTGTGCAGGGGCCAAAGAGGAACCTGGGATTGCCAGGGCGCCGAGCTGAGGCAGCCTGCCAGCCGCTTCCCAGGATGCCCTGTGTTTGAAGTCACCACACTCAGTGCTGCAGTGCCCCCTCTGGGAAAACTGGCTCCATGTCACGAAGAGGGGACATTTCATACTCTAGACTCTGTAATAGCAGGAGGATGGGACTCAGAAGAATGAGCCATCCATCGTTGGAAAGATAAGGGAAGGAACACAACAATGGACGTTAACTGATAAACTGATACTTGTACGTAACTGTCATTTCACAACTCCTGTGTTATTTAATTGTTACCTATTATTCCCATTCACAGACAAGGAGCCTGAGGATCGGGAACATTTGACTGGAGTCATGTGCCCAGGGTGTTGGCACTTTGATTTCTTGGTTAGCAAGTTCAACATTCCTCCCACTATCTTTTTATTGAAGCTTCAGGAGGCAAAAAAAAAAAAAAAAAAACTTGCAAAAACTCACACAGCTAGTTAGTAGTAGATCAGAAAGTTAGTTAATGGGGGTTTCTAGTCTAATGGTTTTCCAAACTGCCTTAGATGCTCTCTAAACTGGCAGGGAAATGGTGTCGGTCTGGCATGAACAGAGTTGGATCCCGAGCCCGCCCACCTGCCCAGCCAGTGTGCAGGCCTACATTTGCAAACATCGCCTCTCTCAGAGCAACTGAATGGCGACGTCCAAGCTGGACCCCTGAGTCTCAGGGTTCTGCCTCTCCCCACCCCACCCCACCCCTTCACTCCTTCCCATCACGCCCTTCCAGGCCCTGCAACTCGCCTCTTGTCTTTTGGGGTCCTAACATGGAAAGCCCTTCCAAAAGCCTACGTCTGTCTTACTGGCTTGTTATTCCCTTTTTCTGGTGGTTTTCAACCTGCTCTGGGACCCCTGGGGCATTAATGTAGAGAGACCTGAAATCTATATTCGTGTGTGTGTCTTCTCAGTCAACAGATGCTGAAAGTTACCACTAATCTGTTGCAGGAGTCCTTAAATTCCTCAGGCTGTAACCACTGCCTGGGGGCATTCTCAGGTCTTAGTAGCTCTTCTTAAATAAGTAGTTTCCTAGATTAACCCCACCCCTCCACTGCCCAGCTCCAGGGCTGGACTCAGCATGGGTAGTGGGTAAAAAATCCCATCAGCCTAGGTGGCCTCACCTTGAGAGACCTTGGAGAGGGGAAGAAGGGAGACCAGCTTCGGGTGAAGAATAGTCTGGTGAGGCAGGGGGCTTTGGCTGTCTCCCACACCCCGTGTCCCCTGCTTTGCTCTCTCCTTCCATTCCTTCTGCCTTGGGTGATGGCCTTCCCCTGTCTTGCTGCTGAGGCCCTCCCTGTCTTTGAGGCTCAGAGCAGACGACACTCTGCTAAAGGGCCGAGCACCTTCTCCCTCCTCCCAGCCCTAATCAGCCCTCAGCTTCACTGCCTCTCCTCTGACCCGCCTTCATTGTACCTGCTTTTAAATTCTTTGTGGCTGGATTCAACTCCACGTGGTAATTGTAGCTCCTTAAGTGTGAAGATAGCATTAATTATAGTTTGTTCTCACCACATCATGGTTAGGGGCCTGATCATGTCAAAGAAAGGGAGAAGGGAGGTTAGGTGGGTAGGTAGCTAATTCCTTCCTTTGTCTCAGGGGAGGCCCTGGCTGGGGCATTGTGGGAATGGCAGGTGCATCCCAGATCAAGCCCATCCTCTCGCCCTGGGCCTGTCATCTCTCTGTATAGGAGGCATCTTGTCGCTTGGGTTCCTAACACCCCCGTAGTTTGCAGACTTTGTGGAAGGTGCTCCTGCATTACTTTTGCATGTTTGACCCCACAGCTAGCCACATTTGAGCTCCCTCTTTAATTCTGTTCTTGCTATTATTGCTGCCTAACAAAATTCCCCAAACCTTCGTTACTTAAGGCAATGGTTTATTATTTCTCACAGTTCTGGCTGGTTAGTTCTCTGCTGAGCTGGACGGGGCTCACTCCTATAGCTGCATTTAGCCAGTGTCTGGGCTGTGCTGTGCTGTGCTGGGCTGGGCTGGGATGGGAGGTCTTGGAGAGACTCAACTCACAAGACCAGGGTCATGGTGCTGGTGTTATTCCTCCATGTGGCCTCTCATCCTCCAGCAGACCAGACCCACTTCTTCACAGCACAGTGGTCTCGGCGTTCTGAGAAACTGAAGCTTCCAGTGCAAAGCATGGAGGTTCAGGGAGTGACTGCAGCAGGGCCCTGGTTAAATGAGCAGAGGGGCCTGGAGCCTTGCTGTGGCCTTGTGCTGGGCTGGGAGACCCTTGTCCAGGCACAGGTATTGGTAGTGGGCACTCCATGTGCCTCGAGAATATTCCTGCAAAGAGACCTCTGTCACATGAGGACACTAGGTAGCAGGGCTCCAGGTGACAAAGAAAGGGGTTCATGGGACAGTGACTTTTTTTTTTTTTCCGTGACCATTTCTACTCATACCCGGGGGAACAGGGAGAGGAAGACCTTTTCCATTAATTTCACAGCATAGCTTCTGGAAGGATCAGAGGAAGAAGAGGAGGAGGATGGAAGCCAATACCTATCATTCCTCCTTTACACCAGGAACTTGCAACTTGGGTGTGTTTGCACACACGTGACCACATGGGTCCTCAGTGCACGCTGAGGGCGTACTTATTGATACATAATAATTGTAGGGGAGAGGATGAGATATGCCATTTTGTTTTTGTTTTTTAAATTTCTCTTTAATTAATTATAAGGTCACATGTTTATTTTAGAAAATTTAGGATATGTAGAAATGTACCAAGAAGATAATTTTAAGATGCTGAGACCGGGTAAGGGTAAATCACCTGTGCAGTTGGCAAGTTACGGAGTGTGGATTTGAACCAGAGAGAGGTCACAGCACGCGCCTGCTCCCCTCTTCATCCGCCCATTCATTCACTGGAGCAGCACAGATCGACTGCTTTCTGTGTTTCCTAGACCACAGCATCGGATTCAATGTTACAGGAAAAGGATCTAGCAGTGGGGCCGGGACGTATTTTCAGTGCACGCACAGACAGGTAGATAAAGACATAAATATAGATGTGTGTTCACGCCCAGGTCAGCAGACACTCATCTGTTCCCTAGCTCTGCCCGCTCGCCATGGCACTCCTGCAGAATTGCACGTACCCCATGCCAGATTTTAGTTCGCAAGTACTGTTTCCCAAAGAAACCAGAGGCCCTGGGAGAAATGGCTGATTCTGGGGCTGGGCAGGGAAAATACAGAGTGAGCCTAAAATGTTTGATAGTTCCAGAGAACAAGGCAGTGCTTAGAGACAAGACAAAAGGTGGGAGTGTGTCCGACGGTCACCGGGTCAGCTAGAAAGAGCCCTCAGTGGCCAAAGCTGAAACAACTGGAGCAATAACATAAATAAAAATAGTTTCGAATTATAATCCAAAGAACCCATGGGTACATTTGTTACAAATAAATAATTGAGTAAATAAATAAACAGGGAAGGAGACACAAATCTTTCTTCAGAAGAATTCCAGTACATACACACAGGTGGGCAAAGGTAGGTTTATAATTGTGAATATGCAAAATACAGTTTATTCTTGTATTACTATTTATTAATAATTGTATCACTTTCCATACAAACAACTGTAAGCCTCCTTTTGCCCACCCCTGTACACTGCTCCCCCTTTGAATTAAGCCCCTAAGATGGGGTTTAATTCCTCTCCCCGGGGGGCGGGCTAGACCTGGCGATTCACTTCCAAAGAATAGAGTATGGGGAGGGAAAACAGCGGCAGTCAGCACCAGGCTCAAGCCACTGCAAGGGCTGCTCTGCAGACAGGGAGCCTCCCTGACGAGGCAGAGGAAGCCCAGAAAACCGGCTGAGGTGTGAGGAGCTACTGGCATTGCTGGGAGCAGATTGCATATGGATGTCCTGGGAAGCCCCAGAGGTAGCAGGTCCCAAGTTCCCAGGACCTGAGGTCTCTGTGGTGACATGTGATTCTGGGTATGTGTGGTGGCTTCACGGCACACAGGGTGGGAGCTGCCCAGGGCAGCCCACTCCTTTGTGGGCCAATTCTGGTGCATGGGAAATTCGTCCTGAGGTTGAACTGAAATCCCCCTCCCCACATTCCCATCGATCATTAGCCTTCTTCGGGAATGATCCAACCATCCTGTCCCATGCTGGCCGTCCACACCTGGAAAACAGAATCCAGGTTCCTGGACCCCTCTCCTCTCCTGGCCCTTCATCTCTGTCCCTCCAGGACACTGCTTCTGTGCCGCACTTGCAGAGCTGCTTTCTGTCACTTTGTATCTCCTGGTGCAGTTCTGATAGTTCTCCCATTTTTCTCCATTTTCTGTCCAGAGAGCTTCCGCGTATGTGATGAGCTGGAGGGGAACTGCCACGGTGTAGATTTGCATCGCATGAAAGGTGTCCTTTTGCTAGGTCAAAGTCATGGCAGGAGGGAAGGTGCCTGCCAGGACGGCGTCTGCAAGGCTGCCCGCTCCCTCCTGCTCCCTGGTCTCCTTGCAGCTGCTGCTTCCATGCTCCTGGCACTGGGTAGCTGCCCAGAGGGCAGGTCTCAGGGTGGCAGCTGAGAGTTTTCTCCTTCACTTCTTGAGCCTTCTGTCTTGGGGCATGCGTGCCTCCTGAGGGAACTGGGGAGGGGCAGATGGTGATAGGCAGGGGCCATGGAAGTCAGAGCCCTGGGGAAGGTTTCTGTGAGCACCAGCGAAGCTGGAGGGAGGTGAGCTACACGTTCATTCATTTACTCACTCACTCAGCAGACGTTTCCTAGGGCCTTCCAGGGTGCAGTGTGCTGAAGTGCAGGCTCTGTTGCCCTCCCGGAGCCCCATCCTCCCCTAGGGATGTGTCCCTGCCCCTAGGCCAGACTCCCAGGCCCATGGAGACAAAGCCCATCCTCAGGGGAGTGTTCCCTGAACAATTTCACCTATGCCCAGATGCCGGTGACCGAGATGAATGACCTAGCACCTGCCTCAAGCAAGGTGCAGATGGACAAGGAAATGATGACATGGCAGAGGGGCCATAGTAGATATTTGGGGGCATACAGGACAGGGGGAGCCATTACTTCTGCCTGGTAAGGGTGTGGTGAATGTATGTGGAAAGTCTAACTGGAGGGGTTTTCCCTCCAGCTGGATCTGGAAAGCTAAGAAAGTGTTCCCAGGCAGTCCACAGAGTGGAGAGAGCAGAGAGTGTGATGCCTGAAAAAAGCATGATGCTTGAGGAAACTAAAAATAAATAAGTAGGTTTGGAGGATGGGGCTTGGGAACAGGGAGGGGAAATGTGTGTCTGGAGAGATGAGTAGGTGCTGAATCAGGAAATGGCTTGTATGTCACATTGGATAGGATTACATTTTCTGTATATAACAACAGCAGCAACCAACTAAAATAACAGGGGCTTAAACACATAAAGGTGTATTTGCTTTTCTCATAAAAGAATCAAAGGTAGCTGGTGTACACTTGGTATATGGCAATTCTACAATATAAGCATATCTCAAGCTCTTCCTCTCTTTCATTTACTCCACCCACAGAGTATGGCTTCCAACCTGAAGGTTCCAAGGGTCCATCCTCATGTTCCAAAATGGCTGCTAGAGCACCAGCCATCACATCCACTTTACATATAGAGAAAGGCAGGAGGGCCATGCAGCTACATGCGCTCTTTTCAAAAAACCATCTTGATAGTTTTACCCAGTGATTTGTACCTATATCTTTCTTTTTATACTAAGTGAACTTTATTTTCTTATTTTTTATTTAAATTATTTTATTATTGTTTAATTAAAGTTGTCTGTATTTTATACCCACCCCTCCCCTCTACCCCCTCCAAACCCACCTCCTTCCCTTGCTTCTACCCTCCCCCTTGGTTTTGTCCTATATTTTATTGGCAAGGGCTTAGTCACCTAGCTGCCAGAAATAAAGGGAGGTGGGAGTTTGCAAAACAAAATGCCTCATTTCAGCAAGGTGTTAAAAGGTCAGAAGGAATCTGCCCATCGAAGAAAGGGAATAGGATGTTCCAAGAAGTGGCAGCAGTTACAAATGTGTGCAGGTGTCAAGGAGAATGGGCTATTGGAGGAGTGGTGAGTAGATCCAACTGGCTCAAGTGTAGATTGTGTGTGTGTGTGTGTGTGCATGTGTGCACTTGTGCACACATGTATGTGTCTGGGTGACGGGAAGGGGTTAGGAAGAGTTCTGGGATGGGGGATGGGGTTTTACTATGGGAGAATGAATGCAGCAATAGGGAGTTTGGACATTGTTGTACAGGAAAGCATGAATCATGCAGAGACTTTCAGGGGTGAGTTGATCAGACATGGGTTTTGGAAGATCCGTCTGAACACCGAGGTCAGGAGGAGAAAGCCAGGGCGGGTGCTGGTGTTAGAATGGATGTATCTTGTCCACGGGGAGGTGACAGAGCATAACACCTACTGCGTGGGTGTTCGGATCAGGGGAGTGAGGCTGGCTGGGTAGGAAAGGGCCACGTGGTGGAGGCCTGGAGACTTGCTGTGCTAAGAAAGAGGGAGCCACTGAAGGTTTTGTGGTAGGCTTTCCTGGCTATGGGCTCTTCCGTGGCCAGTGGGTACATACCTTCACTCTTGCTTTTGGAGGAAGGCAAAAAGGACACTCACTTTGACTGATCACCTTCTACGTATTCAATTGCAGGCATACTGCCTCTTATCTCATTTTGCAGATCTGAAAATGAAAGCACAGAGAAGTTAAGCAACATGTCCACAGTCACACAGCTAGGAAGCAACAGAACCAGAGCATCCAGTTCCACCAGTCACCTCTGACCCTGCAGTCAGAGACAATATCTGACCCTGTTTCATAAGCTGGTTGCTTTTACTCTGTGGGATTGTTTTGTTTTGTGTGACCTGGGATTTGACCCCAGTGTCATGTGTGATCCTGTCTGGTGACAAGCCACAAATTTGTGAGCTTCTTTAACTTGTACTTATTTCAGTGAAGCCCTAAAGGAGTTTTTGACTAAGGCAGCAGGACAGGAGGACACGGCGTGGGCTGGGGGCTGGGAGACCATCTGTCTGGTCGCAGCCCAGCTGGTGACCATGCTGGTAGCCGAAGTTCTAGCCCTTTACTTCCTGTTCAACGTATTGTCCTTAGAGAACCAGAGAGTTCAGACTAGAGAAAAATTCTCCAAATAGCCTGTGGGTTCCACCTTCACAGTTCATGCCACACTCACTCATCCCCTATGCCATTATTTATTTAAATTCTTCTTTAAATATGTTTACCTTTATTCAACTACCTTTTACTCAGCTATGACTTAAATAATAAGGTCTATATAATCATGGGTTTTATTTTCTCTAAGTCACATTAAAATAAATTCTTAACTATAAACAAGATGAAGTTTGTCTTCATATAAATAATAATAACTAGCAACTGTTGAACTGAGCACTTTTCTAAGTATTATACGGATAAAATGAATATGAATTCACTTTATCTTGGAAACAACTTTATTAGGTAGTTACTTTATTTTCCTCCTTTTACAGATGAGGAGACTAAAGTACAGAGTGATTACATGACACGCCCAAGATCACACAACTAGATCTACCTTAAAGAATCTCATAACTTGCCCTGGCTGGTGTGGCTCAGGGGACTGAGCACCAGCCTGTGAACCAAAGGGTTGCCGGTTCGATTCCCAGTCAGGGCCCATGCCTGGGTTACAGGCCAGGTCCCCAGTAGAGGGAGCTTGAGACGCAAACGAGATGCAGCCGATCAATATATCCCTCGTACATTGATGTTACTCTCCCTGTCTTTCTCCCTGCCTTACTCTCTCGCTAAAAGTAAATAAATAAAATCTTAAAAAAAAAATCTTATAACTCTCCAGCAGCACCTGCTCCCACTTTGGGGAGCACAGTGCAGGTCCTGGCTCTGTCTGACATGCCACAGTCCTACGACGGATTCTGTGGCTGCAGGGGTGGCCGTGTGAGCTGTGAAGTGAGCTGACCTGCTGTGGCCCCGGACCAGGGAGGGCAGTGGTGCTCTAGGAGGGGACCTGCAGCAGCCACTAGGAGCAGATGGGACTGTAAGGGTGATGCTGACTCCCTGGGTACCATGTGGGAGGAGGGATGAGAAGCAGGGAGCTGGGGGGACCCCTGCCAGGAAGAGACATGGGGATTGGAAGGAGCCGTGAGGTTCTGCTTCAGTGGGAAGAAGGCTGCACTTGGCTGCCCAGCAAATCAGCTGGCTGCTGTGCCCTCCTTTCCATGAGCAAGTTAATAGACACTTATTTGGAGTTTTTCTTATTCCATCAGGCATTCATTTCTAGCAGAATGATTAACACCATTCCCAGCTTTCTCCAAATTTCACTCCCCTGGATGAGATGTCATATCAAGAAACTCTTGTGCCCAGGGCACTAATTACCTGGACCACATCCCAGGACACTGTGGCTGGCTAGGGGGATGCCGGTGACTCACCTGTGTTTCCTGGTGACAAATGGACTTGGCAGGGCCCCAGAACACATCAGAGCAGCAGGATCCTCTTTGCTTTGTTCCCAGCTGGGAGGGGGACCGCCCGGCCGCTTCTTCCTGCCGAGGCCCTCCCTCCTCCTTCCTCGGTGGGCTCTAGCTCCTGAGCTTCTGCTGGGGTTGCTGGCTGAGTGGCCTGCATGGCTACTTTGTCTCTCTGGGTCTTTGCTCATCTGGATGCAGTCCCAGCTGCCTTCGAGTAATTTGGAGGCACCCTGCAAAGGGTCCCTGACATTACCACAGCCCCACCCATCAGCTATGGTCAGCGCAGGCTTGTGATGGCTTCCTGCTCTGGCTCCCACCTAAGCTGCTTGGAGAAGCATTGTTCCTGCCTCTGCCTACCAGGTGGTGGCCACACCTTGCCAGGGGGCTCTGCCTGAGTGTTCCAAGGCCTCCAGTTCTCAGGCACAGGGCAGACTCTGGACAGATGGGAGGTGACTCACCTTGTCACCTGAGCCCCAGAGCAGCTTGCTGGGGTCCACAATCCTAGGCAGCCTGTCTTGAGTAGTTCCCTAGGCTTCTGGCTCTGATCTCTCTCTTTCCTGGGGCTCAGAACTAGCCAGGAGTCCCGGGGACATCTGCCCCATTCCTTCCTTATTTCTCTCACTGCCTCTGTCTCACTCCTTACCAAAAAGTCTTCTCTCCCACCTCGGAAAACACGTGAGTGGAGGCGGTGCGAAGTGACCTGCTGTGTGCGCAGAGGGGTACAAGTGTAGTGGGCGGGGGGTGCTCACTGTCTGGGTCTGTGCTGTTTGCTCTGGCAGTCACTTACAGTGTAACCAATACAACCAAGGAACTGCTTTTTTAAAAAAATTTTTTTATTCCAGTATACATTTAAAAACTAAGGCAGCGTGCAACACTTTCCACCCAACACACTTTATTGTTTTGGAAATGCTACAGTTCACTTGAACCTTTGCCTCCTAGAAGATCTCACTGTAGTTCAGCAGGTCCTTGGATAACACCGTTTTGTTCAGTGTCACTTTGTCATAATGTGCTGAGACGCTGCAGGAATTTAACTCTTGTTGATGTCACTCAGCCTGTGGTGAACTGGCTTTAATATACCTTGTCTTGCTTGAAGTTGCAGAACCGATCGATGACATTAAGAACTTACTGTATCGTAGTGCGTGTGAGAGGCCGGCACTGTCTCCGGCACCTCGCTAGTGCTTTTTTATATTTACTACTCAACGAGACGATAGTATTTGCATACATTGAGGTAAATGAAATACATTACTAAAATTAATTTCACCTTGGCTTTTTTTTTCATTTTTAATGTAGCTACTAGAAAGTGACACATATCTCTCACTTTGATTGGAAAATGTTGGTGGAGAGCAGAAGTCAGCGAGCTTTTCCTGTAAGAGGCCAGCTAGTGAGCATTGCAGATTTCGTGGGGCTCACCGTCTCTGTCTCAGCTCCTCACTGAAAATGCCGAAAAGGCCATAAACAAGACAGAAATGAGTGTGCGTAGGTGTGCTCCAATAAAACTTTATTTACAAAAACAGGCGGCAGTTTGCATGCGACCCGTGAGCTCTTGTTTGCAGACTCCTGGTCTAGAGTAACAGTGGGCAACCGGAAGTTGACTCTGAAATGCGAACTAGGAACTGAAGAGGATTAAATAGGCAGCCGGAAGGCCAGGGCAGGCCCTGAGCGGAGGATCAGTTAAGAAAGATCCTCCACAGTGAGGACAGGGAGAGAGGAAACTCATATTTACTGAGTGCTTAATGTGTGCCAGGCATTTTTCACATATTTTACTTGTATCAATGCCTTTCATTTTCTCCACAAACCTGTGTAGAGTAGATTCAGTTACCATCATTGCCCCCATTTCCTAGCCGAGGAGCCAGGATTCATGCTCAGGCAGCCTGGCCCGAGCCTACATGCTCTATACCGCCTCCCTTCCTCGCTGCATGTCTCAACACTTTCACCAGGTGGGTGTTGGTAACCTGATTTCACCGATGAACACCTGGGGTGCAGGGGCGATAAGAGCTTGCCTGAGCCCACATCTGGTACCTGAGCCTGCCCTTGAGCCTAAGTCACCTGCCTTCCGAGCAAGTCCTCCTTCTGCTGCGTGCCTTCTTGCAGGAAATGTTCTTGATGCGGAAGCCAGTCTTGATGCCTCCTTGTTCTGGGCGTTGACTGCCTGGCATGTGTGGAAATGGCAATGTCTTTTGGAGTGGGACCAGGTGCTCTCCCTGCTCCCCCTGGCTGCTGGTGGGAGCCCCTAGGGTGCTGGGGGCTGGGCTGGGCTCAGGGTCTCCATGTTACCCCCTCTTCTCATTACAAGCCAAAGAAAAGAAGGTAGCACCTTGGTACCCCACTTGAAAAAGTCACTTGATTTTGTGCTTTTCAGTTATCTTCCACTGGGTTCCTACTGACCCAGGGAGGCTGCAAAAAGCATGGAGTAGGGGCCACCAGAGAAGCATTTTCTTTCCTACATACATGTAGATTGAAGCAAAATGGGTCTCATAATTTATACACAACTTTATATTTTGTTTTTTTCTCTCATTTAATGTTATCATGGGCAACTTTCCATACTAATAAATATTTTTGAAACCAGAAGTTACAGTGTCTTCCCAGTATTCTACTTTATAGAGCTGTTGCGATTCCTTTAACCACAAATCCTTGCTGGGTGTTTAGGTTGTTTTGAGTTTTTTTGCTGCGATAAACAATGCTTTGATAAACATCTTTGTACCTAAGTTTTTGATCAGTTACTTTCCTGATCTATTCTAGATTTCTAGGAGCGGAATGACTTGTTCCAAGTGTGTAAAATTCTGAATGTGGACCCCTCCCCATTCTTGCCCGCTCAGTCAGCTTTAGGGCCCCTTGACCTGGCCAGGTGACAGGCAGAGAGGAAAACTGAAAGTCGTGAGAGAAGCTGAGTCCATTCCCATGCAGAAGGAGGGCCTGGATGTGTGGCAGGAGGAGGGAGATCCCAGGGAGAGGAGGGCTGAGAAGAGCTCAGCCGGAGAGGAGAGGGGGCCTGAAGAAGGAAGTCAGGGCAGGTTGGGGAAGGCGGGAGCCTGAGGTGAGCAGCTGTCCTGCGTAGTGACACTTGTAGACGAGAGAGCAATGGCTGGGGATATTTAGGAGGTGTGGCTAAAACTTGTACTGGGCAATTTCCCTTCACTACCACCTTGGGAGACTTCAGTCAAGAATTAATCTTAATTTTCAAAACTCAAGAGAGCCCTGGCTGGTGTGGCTCAGTTAATTGGGCATTGTCCTGCGAACTGAAGGGTTTCTGGTTTGGTCCCTGGTTGGGGCACATGCCTGGGTTGTGGGTTTAGTCCCAGTTGGTGCATGTAAGGGAGGTGGCTGATCGAGGTTTCTGTGTAGTGTAGATGTTTCTCTCTCTCTCTCTCTCTCTCTCTCTCTCTCTCTTTCTCCCTCTCCTCCCCTCTCTCTAAAAAATAAACTCGGGAGGACCCAGTACGTGTTTCTTTTGGGTGTACCATGATGCCGAGACAGGCATTGAGGTTCAGCTTTATTTGGGCTACAAGGTTTTAATAGGGATTATTGAGTTACCTGCCAGGAAAAAAAAAAATCTAAGAACTTACACTCTAAAACAGGACCGTGCTTTGTGGTACCCTCGAAACAATAATTTTAAAAGGGTGTTTTCTATTTAAACTGGGATGTGATGGTAAGATTACACTAGAATTTACAAGGTTTGATCCTGAGCCAAGATCTTATTCATCTGCTTGAGCAAGTCATGGAAACACTTGGGTCTCTGTCCCATCACTTATGTACCCGGATGGCCTGACCCAACCTTCCTCAGTTTGGGGTGTTGCTGCTGGACCCTGGGACATCCCAGAGGGGGTATGTGGAAGACCCTGCCCCACAGGCATCAGAGCAGCCAGCCAGGAGCAGCCTCGCTCCTGGCACTGGGTCCAGGGACGCTGCGGAGCAGTGCTGCCCGAGAGAAACGTGACACCAGCCACAAGTGTGAATCATGTGTATCTTTATACTTTTCCAGTCACCGCATTAAAAAACATCAAAGGAAACAGTTGAAATGAACTTTAATTATACATTTTCTTTAACACAACATATTGTTATCTTTTCAACATGTAATTAATTAAAGTAATTTATAACATATTTGACTTACTTTTATGTTACACCTTCATAATCCAGTGTGTATTTACCTTGGTAGCAAATCTCAAGGTGGACTAGCCACCTTTCCCCACCCACAGGTGACTGTGGCTTCTATGGCCGGCATGTAGCGCTAAAGCCTGGAGCCCACCTTCCTCAGGAGCGGTCCCGTGTGGGCAGGGTCCTGGGCTTCCCCTGGAATGATGCTGCCGGGAAACGCCGCATTCTCTACAGACTGCGAGGTGCCTGGAGCAACTCAGCCTAACTCAGTCACGTGTCTCTCTGCCCCTCTGTGAACCCAAATCCGCATCCTTCTCCCTTAGCATGGTCCCTGCAAAGCCAAGCAGCTTTTTATTTTTAAGTCCTGGTAGCCAAAAGTCAGATTCTATATCCTCCCCCAGAAAATGGACAGCTCGCCCTGCCCTGCGCCTCTTTGGGGAACAGCTTCTGTCCATGAGTCCGGCCACAGCCACTTGTCCTGAGTACCCCTATTTGAGGACATCAACCTTTATCTCATGGGCGCTACGGGGCCTTACCTTCCCTCACCTTTCTAAAGGGGGCTCCGCCCTCACTGGGCCCTGGGTGATTTTCAGGTCCCTTCATTCTGAAGAATACCCGTAAGTGTCATCTCCTGCAAGGCAACCTGCTATCCTCATTAAAAGGGGTAAAGCTGATGACCTTGAAGGTCCTCTCCGTCTCTGGTGGTCCTCATGCTGTTATTCTCAGGACCCAGCACTCTCAGAAAGTTTGGGGGAAAGATGAGTGTGTGTGTGTGTGTGTGTGTGTGTGTGTGTGTGTGTGTAGGCACAGAGTATCCTCAAAGTGTCCTGCCCACCGCCCTCTCATGTCTGGCTCCACAAGCCCCTCCGGCCTGCCTCTCCCAGCCTCCCTCCTTCCCACTCTCCTTTTGTTAAGTGGCACATGAAGATATCATTTATTGTAGAATTCTGACAAATAAAAGCCATTCCTTTGATTTACAACCCGCAACCTCTTCTCTTTGAGTCAACGTGTGAGTCATCTCTTTAATGTGATACTTCCGAAGCGTGTGGCTCACTTGGGGGAATGAGTGTGGAATGAGCCCTTTCTGCCGGCCTGCCCCTGGCCTCTCACCGCTCTTCCTGGGCCTGACGCCCACACCAAAAAAAACCATAAAACAAAAAACACAAAAACCCAGCCTGTGACAGCCTCTGCCAAAGGGCTTAACTTGTCCTCCTGTGAGTCTGTCCAGGGACTTATTGTATATTGACTTCCCAGGAGAAGGTGCTGGGCCCCTGAGGACAACCTGGGCTCAGGTTCAGCTGCAGCCCCGAGGATTCAGTTCGGGTGGGGAGTCTAGGTTTGGGAACTGGCCCCAGGCACACTGTGAAGACCTCCTGCTGGGAGGGATGGTGATGGGGAGGGAGGCCGCCGCCCTCGTCCTACCCCAGCCCCCAGGCTTTTCAGTTCTTACCTGGTTACATCTCTCCTGCCTTCCTTCAGAGGCTCTGGTGGTTTCCCTTGCTTAACTGCTCCCGCATTCATTCACCCAGTAAATGGTCATTAAACTCCTCTCTGTGCTCACACTGTTTTTTTTTTGTGATGAAATGTACATAACCTGAAATTGACCGTGTTAGCCATTTTGAATGTGCAGTTCAGCAGCATTAACTGTCTTCACCCTGCTGCACAGCTGCACCGCCGTCCATCTCCAGAAATTCGGTCATCGTACAAAACTAAAACTCTGTCCCCTCAACAACACCTCTCCTCCCTCGCCCCCAGCCCCACACAGCTACCTTGTCCTTTCCGTCTCTGCATTTGATGACTTTAGGGACCTCACATGAGTGGGATTGTATAGTGTTGTCCTCTCATAACTGGCTTATTTTACTTAGTGTGATGTCCTCAAGGTTCATCCATGTGGTAGCACATGTCAGAATTTCCTCCCGTTTTAAGGCTGCATAATGTTCCATTGTATGGGTAGGTGTGATTTGGTTCGCCCTTCCACCTGTCGACAGACACGTGCTTGCCCCCACTTGTGGTTAGGTCGCACTGTTCTTGGTGCTGGGCACATGCAGGTGCACGGACATTCTTTGCCCTCGAGGGGTTCCTGGTCTAGGGGAGGAAGGCCGACCTCTGACAGCCAGGAAGAGCGCTGCATAGGAGGCCACCGTGTGACTCAGGGAGAGCTGCTGAGCTCTGCCCTGGACATCAGAGCAGGAAGGCTGACCCCTTGAAGGATGACAGGTGACAGAAGGACATTACAGCAAAAGGAACAGCATGTGCAAATGTTCAGAGGCAGGGAAAACTTGGTTCCTTCCAAACCTGCAAGTAGGGGCCTGACTTCAAACCAGTGGGCATGCTGAGGAGCAGTGGAGTAGGGGGGGATGGCAGCAGAGGCCCATCATAGGGGCTGGCACACCTCTCTCTATCCTGCCAACCCTCGGACACCACTGAAGGGTTTGAAGGAGCCCTTTCCAGGTAGAAGCGCTCACCTTGTGGCTGTGTGGAGGTCTTAGAGTGAGCAAGATATTGGGAAGCTGGAGGTGAGGCATTGCAGTTTGGAAACGAAATTGCTGCTGTAGTCTGGTGAGAAACAGTGTTGAACGGGGGCAGCCGAGTGGAAAAGATGCAGCCGTTCTGAGAGCACTTCAGGAGGAAGAACAGACAGAGCCCAGGAGCTGTTCAGCTGTGGTGGGTTCATTTCATTTCAGCCACTACTCATGAAGCTGAGTGAGGCCATTAAGAAACAGCATCTGCAGTTTAGTATGGAATGAGCAGAAGGGAGGGATCGGGAGTGACTTAGAAGTGTCTAACTTGGATGACATCACACCTTTTTCATGGTAACTTTCCCTGCTTAGTTGCATAGGTTCACCGGGTAGCAGCGCCTTTAAGCACGGTCTGGTCTGAGTTTACAGAAAAGGGTAGAGAAGCTCAGAGAGGTGCATGATCTACCCAAACACACACAGCCAATTCCTTTCCTTCCTTAGGTCGGTTGTAAAGCCAAGTGAAGTTCCTCCACCTGCTACGTAACCCTTCAGTTTTAAGAGATTTTTATTGTCAAGTCACCAGTCGGAGATCTAGAGATGTTAACAAAATTACAAACGGTGGGGAAGCAAGAACTTGTAATTAACATTCTCAGTTTCTGTTATTCTTGCTCTTCATTTAAATGTTGGCGCGGCTCAGCCACTCAGCATGCTCTTCTTTCTCAGACACTTGCATTGGCATTCTCTGGGGAGAGCACTCCCCACACTGGCAAGGAAGTTAGCCTGGCTTAACACAGAGCTCCCCCTTGCTCATGAGAGAAAGGTGCCAGTTTGTGGGACTGACCTGGCAGCTAGTCTGGGCTGCTAGGGTCCTGAGCCCCAGACAGAGTCAGGCCGACCACCCTGGGGAGCTCCAGTCCCTTTCTGTATCTGCTTCTACTCTCTGCTCTGATTTAAGCCTGTTCAGGAGAAAGGTCTCTCCCTCATCTTCCCCCAGAGCTTCCTGTCAAAAGAACCTGCTCTGATCTAGAAGATTAGGAGTGGCCCCTGACCATTGCCACTTTAAGACAGGGAATAGCTCCACAGTCAGTCTTAGAGTGTCCTGTTTCCTGTCCCTCCCCGGGTTCAGCCTCTACCAGGCTAAGGCCTGGCTTATCCGTATTCTGTCATGGGTGCCCTGGCGCTCCTTCCTGGGATTTTCCAGGAGCTGCCACTCCCCCAAGGTGCTGGCCTTGAGCACCTGGTTTTCTCTTTGGCACACGCCTCCACTTGGCAGACAGCGACCTGGCCTGCCCCATTCATCTTCGCGCCACTCCAGGTCCTGCCACTCCAGGTCCTGCTGCCCTAGGTCCTGCCACAGCTCCAGCTCTCTCCGTGGCACATGGGGCCTCTCTGCACAGTGTGAGCTGGCTGCTGCATCTCTGGCCCCTCACTGCCTCTGAGCTGTTTTGCCCTGGTCCTGCTCATCCATTCTGAAACCTCACTAGCTTGTGGTGGGTCTGGTTCCACTGTAAGTGAAACCGTTTGTCCTGAGCCCATCTCTGGGCCTGTATGTCATTTTATTTACTCTTTTCCAAACCCAAGAGAGACAGATTGCCAACTCCATATTAAAGTAAGGAACATCAGGTTCAGAGAGGTTAAGTCATTTGCCTAAGAACACCCAGCTGGGGCTCAAATCCACACCAGTCTGACCCAACGCCTGTACTCCCCATGCATCTAGCACCCACTGCTGGCTCCCTGGTGATGGGGGTGGGAGAAAGGACTTTCGTTCCCTTAATACTTTTCCACTCGTATTTGTAGAGCATTATTCCATATTCACATTGTACATGTAACTCATTTGCTCTTACAACAGCCCCTATATCCATGTTTTCCATTTGAAGAAGCTGAGTGTCACAAAGGACAATTTGCCCAGGCTTCCCCAAGCAGGAAGTGGCAGAGCTGAGACTCAGATCCAGGCAGTCTAACTCCAAAGCCAGCAGCCTCATCACTGTGCTGCAGCCACCTCCCATTGGCACTAGGAGAGCACAGGGGCATGGAGAACAGACAGATGCCCCTGGGCAGCTGAGCCCTTCCTGAAGGTGGGGGTGGGAGAAAGGCAAGCCAGGCAGTGGGGGCTGAGCGGTGACTAGAGCCATCCAGGAGGCGGGTGCCTGGGGAGTTGGAGAGTCTGAAGCAGGGAGCAGAGGCCCAGAGGTGTGGGGCTGGCTGTTCTAGCCATGCTGGCCTCCTCACCATTCCCCGAACATGCCAAGCATACTCTTGCTGCACGGCCATATGCCTAGGCTGTTCCTTATGCTTGTGATGCTCTTCCCCTGCCTTACTCTCTCTCACCTTCCCCTGTCTGCTTGGATATCTCCTTGTCTGAGAGATCTTCCTAACCAATCTATTTAATAGCATCCTCATCATGTTCCATCCCCTTTCCCTGTTGTATTTTTTCTTTTTACTAGTTAGTTACCAGCAGCTGATCTATTGCATATTAATTTGTCTGAACCACTAGACTATAAGCTTTCTAAGGGCAGGGACTTGGCCTGTTTCACTTTCTGGAATACACCCAGTCCCTAGGACAGTTCCTGGCTCATCATAGCCCTGCTCCTGCTCAATCAACATTTCTTGTACCAGTGAGTGAATGAATGAATGAGTAAGTGAATGAATGAATAAATGAATGAGGCAAGAGGCCAATCCCAAGAAGTGTGATACACTGTTACAGCAGGACCAGCTGCCAGGCTAACCTGCCCCACCCCCAGCAATATGACCAGTAAGTTCCAGAGGTAAGGCTTAGCCTATAGCTGGGGACTAGGGGGGCTCAGCTGTACTTTCAGAGAGTCACTATCATTTCAGGTGCTCTCAGCAGGGGCACCCTGCTTCCAGAGGACCATGGTGTGCCAGCCTAGGGTGAGCTCATGGGGCTGAGTGGCAGGCATCTGAGACTCTGTCCTGGGGCCTGCAGGGTCTGCTGTACCTCCCTGAATGTCTGGGCCACTGTGATAGGGAAATAAGCTTCCCTTTCCAGCAGGGCTGAGACAGGCCACTCAGGAGGTGTGCTGGTCACTGAGGGGCAGAGCAGACCCAGTCCACTCAAACTCCAGGCAATAAGTACCCCCACCTCAGCTTGTCTCCTCTCCCTGCACTACTTACTGACAATGAGGGGAGAGTCAACTTTTATGTCTGTGCACAATGAACGGCATCATCTACTGTCTTCGAGCCTTTGCTATGTTGACTAGAACATAAGCTCCATGAGGACAGGGGTTTTGTCGGTTTTACACAATGACTCACATAGCAGCTGCTCCGGAACCACTCATTGGATGAATGGGTCTGTCAATTGTGTGACAGAGTCCAGCAAGAAGCACTCAGGAACCCCAGTGCCCGCTGCTGGTGTGGGGCTGCCTTGTACCCTTTCTGACAAATTCACACCTTTGTCTCCTGGTGTCTTCGCAGAGGGTAGGGGGTGGGCCAGGTGCACGGTTGTGAGGTGTACGTGACTGGTACGTGTAGTATGTAGGATGGCACCTGACATAGGCATCAGCTCTTATAATGAGCTGCTACTGTTCCCTTTTGGCAGATGATGGCCTTGAGCTTTGGTGAGGTCTAGTAAATGACCTGCCTTGATCTTTAGACTGAAGCTCTTTTCTCTGTGCACTCAGGAAGTCACACTTTTGAAACTGGTCATGTGTCATTTGAACTTACTCGATCAGATCAGGGAAGGGTGTAAACCATTCCAACGGGGTGTTAGCTACGTAATAGTTAAATATCATGGCTCAGAGTTTTGGCTTCACTGGCTGATGGGTTTGGGGATTTATTTGCAAGGGGGCCTGCAGCTCTGTTGGCCTGCCCCACTCAGCCTGGAGTGGGGGCTGGGACAGAGAGCCCTTGTCACACGGCCATGATTCTGAAGCTAACAAACGCCCAGCATTCTCACAGACAGGCTGGAGAGATGGGGCAGCGTGGCCAGAACAGCTGGGTGGAGGCTGGTGGCAGGAGGCAGTGTGAGTCCCTGCTTTGTTCCTGGCTGGTCATGGGAACAATCAGGAGCATAGAGAAGCCCCTTTCCTTTCCCTCTGGGCCACAGCCCAGGATTTGGAGTTTTCTGCTTGCTGGCTAAGGAGAGCCTCTGGGAGAGCCCCAGATCGGCCTCTGCACTGAGGCTGGCAGGCGACCAGGGCTGCCTGGCCTGGGCCAGGCCTCCTCACTTCCACAGCCCCCCTGCCCCTGGGGAAAGAGACCCTGGACCAGGATTCCCAGTCCCAGCTGCTGTGCCAGGGCTGCTGCTTAATGTGTATGTGGCCTTGGGCAGGTCGCCTGCCTCCGGCCCCGCAAGGAAGAACTTAGTTCCATGTCTGCCGTCTAGTGTATGTGCCACACACAATAAAGATCAGCAGAAGGAAGAAGCAGGGAGGAGTAGCAGGTGTTCCCTAAACACACAGGGCAGCTGCAAGGATTTACAGAACGACGGCAGAGTGAGTGAGTGCCTGTTTCTGGAGCTCCCTTCTCTGGTGCTCTCCAAGTGAGCAAGAGTCAGAAAGGAAGAAGGACATACCTTCCTTACCGAGAGTAGACAGTAGCCGCAGCCTTGCACCCCAACCCCAGAGAGAGTCGTGAAACACTGAAATCCGGGTGAAATGAAGAGGGCTCCTAAAAGCCAGCACCACCCGAATGGCTGTCACTGACTCATCTGCAGCCACTCCCGCTGCACCTGCTTAAGGACAGGGCCACCTTCCCTAAACAGACAGGCAGACAGACTCAGGTCCTCCAGGGCCAGCAGTGGAAGAAGACCCCCTTGGGTGCTCGGTTGGCCTGCCCCTGGCCCCTGGAGCATGCTCGCGCACCCGTACTCGCACACCATTGCCCTGAACGCTGGCTCACGCGTGGGCACTGCCCAGTGGTGCCTGGCACAAAGGGCCTGCTTAGGGAATGTCCATGCAGCTGAAGTCACAGTCTCTCTCTCTCAAGAGAAGACTCTAATTTTTCTCCATGGACCCTCAGCAGGCGTTTAAGTTCTGAGCCCTGGCCATCAGTGACAAGAACGGGTTTCTTGCCTCTGTGAAACTCTAAAGTCCATTAGATTTTCTTTTCTGGACAGGACAGGCAAGGCCTGCTTGGGCAGCCTCTTTGCTTTTGTGCCTCTGACTGAGGGCTTTGTTTACATGCCAAGGGACTCATCCCTTTATTATTATTGTTATTTCAACTGCAGGAAGCCCAAACATTTGCAGATTTCCCCTTGCACTTCTATTATCTATTCATCACTGACAGAGAACGCATAGAAATGGGTGTAGGGGCTTATGACTGGGTCCATGGGCAGCTCCTGGGATGATTCCAGAACTCTCCATAGCTGAGCAAACAGAACCCTGGGACACTGGGTTCTCTGCAGAGTAATGTGCTGGCCCTTCTGGTGGTTTGATGTCAGGAAAATGTGGCTTATTTTGCCACTTAGCGGGTCCATCTAATCATGGAGTCTGTATCGGAAGCTTAACTGTCAAAACTGCCCTTGCACCCTCATGCAGTCCAGAGGTGATCTGAAAGAATACCAGACTGTTTGGGGTACCTTGAGGCTTTCATTTTAATTCTGAAGCCAACAGCTCCGCTAGAAAGAACGAGGTAATGTCTGAAGCTCCTCTTCAGGGAATCTATTTTGATTCAGGTTTATGTGCTCTCTGGAAGTGACTTCTCCCACAATGAGTACCAAAAGCGAAGGCTTTCGATGTTTGTAGTACATTAAGAACATGGTGGGTGGGTGCGTAGATGGGTGGATGAATGGAAAGAGGTGGAGTGAGTAAGTGAGTGAGTGAATGAATGAGTTTGTCTCAGGTTTCATGCTTGAACACCTGGAAAAAGAATGAGGTTTAGTTATTCTATTTACCAAAAACAGTAGTTGTAGAACCTTACAGGAACACGCACACGTGGTCCGAGTTGGACGCAGTGTTCCTGAGATCCCACATTACCCTAAGATATGCTATTTACTCATACTCCAGATTGAATAATTCCTCTTATGGGACAAAATATGCTTTTCTTTCTATTTCTGAATAATTTACCCAGAAACCATTGGAGTTCTATAATACTGGGCTAGCCAAAAAGTCCATTTAGTTTTTTTTCTGTAAAATAAAAGACACATTTTTCATTTTCACCAATAACTTTATTGATTTGGATATTTTGAGTATGTCAGCTGTCTCCTATGTGGTGTAACGTTGACTGTTCTCAGTTAATGTCTTGATCTGATTGCCATCAACGTCAACTGGTCCACCCGACTGTGGAGCATCATCCAGTGAGAAATCTCCAGCACGAAACTTCGTGATGCGTCAAACCACTTTTGACACATTTGATCAGTCACAGCACCTTCTCCATACACTGCACAAATCTTTACTTTGCGTTTCCGTTGAAATAATAAAGCACAATATGGCAAAAATGTTGCTTATTTTCTTCCGTCTTCAATATTAAAATGGCAACACAAAAATTCACCAATTTTGGTAAGTCTTTTAAAAATGCACGCTGACAGGACAGCTCTCACGATACAGTCTAACAAAATGGATCTGAGTCAAGTTAAAGGCAACGAGGCGCTGCGAGAACCGTCGTACGGAAAAACCAAATGAACTCTTTGGCCGACCCAATGCATTCAGCCAAAGGTTTATTGATTTTAAGCCTTTTTGAAAAGTTTATATAAAAATATTTCTAGAAAATCCAAATATCTACTAAGTACATGTCCATTATATGCTTGAATTCTCTTTAAAAATGATGTTTGATTAGAATTAATAGACCTTTAAGATCTAAAATTCAATTCATTTTTATTCTTTTCAAAACGTCCTTTTCTCCCATTGCATCAGTCAGCGTATGCTGCCCTGACAAACAACCCAAAATATTCATAGCTTAAAAAATAAATAACTAGTTCTCGCTCACTTTACACGAGGCCTGTGGCACCTCTGTGCTCTGAAGGTGTCCGCATGCCCCTGTTCCCGTGCCCCACCTGCAGGAGCAGCGGAACCTGAGACGCACCGTTTTCTTGTTGCAGAGGGAAGGCTCAAGAGCCTCCTGGCCGCACCTCCCACCCATCGGAAAAGCTTCTGCTCAGACCTGGCAAACATCACATCCTCAGTCGTCTCACTGAGAAATCTCGTCGCAGGGCCAAGCTCAGAGCCAATGAGGCAGAAATACGTGCTCCCGGGACACTAGGGCAGATGCATGAGAGTCACAGGGATGTAGAAGCAAATTGTAGGAGGGAGTGAACAGCAAGGAATGTTAATTCGGTCCACCACACCCGTCTGTTTGTGTAATGAGTTCTTGGTCTTTTGGTTAAATTCCAACTTCTTTGTTGATAGCACTGAATTTGTCTTTAACTGTCAAGTCTCTTTCACAAAGAGTCATCCCTGATCTGTGACACTTTCTCATTTAATCTACTTTAAGGTTCTTGAATCTACATAAAGTAAAGTTTTCTATTTGGGTGACTGAAGGCCATATGATGCGGAAAGCATTTGACTGGAAGTTTAAGGACTTAGGCTCAGGCCCGGCTCAACACTTAATTAGTCAGGCAGGATTCTCTAGGCCTCGGCTTTCACATCTGTGCACACAGAGTGCACAGGAGTAGTGACTACAGGAGTAGTGAGGAGAGAAGGAAGCACCAAAGAAACATATGGTTGGTAAAGGCTGCTTTCAAAGTGTCACTTAGAACCGTGTTTAGCGATTGGCCAGGACTGATGCAGGCCATGGACCACAGCAGCATCCTGAGGCCCATGCTGGACTGTGTGGGGGTCTGGGAAGGAGGAGGAAGGGCAGCATTTGAGGATGCTCAGAGCAGTGCCTGGTACAGAGGAGTGTCAGCATTCTAGCCACTGGCACAGTCATTGCAATGCACCCCAGTGGCATGCCAGCCCTGTGTGATTTTTTTTTCATATTCCTGTGGATGAAAAAAGGCAGGGTTGCCAAGCAGAGTGTTAAATTAGGAATCACAAGACATGAGTTCTAATCTAGGCTTAGTCCAACCAGTTACTTAGCAAGTTACTTAACTCTTATGTGCCCAGTTTCTCTAGCTGTGAAATGCAGGAAACAGCCTCTACCTTACAAGGATGAAATGGGGGAATGTGAGTAAAGTGCCCAGTACAGCATCTGGCTCGCCAGTAGGTGTTTTCTGAATCTGCATCTAAACCTGATCATGCCATGACTTGAGTTTGGGTCCCAGTTCTACCATACACTAATTCTGTGAACACCTGTTTCTACTTTACACTAGTTCTGAGAACACCTGTTTCCTATAAGTTCCATAAAATGGGTCAATCTATGGGGCAGATGAATGATTCATGCAATGTGTTTGGAACAGTGCTGCCTGGTATTTAGTAAGTGCACAAATAAATCTTATTTTTACTCTCCGTTGTTATGATCTCGGTGTTAGTTTGCTCAACCCATCTCTGTCACTGCTTCTCCCCGTCACTCCCTTCCCTGTCATTCCTGATGTATTTTGCTTCTAGTGGCTGTCATATTCTTCCCTTTTCTTTATTCTTCCATTTTCTGTTGTTTTGGACTTGTCCCTTTCCCTTCCATTTCTCCTGCACAGCATAGGATTAGCTTTGAGAACTGGAATGTGGTTGGCTGCAAGTAACAGAAACCCCTTCAAGCTGGCTTTGCTGACTTGGAAACGTACACCATCACACAGAGGGAAGCAGGGAGCTCAGTGGTCCAATCAGCCATAGAGACATGTGGTTCAACCCATCTCCACCCTCCTGTGGCAAGATTGCCCTTGTAATTAAAAGAAGAATGCCATTTAGCAGCTGGAGCTAAATGTTTCCGGTTCATGCTCAGGTGTGGATAGATATTGGCAGAGAAAGAAAGCACGAGCTTGAGTCATTTTTAACATCTTCTGCCAAGGGTGTGGCCCAGGGGAGTGACCAGTGAGAACCAGGAGGTTACACATGCCCCAGACTGAGATGGCACCACTCCACGCAAGAGGCTGCAGAAAGAGGCCCCTGATGACAGGTAGAAGTCACTTAAGAAGCCAAACTGTCCCAGGAGTCTCCTTAAATACCTGCCAAGCCCCTAGGGAAGCACCATCAGCTCCTGAGAAGAGCATCAGTCAGATCCAACCTTTTCTGCCCCTTACCTCATCCAACCGCCCCCACCCAAACCAAGAAGGAGCCAGAGGCAGCCTAGCAAAGAGGGTGGACACACTGGAGAGAGGGGAGAGAAGATGACAAGCAAATTGCTCGCCCGTGGCCTGTGGCCTGTGGCCCGTGGCCCGTGGCCTGTGGCCCATGGCCAGCCTGAAACAGGCCTGAGCTGGGGAGGGGAGAAGCTCTAATTCAGTTAAAGCTAAACTTTTTTTCTTCTATTATTATTACTCCAGGTTAGTCTTAATTACTAATGAAACTGTTTTATGAGTACAGGTGCTCATTTGTTTAGTCAAGGCCTTCCTAAGCCATTAGGAACATTATTTTTAAAAAAATTTTTTAAATACCCTAATGTTTCCAAAAGAGTTGCAAAGGTTAGTTGCAAAGAGTAGCACCTCTAGAGCAGCATTCCTCAATCCCTTATTTCACCGTTGCTCCAGCCCCTCCAGGAGCCTTTTCAGATGCTGGCTTCTGGGATGGCTCTCCCGTGACATTTTAGTGCCACAGACAGGCTGGGTGTCTATTCGTGTTCTGGGGCCCTTCAGAGGCCCACACTCCATTGTAATCACCACGACGGTTTTCTGCCCAACAACCTCTGACACCCTTAGAATAGCCATTTCTCCAAGGAGCCCTGAATCTTAGAAGCTTTTAATTACCCAAGAGTGACCAGAAATGTCATGGGACGTGCTCTCAATTTCTGCCAAAGGGCAGAGGACACCGGCTCTTCAGGGTAGGTTAATGGGACAATGGGAGATAAAAATGCAGTTGCTTTTTGATGCCATACTAAATGGCCCCTTGCTCAATTTGACAGTAACCCTGTGTCACCCCCTTGTAGGGTTGACCAGATGGGCTGAAGGATGTGACATGCTTTGGAAAGGGGACACAGCTTTCTGAGTGCAAAAGCTAGTTCCCGTGGCCAGCTTCGGATACTTGTTTCAGGGCCCGAGATTCCTGGAAGTCCGTTTTGTGTGTGATTTTCAGTCTCTCGGGTCCTTGATGCTGAGAGATACTGATCGGAAAGGGCCTGCATTGCAACACCCTGGCCAAGTCCTTCTGTGGCAGAGTGGACATGAGGTCAATGGGATTTCCTGACATTGCATGACTGTTCTTTCCTGTAACAGCTGGAATAAGGAGTCTTGTGAGGGAAACTCCTGGACACCTGACCATGCTGCTGGCCCCAGGCTTGAGGAAGAGCCCTGAGCTCAGAGGTCAGATTTCACTGGCACCTTTCTAGTCAGGCTCAGCAAAGCCCACAGGGCAGAGTTCCAGGGTGTCCAACCCATGGCCCAGGATGGCTATGAATGTGGCCCAACACAAAATCATAAATTTACTTAAAACCTGTTTTTTGCTCATCAGTTTTCATTGGTGTGTGTGTATTTAATGTGTGGCCCAAGACAATACTTCTTCTTCCAGTGTGGCCCAGAGACGCCAAGAGGTGGGATGCCCTGGGAGATGTTCGGTGAGCTGTTTAAGTTGCATTTGGAATAGCACAGGCGAAACCCTCACAGCTTCCTCTCTGCGAACTCCCAGCAGCCGCAGCAGCTCCTCAGCTTAGGTGGAGCAAGGACAGTTCCTTCAGGCCTGGTGGCTTTCCTCCTGGCCCCAAGAAGAGTTCCTTTCATCCCGAAGAAGGGGGCTTCCACTTCACAAGAAGGGGAGCTGGTTAACAAGGGTCCATGCATCCAAGGAGCTGGGTGCTTTTGATATCCATTCCTTCCCCTCTGGGAAGATCAACAGGAATGAGCCTAAGATTCTGGGTCCTGAGGCAGAGCCTGGGGATAGCTGGGGCCACAGGATATAGGAGGGTGGACAAAGAGCTATACCATGGAATTCTGTGTTATCAGAGCTGGTAGGGCCCACACCCCTAATCCTTCATGGGTTGGGGGACAAATGTAAAGTGTTCCCTCCCCTGGGAAGCCTCTCCGGTGCTCAGATTGCCCACCTCTCATTGCTCTCTACACCCAGTCCCCAAGGAGGCAGCAAAGGGCTTACTGTACTGTGGTCTCTTTGTTGAAAATCCACTGCCCTCACGAAACTGAAGCTTCTTGGGGGTGGAGGGACTGTGTCTGCTTTGTTTCTGTGTTCTCTGTGACACTCATCACAAAGCTTCCTTCCCAGTGAAGGCTCAGTAGAACTTTGTGGAATTGGACATTGAGTCTTGAAGGAAGCTGAGTCGGGAGAGAGGACCACAGATTGGAGATGGAATCAGGGTACATGAGAGTGCCCAGATGAGATGTGGGTGTCAGATGGAGAGGCCAGAGACACGAGGGCTTGAGTGAGAGCCATCGTGAACCTCAGAGGACAGATGGGACCTGGGTCTAGTGGGACTGGGGCTGGGATCGCAGCCAGCTGCCAAAGCTACAGCCACATTTAAGGCTAATGTGGGGGTTGGTACAGAGTGTCCATTGGGCAGAACAATTTGAGGGAGACTTTCACGTTGTACAGTTGATTAGGGGAACAGCTATTAAAACCAAAAATGTCTCCAGACATTCCCAAATATCTCCTGGTGTGTTGGTGGATGGGGCAGAATCATGTCCCAGTTGAGAACCACTGCACTAACTCTAGGCCTGCGAGGTGCTGGTCTTCAGGTCATGAGTATTTTTCCAGTGGGGCTGCAGCCAGAGAGTACACACCACACCTGCCCCGCTCAGGGCTGCTCAGGCCCTGGGTCCACCTGGCCCTGGCTAAGGAACCCATCACAGGAGGCCACCATGGGGCGGTAAGGCACAGGCTGATAAGGCAGAAGCCAGTAACAAATTGTCACCTGTCCAGGAGGCATAACTCACCCAGCATGGGTCAGGGCAGGCTCAGAGGGACACTTGGGAAGAAAGAAGGAGCAGGCATTGCCCCACAGGAGATGTCATAACATGAAATCCTTACTGCCAAACAGGTAGGGAAAGACAATGGAATGGTAAAGTGGGAATGGGTCAGCATTATTGAGACCTGTTTGCTATGCCAGGCACCCTACGAGCCTTATAGACTTTTCAAACAGCCCCATTATGTTTATTCATTTATACCATCACCAATAAATATTTACCAAATATCTAGTATATGTGAGGAATGGTCCAACATGCTGAGGATACAGAGGTGGGGGCTTGGGGAATAAAACAGAAAACCTCCCTGCCCTCATGGAGCTTACGTTCTGGGGGGGAGACAGACAACACTCAGAAGAAAATAAGCCCGACGTGCAGCCTGTCATATGTGTAAAGCACCCTGGGGAAGGTGGGGGAAGGGCCTAGGGAGGTGTAGGGTTATGATTGTCTGTAGGGTGGCCAGTGAGAGCTGAAGTCTAGAGCTAGAAGTCCAATGTCACTTTGCTTCTTGCCTGAAATTGACCAACATAGCATTTGGTGCCTGAATCACAAAATGAATCAACACTAAATATTAACTTCCAAAGACTATGACGGCAAAGCATATTTCTCTGAAGGGAGCAAGGCTCAGAGACCTGCCCAGAGATACTCAGCAGATAGGGGGAGGAGCCAGGTATTGACAGACAGCTGGCTGACTCAACAGCTTGTGCTGTTACCGCTGGGCTAAGTTTCAGGAAACGTCAGGATTAAGCAACGAGAGATGAGCTCAGGGTAGGTAGATGGGTCCTCCCTCCCTGAGGAGACCTTACAGCAGAAGAACTATGAGTGAGGAAGGAGCAGAGTTGTAGACTGAGGGAAGAGGGGTTTATAAATAGCTGGGGAAGAAGAAGGCTGAAAAAGGAACAAGGATTGGTGGGGCCAGGGAGGGAAAGATTAATTAATTAAAATAAGCCCAACCACACAGTCATGCTTTTTTAGCACTCAGAAGGCTGGAACCTCCCTCCCCCAAATTTCTGGGAGCTCCCTACTTCCAGAAATAAAGGGTTACCCAAGAATCCTGAGAGGCAAGAGTGGAGGGGGTTGCAAACTCTCAAAGCCACAATGCTGCACCCTCTGAGGTTGGCTTGTTTAGCAGAGGGTGACACAGTTGACATCATGGTTTTTCTGAAAATGCAAGGTCACGGGCACCCAGCACCCATGCCACTGTCCCATGCAACACATGCCTGGGATGATGGCCTAAAAACTGGTTTTATGATGACCCCAAGTCATGAGAAAAAGGATGGCATTGCTCCGAAAACAGGAGCCAGTCCACTGAGCCAGGGACAAGTGTAAAATGTTATCTCTCTGCAGCCTCTTCTGGCCTCCTATTAGAGTTCTCAGCTGACAGATTGTCAAAAACTCCCCTACATGGATGTCTCCCCACTGAACTGCCCACCTCTGAGGACAGAGACAGAATTTCTGGGTTCCTCTCTACGTCTCCAGTACCTGGTTATGATGTCTTTCCCACAGGAGGGATGCAAAGTATTTGTAGAAGGAAGACAGAAACCTATTTCCATCAGAAAGGTTCAGACCAAAAGCTTTAGCCCTTGGAGAATTCATCTTCTGAATACAAAGCACCAACCCAGCAACCCAGGCCCTCTAAGGCTGGAATCATCACTCCAGACAACAGAGGCTGTACTTCTCCACCCACACTTCCTTTCAGGGGCCCCCACCTGTGTCCACCTTCTGGTTTACTCAGCATTGAAGGCTGAGTCTTCTCTAGCCCCTCCTGTCCTCACAGTACCCCCACCTCGTCCTATCGGTTACAGTGTTCAGTTGAATCAGATTCTCTGCTATTTCCTGCACCTGCCTCCTCCTTTCCTTTCTCCTGTCTTCCGATTTAGTTCAGGCCCTCTTAGGTGGGTAGGATGATCACCTTCCATCTGCCAGCTGGTTAGCTAGCCTCCCCTAACCAATCTTACACTCCCTCCTCCCACAGTCAAATCCCCAAAGCCCCATTGGGCTGTGGCTCCCCCTTGTTTTCCTTATTTGTGCACAATTCCCCAATGTTTCTCATGTGTCATTGCTTCCAGCCCACCCTTCCCATCTCATCTCCTACTGCCTTTCCCATAGGTACCCTGGGTACTAAGGCCCTGAGCCCAGCACCCACTCTGCTTTCCAGCCCCTGCCCCTTTGCTCTTGCAGAGTCCTCTGCCGGGCACACCCTTTCCTCCAGCACTCAGCCCCAAAGCCATGCCTTCTGGGAAGTCTTTCCTGAGTCTTCTACCTTCTATTGGTGGTGATCACATCCTCCTAGAACTTCCACGACATTTAACCTTCTTTTGTGGCATTTATCACCAAGTACCAAATTATCGTTATCATTGCATGTATCTTACCTCACCTAAAGTGGGCTCTAAACTTTATTGATTGTATGCTCCTCTAGCAAAAGTATTTTTGAGAACACACTTCAGCATGTATGTGTGTATATGTATGTATGTGTATATATATATATATATACACACACACTTATATGTAATTTGAACTACTGTACTAATATATTTTGAAGATACTAAAACACACACAAAATGGGAATTTACAAGAGGGTGTGATACACATGGAAATAGAAGCCCTGGTATTTTCTTCTCATGCCCAAAGAACAGCCTTGTGTATTGTGCTTTGGAGACCACTGGTCTAATGAGTGGCAGGTGCTCAGGCTGCAGGGGGCATGAAGTTGGGCAGCTTGTGGTGGGGAGAAGGCATCCAGCTGGAAGGGAAAGCAGGCAGGAGGGCCAAGCAGGCCTGGGAGAGGAGCCTCCTGGATGGCTGCCCCTGCCCACTGGATCCAGGGAAGGGCACAGCAAGCCAGACCAAGTGTGGCAGCTGGGGGATGATTCGGAGGACTCCCAGATAGCAGGCACACAGCAGCTGGGCAGGTGGCTGCTCCAGGATTCCAGGCTCTCTTCAGGCACCAAGCCATGTCCTCAGGGAACAGAGGCTTCAGGGCAGTGGGGCAGCTGTCAGCAGTATGTCACCTTGAGTGTGCATCTCAACCAACAGTGGCAGCTCACAGCAGAGACACTAATGCAATGTGAAAGGGAGGGTCCCAACCCCCATGGTATTTGATGGATGGGAAACTAAAGCCCAGGGGAAGGTGCCCAAGGTGACCATGGCACTATTGATGTGTGAACTCTCCTTGAATTTGGCCTCTAGTTTGTATGTTAGTGTTCACACTCTCAGGAACCGCTGGTGCCATTCTGAAGGCATGTGGACCCGGCTGCCCAGACCAGGCTGCTCCTGCAACGTTGAGGTGGCTGGGCTCTGGGAAGGAGAGGCAGAGTCCACTAATGCCCCAGTCCCCAACACATACATGCACATAGGCACACACATACATGTGCATATGCACACACCCATGCATTCACATGTGCACACACACATGCCCACCAGGTGGGACCTCTCTCTGTTAGAATCCCTTCACCAGCAAGTGTTCCTGTAGCCTCTCTGCCCTGTCACCTCCTTCACCAGAGTGGCAGAGAGGCAGGCATCAGTGCCTCCATGTCTGGCCATGAGCACTTCCTCCCAGAGCATGTTTCACTTTCAGTAAAGAGTGTGGTCTAATTTTGAGTGGGGAGACAGAGAGGTCAGGGTTGAAGGCTGGGGCAGTGCCTGACCCTTACCACTTTCTGAGCCACAGCAGAGCTGTGGAAAGTTGTGGTGACCAGGTGGCTGGGCCTTGTCACTGCTCTGCTCTCTCCTGGACTCAGATGTGACCTCTGACTATGCTGTTCACCAGACTGCATGACTGGGGAGAGGTGCTGTGGGCGGATTCTGGCATGGACCTCGTGCCACTGTGGGAGAAGACCCCCAACTCCAGGTCCCCAATGGAAAGAACATTTATTCTTTCATTTAGGCAATCAACAAGCATTTATGGAGTGTCCTCTGTAAAACAGGCCCTAGAGAAGATGCACACACACATACACAATAACCCAAGCTAAGGTCTACGCTCAGTTTAACGTAGGAAAGTTTGCACAAAAAGGCATGGAGCATAGAGGAAGGGTTGATGCAGAGGTTGCTGTACATTGACTTGTCCATGTGGGAGAGAAGAGTCCCAGCAAAGAAAACTAGAGGGAGAAGGAGAGAAGGTTAGGAGGGGCGGGCAAGAATGGGCGCCAGCTGAGAAAGTGAGCACACGCCCCCTCACCACCACTATCGCTATGGGTGGCAGCATTTTATAACAGTAGCTAAATTGGTATGGTTTTGCAGTTACTGTTTTGCATGAGTTGAGTAATTTAACACGATAGTGCTATGCAGCAGGTACTCCTATTCACCCCATTTTATAGGTGATGAAACCGAGGCTCCAAGAGGCTAAGTAATTGCCCAAGGATTTACAAGCACTGAGTGACAGGGATGGGCAGAGGCCTCGCGTCCACGACTCTAACACTTCCTCTCACCTTTAGTCTCAACGAATCACCGATTTGACATTCGGAACGCCTCATAAGGTCTTACACAGGAGCCGACGTACAAAGAAGCACACGGTCTCACAGCTCTTAGGGGTCATAGTCTGACCTACAATCAGGTCTCCTAGCTGCCCACATCTCTCTACGCTGCCACAGACTCCCGAGATGCTAGAACATAGGCTAGAGTACCAGTTAGAAAACAATATGGAGATTTCTGAATAAGAAAAACATAGTTACCCGTGATCTAGCAACTCGTGTCTTAGGTATAGACCCCACAGATTGGAAAACAGGTATTCAAACAAAAATTTGTATATCAATGCTCATAGCAGCATTATTCACAATAGCCAAAAGGTAGAAACAATCCAAGTATCCATCAATAAATGAGTGTATAAATGAAATGTGGCATATTCATACAGTGCAGTACGATTCAGCCAGAAAAAGAAGGAAGTACTGACACATGCTACAATAGGGATGACCCTGAAAAACATCATGCTAAGGGAAAGAGGCCAGTCACCAAAGAGGCATATATTGTACTGTTCTGGGTGTATGAAATGCCCAGAATAGGCAAATCCGTAGAGCTGAAAGCAGACTGGTGGTTTCCAGGGACTCAGAGAAGGGGGGCATAGGAAATGGCTGCTACTGATTAGAGTTTCCATTTGATGAGAGAGCTGTGGAATGAGAGAGTGGTGATGGTTGGACCACACTGATTTACTTGATGCCACTGAACGGTACACTTTAGCGTGGCTTAAACTTCCATGTTAGGTGTATTTTATCACAGTAAATAGGGAGTGGGGCGTCCTGGGGACTCACCGGGTACTTCTTTCTGAGAAAGCAGAGGGTCACAGTATGCTAAGGGAAAGTAATGGGGATAGTGCCCCTGGTTCTCTTAAAGGGACGTGTCTAAAAGTCCAGGAATGTCCTTAAAATGCCCTGAACTCTTGAGAGAAAAGGTTTCTTACAAATCAATAATTGTTAGCCATGTCAATTCATCACAAACAGCATAAAAACTACTAAAGTGATACTGTTAGATTTCTGCCCCCAGCCTGGACTCTCCCCGACTCTCAACCTCTCTGGACATTCTGTAAAATGACAGATTCCTGGGCCTCATCCACAGGGATTCAGGTTCAGTGGGCTGAGGTCGGGAATCTGCATTTCATGAAGCTTCCTGGGGATTGTGCTGCAGCCTGTCTTCAGAAGGGTCTTGGGGACCACGGACCTGGCCCACTGAAGTACTGAAGGCCGTGCATAAGGAACACCCTGGGTGACAGATGCATGTGCAGATTTCCGTCCTGCACCCACCCTCAGCCCGTCTCTGGGGCAGATGTGCACCAGGGTTGTCCCTTCCCACTCGTTCCCCGTGGGCCCCAAATCCACCACTGCTCCTGCTCTGAACAGCATCCCATCAACTCTCTAGCCCTTAGGGGTCCTCACTGTTGTCTTACTAGGTTTCTCGCTTTAAACATAGTGTCCCTCAGACCAAAGTCCTGGAAATTCTGCCCTTCGGAATGGTCCTGGGGCCCCACAAAATCTGTCCACTGGGGACAGGCAGCCTTGGTTGGGTTTGGCCCAACTGTGTCAACCTCAGATTTGTGCAGTTCAGACTGGAGGGCTCCACAGAGCATTCGACACTTTGTGTATTCAAACTCTCTAAAAATATATCTCATGAATAATACATAATTGTCATTAAAGAATAGAAAACACAAATAAACTAAAGATGATATGATTAATTAACCTAAATCTGCATATTCTGAGATAATATGTTAATATTTTGTCAATGACAATATTAACAAAATTAACAACAATATTAATAATTAACAACATTGTTAATATTTTGGTGTATAAGTTTCTAGACTTTTTCCTATGCAAGTGTGTGTGTGGGATATGTTTATTCCACAAATACTTGTTGAGTGGCTACTCTGTGTCGGGCACTGTACGGGGAGCTAGGAATCTGGAGGAAGTGATACTGACATAAATCTGGGCCCTTATGGCACTTACAGTCTATACATTTGTATGAACTGAAAGAAAAAACCATATGCTACTTTTAGGCAATTTTCCCCTTAGTATATTGAGAATATCTTTCTATATCAATGTATATAAAGCTACATCATCACCAAGATTTTAATCATTGTATACTATTCCATTGGGTATATTTATAATAATCTACTTAACCAATTATGGCATAAAATAGTTTGGTTTAATTTTTCACTATTATAAACAAGTTTGAGATAATCATCTTTATCTAGTGATTTTTGGTGCCTTTTTGATATTACCTTAGGATAAACTTGTAAAAGTGGAATTTGGGGGTCAAAAGGGTGTGTGTTTCTTTTTTTTCTTTCAGTGTGATTTTCAAGCCTTTTTATTTTGAAATATAATTATGGATTCACAAGAAGTTGCAAAATAGTACAGGGAGGTCCCATGTACTTTTCACCCGTTTTTCCCCAATGGTTGCATCTTATATAACGATAGTACAATATCAAAACCAGGAGCTGATGTCATTACAAACGTGTGCATACAGTCCTATGTCATTTTGTCACATGCGTAGGTTCCTATAACCACCACCCAAACCAACATACAGAATTACTCCCTCAACCAGCAGATCTCCCTCGTGCTAACCCTGTGCGGTCACACCCACCCTGTCCCCCGGTCATTCCCAACTGCTGCCAGCCACTAATTTGTTCTCCATCTCTGGAATCCAGTCATTTCGAGAATGTTATGCAAATTGAATCATACATTATATGACCTTTTAAGAATTTTTTTTTAACTCAGCATATCGCCCTTGAGATCCATCCAAGTTGTTGTGAGTATCGGTAGCCTGGTCCTTTTCATTGCTGGGTCGTGCCCCACGGTGGGAGTGGACTGCAGTGCGTCTAACTGGTCACCTGCTGAAGGGCAGTTGTTCCTTTTTTACAAATAAGGCTCTTATAAATATTTGTATGCAGGCTATGCAGGCAAACGTTTGCATTTCTCTGAGATAAATGCCAAGGGGTATTGTTGTTGGATCCTATGCTAAGTGTGTATTTAGTTTTTTAAGAAACTGCCAAACTGCTTTTCAGAGTGGCTGTACCATTTTACATTCCCACCGGCAATGTGCGAGAGACCAGTTTCTCCAAATCCTCATCGTATTTGATATAGTCAGTATTTTTTTTTTAATTTTTGCTCTTTTAATAGCTGTGCCATGGTGTATCATTGTGGCTTTAATTTGCTTTTGGCTAATTGCTAATAGAATTGAATTTTGTCCATGTGTTTGTTTGCCTTCTGTATATCCTCTTTGGTAAAATGTTTGTTAACGTCCTTTGCTCATTTTCTAATTGGGTTGTTTATTTATGTATTTTACTCTTGGGTTTTGAGAGCCCTTCGTATATTCTAAATACTGCCCTTTGTCGGACACGTGGTTTACAAACATTTTCTCCCCGTCTGTAGCTGGTCTTTTCATCCTCTGGTTTGGTCTTTTGTAGAGCACACAGTTTTCGCTTTGATGAGGTCCGATTTATTGATTTTTTTCCCCTTCTTTTATGGATTCTGCTTTTGAGGTCATGCCTAAGAACTCTTCACTCACCTCTAGGTCTTAAAGATTTTCTCCTATGTTATTTATAAACGTTTTATAGTTTTATGTTTTATGTTTAAATCTCTGACCCATTCTGAGTCAGCCCAGTTTGTGTTGAGTCCCACTGTTTCTGCCTATGGACAGTCCATGGCTCCAGCACCACTTGTTGGGAAGAAGGTCCTTCCATTCTGGAATTGCTTCTACGCCTTTGTTAGGGGCCAGTCCTTGTGTGGGGCTCTTTCTGGGTCCGCTGTTCTGTTCCAGTAATCCGTGCATCTGTCCTTCTGCTACTTCCACATCCTGGTTACTCTGATTGTATAATAAGCCTTGACATCAGATTAAATGGTGCCTCTCACCTTATTTATTTTTTCAGACTTGTCTCAGCTATTGAAGTCCCTTTGGCGTGTACTTTTGAAAGGGCTGTGATAACATATTACCGAAGTGCCCCAAAAGGTGGTGCTGAGTTAAACTTCCGCTGGCAGTGTACGGTGCTGTTTCCACACGCCCACACGAACACGGACTGTTATCATTCTTTTTAAATCTTTGCCTATCTGATAACTGAAAAATTAAATCACATTCTTATTTTAAGTTGCATTTCTTTGGTTGCCTTTGAATCTAGGCAGGCAGCCAGTGCTCCCAGATCTTAGGTATAAAAATGTGATAACCCTTAAGGTTTCAGAAATGTCCAACAGAGAAAGCAGATGGGTTTGTATGGAATCTGTTGATGACTCCTGTTCTTCCTTGCTTGTTCTTCTAGCTTCTAGAAGTGAAATGATCTATTCAGGGAGCCACATGTGCTCACCCCAGGCAGGCATCTTTCCATAGAAATTCTCAAATTTACCTTCAAAACACATTCAGAAATCGATTGTCATACCCCAGTTCTCATGGCGTGACTAGCATTGTAATAGCATCCTATCTATGAGTGTCCCGACTTCTACACTTGTCCCTTAGGACTTGTTCTCAAGCCAAAGCCAGAGGATTGTGTCTCAAACACAAGTCGGAGTCTCTCCTAGGCTCCATATCCGACCTTCTCACCCAGAGTGAAAGCCAACGTTGTCAGTGGCCTGCGCAGTTATTGTGCCCCCATCCTCACAGTCCCTGTTCAGTCACTCTGCCTTAGCCATCCTGGCCTCCCCATTCCTCCTCACATGCACCCAGAAGGCTGCGCAATCTTGGTCTCCTTTGCTATTTCCATCTATCTGAAGACAGTTCCCTCTGCCTGCAGTGGATCCCTGGGTATCCCCATGGCTCATTCCTTTACCTTCTCCCTTTTCCAAATTGGAACTCCCACCCCAGCATGCCCTTCTTACTCAGAGCACCCATCACCAAAGGACACATATGTACAGGTTTGTTCAGAAGGTATCCAGCCAATTACTATGAAAAATAGAGGCATTTACTGAAGCAGATACAGGATACAAGAAACATTGTACACAGGACAATGATGCCTCAGTCCCCTTTAAAGTAGGCACCTTGGGACCTCAGACAGTTCTCCCAGTCACCATCAGCTGCCCCATTGTATTTTCGTGAACCTCATCAACGGTCTGAAATCTCTTCCCTTTCAAAGGTGATTTTAGTTTTGGGAAAAGCCAGAAGTCACAGGGCGCCAAATCTGGACTATAGTGGGGCTGAGTCACCTGGGTGATTTCTTGTCTCACCAAGAGCTCTGCCTGCATGCCACGTGATGCATGAGCAAGAGCATTGTCGTGACGAAGCTGCCAATTCCCAGTTGCCCATAACTGCAGCCTTCTGAATCATCCAAATACTGTCCACAGGGGAACAATCAAGCTTAACAAAAAATTTCATGCAGATTCATTGCTGTACTCACTCAGTCATTTTGAATGCAATGACCACACAGTACACATGCTCACTCAATGGTGTCTACTGCCCCCACTGACCAGTACCATGAAGTTGTCATTGTTCACACATGCACATTCCAGTCCACGCTCCTTGGCTGCCAGGCTACATCAATGCTGTGCAAACCCTTCTCATTATGTTAATAATGGCTGGACTTTTTCCAGACAGACTCATATATTGTACTTGCTTATTTGTTAATTGTTTGCCTTCTCTCCTAGGAGGATAGAGATTTTGTTCATTTCTTTACCTACTGCTACATCATTAGCATCTAACACACTGCCTGGAATACACAGCTGGCGAATGAACAGCCACTGAGCAATCAACCCTGTATTTTAAACATTTAGGTTGTTTCTAAATTTACAACAAACAGAACCAGCATAAATATTTTTACAGTAAAATGCTCATACATAGCCATGATTATTTCCTAAACAATCCCTAAATATTTCCTAAATATTCCCAGGAGTAATTTCTAAAATTGGATTGCTGGTTCGGGGGGAGGTACATTTTAAATGCTTTTGACAGTTATATCTCCAGAAAGGCAGTATCAATTGCCATGCTCACCAGAAATGTGGGAGCGTGGCTTTTCCCTACACACTCACCAGCACTGGGTTTTGTCATTTTTAGAAAGTTTTTGCCGAGCTGTTACTTGCCACTGTGTTCTCAATGTGAGTTTCATACAAGGAACTTTGTGTAACTGGATCAGCAACAATCATTTTACAGCAATTCAGAGATCATCTTCCTATGGAAGCTTCTTGTAACTGTTCTTAATAACAGCCAAGGGCAGAGGCATGTCCAGACACGGAGCTTCCAGGAGTCTGACCCATAGTAAAGGAGGCACTCAGGGAGTTCGGGGGAGAAAAAGGAGGGCATATTTCTTAGCCCACTTCTCTGAACTGTTACTTTTCTCAGACAGGCTCTGAATAGGACCTGGAGAGCTAACAGTTCACGGTTGTGCTGTCTTCCAAAGACCTTCCGTGCTAATGGTCCTCAGACCGAGACAGCTTCAGACTCACCTAGAGGGCTGGTTAGAACACAGACTGCTGATTCAGTAGGTCTGGGATGGGGCCCAAGAATTTGCATTTTTAACAAGTTTCCAGAGGATGCTGATGCCACAGGTCCAAGAACCACACTTTGAGAACTGCTGGCCTAGAGGGTTTTTATGTTTCTGGTCTAGAGTTTTGATGTTTATTTTGTCTTTTTCCCACCAGTTCTTTCCCCCAGCCCTTTCAGGTCAGGTCAGGCGCCAGCTTCTGTGCCCTACGGGATCTCCATCACTGCATCAGTCACAGTGTAGGGATCTGCCATCTTTTCCCAGGTCTTTCTCCTTTCTTTGGAGGTGGGCCTTGGTGAGGGACCACAGTTCACCTCAGTCCCTTCAGTGTCCTTTGAACTTCCCAGCACAGAGGCCTTCAATGAAAGTTCCCCAGAGGAATGAGCAATGGCTGCGTGATCTCCGCTGGTGACTGCATCAGAACCGTGTGTGCCGACCAGCAGAGAAGCAAAGGGTAGAGGTCGCCCGGGGTTTGAAACTTAAGGACTATCCCAAGATCCACTCTCACTTCCTCAGACCATCAGATTCTGATGCCATCAGGAAGACATCCAGCAGTGAAACAGAAAACCAGCCCAGGGGGCTTGTTTCACAGGTGAGGAAATGGAGACCCCAGGATGGGGAGTGACTATCTCAAGGTCACAAACCTGAGTGATGACACAGGTGAGACTTGAACTCCTGGCCTCCCCAACAGCCCCCTACAGAGGAGGCAGCTGAGGAGATGAGTGTGGTATGGACTCAGTGCATAGACTTGGAAACTGACCTCGGTTCTCCACCCATCACAGGCTTCGGACACCTCACTTCAACTCTGAGCCTCTACTTGCTCACCTGTAGCCTAAGTAGAATACCAACGGAAGCTTTTGCGGGATTAAACAAGATCACCTGTGTGAGTGTCTCAGCACCGTGCCTGGCAAATGGAAGGCATTTGAGACCCTCCTGCCTCACATGACTTCTGCTGGACTGCCCAGTTCCCTGCCCCCTCCTCGGGGCAGTGGTTCTAAAGTGCAGTGTGGTCTCTGGCCCAGTGGGTATTACGCTCCAAGAGGAAGAAAGGGGGAGAGGCTGAAGAACTTCTACAGTTTCTTCCAGGAAGAACACACACCTGAAGGTGCAGATGGCACCTCATGTGATGTCAGCCTCTGATCACATTTTGTGAACTTCCCTTCTCTCCTCACCACATCCTTCTGGGGTTTTCAGTGTCAGAGCCCAAGTGGAAGGTGCAGGCAGAAGTTAAATATAGAAGGCACCTACTCACGGTGAAATGCGTGGGCTGAGCCTTGCGTGAGGGGGCGTAAGCACCTGCTAAATTTAGCAGCTTAACTTCCTCTCCTGTCCCCATACAAGCCATTATGCAAACAACAGTGCTTATCAGTTTCCCTCCCAGGACGACTTCAAAGGGTGAGAGGAGACCTTGGAAATGAAGCCTGCCAGTTCATCATGGTCCCTCGCCCTGGATGGTCCCACATCTACTACCACCTTTTACCCTCACAGCCATTCTGAGAGCTGGGCATTGAGGTGTTGCTGATGTCACTTTATAAATGAAGACGCCAGGCCCCATAGAGGCTGAGGGACTTGCCCAACAACATCACGGGGTAGAGCCCAGACAGAAGTTCAGGGTTTCACATTGACTCCCACCCATACCAGTTCGTGAGAAGCCCGGACGGGAGGGCCCGGGGTCAGGTAGCTCAGCGGCTGGCAAACAGTACCTGCTGTGTGGGTGTTCCATGGCGCCCTGGCGCACTTCGCTGACAACAGGTGAAAAGCCTGCACACTCAAAAGTATGGCCAGCGATGGACCAAAACCTTGTTGCTGGAAGTGTGGTCTACAGCCCGGCAGCCTTGGACTCATCTGGGAACTTAGAAATGCCGCGGCCCGGCCCCACCCCAGACCTCCTTAATAGATTCTGTATTTTAATAAGGTTTCCAGGTAACTTGGGGACATATGTAAGCTTTGGGAGCACTAGCCCTCTGATTTTCAACCTTTTTCATCTCATGGCACACATAAATTACTAAAATTCTGCAGTACACCAAGAAATAGTTTTTGCTGATCTGACCAAAATTATAGGTATATTTTGATTCATTCACACCAGAAAGCTATTGTTGTGTTGGATCTTGTCATTTTTTATTTGACAATCTAAGGGAAGAGAGGTCAGTGTCCCCGACTAAATAGTCAGGCATTGTGTGTTTTAAAAATTTTTGTGGCACACGGTTGAAAATCACTGCTCTAGCCTAATGCTTTGAGTGGTGCTTACTTAGTCAATTAATGGAATTTTATATTCCAGAAATTTGTTCCTTCACACCCTCATTTATTTAACTGCCAGTTATTGATTAACTTCTGAGTTTGAGGCCTCATACTAGAATCTGGGACAGAAAATAGCCGCTAACACTCGTAAGCATTGACCGTGTGTCTGGCAAGCTGGGGTTTATTAGTTTGCTTAACATTGCAACAACCCCATGAGGTCGGTGTGTGCACTTTGTAGACGAAGCAGGCCCGGAGGTTTAGTCAACACACTTAAGATCCTGGCGCTTAGTAAGTGGTAGCAGAGTCAGGACCCACCCTGGGGTCCGGGTCCTGACCAGGAGGCTCAGCCATCTCTGAGGACTGAAGAATCAAAGCAGTGTGACCCAGACAGAGCCCAGACTCCACGCCACAAAGGACTTGGAGTCCAGAAAGGATGGCTAGGAAGGAGCCGTCAGCTGCACCAGGGCTTTGGTTAACTTTGGCTCTGAGCTATAGAGCCACTGATTTGCATCACACCTCATGGTGTGTTCTGTGGAAGCCAGAGGCGCTCTGGTTGGGCAGGGGCGGCCCTCAGGTTGTCCCTCTCTCCTCCCCCACCCTACAGTGGTGCTCGTGATTGCATCAGCACCACAGTTAGTGTGAAGATGAGGCACCGAGAACAGCGCCTGGCAGGAAACAAATGCTCAGTAATGTTAACTGCCCCTCCTACTGTTGCTGTGATGATGATGATGATGATGATGATGACGACGACGATGATGAGGATGATGATGATGGCGGCATTACTCTAAAGTCTATATTCAAATGTTACCTCTCTGGTCACTTTTTAACAGTGGGTAGGCCACAGTTTCTCGTTCAATAGTGGACGGAATTGGGGCAGAGAGAAGAGGATGGTTTCTCTATATCAGGGACAAAGCAAGGATGCATCAAGTTTAGATGTGTCATTTTTTAAATAAAGCCAGAGGTTCTAGTCACCTGTCTGGTCCCTGACCCCTTTATTTGCTCTCCTTGAAGCTGAGGGCCCCTTGGCCTCACCCAGAGGCGCCCAAGACCAGCATGCTGGAGTCTTAGTCTCAAGCCGGCCTTTGTAAAGGCTCTAACTAGGCTCCCACCTTGCTTTTGAGACCAAGCTCACCCTTTACTTGGCATTTGTCAAGTGTCAACTCCACGGCAGCCACTTAGGACAAAAGACAAACACTATTTACACAGAAGCCATGTTCCTGCCCTGGCCCCAGCATTAAGGATGGAATGCCTTTCCATCCCTGCCTTGGTCCCTGTGTTGATAACATGCCTGGTTCTCCAGGTCCTCTGGGTCCTCTGGGTCCTTTGGGCCAGTGGCCTTCCTTCACCTGTCTACTTCCTTAAGATGAGCAAATGCTTCTGAGTGACATCACTGGGTCAAAGGAAATGGTACCTTTTAAAGACTTTTCATTCATACTCTTAACTGGTCCCCAGAAAGACATTATCCTAAAGATGTCAACTCCAGCATTGCTTTTTGTGTACCCAGCAACCATCCACCAGTAAGGGATGGTTTACATAAAATGTAAATCTATACAACACAACATCATGCCAGTTTAAAGGTGGTGACATAGCTGCACATTCCAATGACTTGAAAAGGCACTGATATGATACCAATAAAAGAAAAATGTAATACATCTAATAGACATAGAAAATAAAACTGAACAGCATGCATAGAAAAGGGTCTACCAGGAAAGACACACTTGCAAACAGTGGAAATCACTAGGATGGGATTATGGCATTTTGATTTTCTTTTTACCCTTGCTGAAGCGTTCACAATATGTATTATTTTTAAAATCAGAAAAAAATGTTGACTCTTTCCCTTTTCCTCATCCCCCTGCCAGAAGTGTGGGTGGGAGTTGCCAGTAGCCTTGGAGGTGGGCAGCGTCCACACTACGTCCTAGACAGCCGACAGCACATGGGTACGTGGTGAAAGCTGGCAGACAGAGGTCTGGGAGTTGGGGTGCCCTGCAGCAGTGCCCCCAAGGCCCAGTGTGTTCTCAGGATCAAATGCCTTCCTGGCCCAGAGCCCCCTCCCCTTCTTGGTCCTGGTTCTCATGAGCAGGGGTGGCAGCTCAGGAGCCATAGAGGAGCTTCCTGTCATTTCATCTTCTCCCCTTTCCCCTCCCCTCCTCTTCCTAACCCTGAGATCTGAACATAACAGTGTAGCTCCTTATCTTACCCCCTCTCCTTCCCTTCCCTTCCCTTCCCTTCCCTTCCCTTCCCTTCCCTTGCCTTCCCTTCCCTCCCCCTCCCTTGCCTTGCCTTGCCTTCCCTTCCCTTCCCTTCCCTTCCCCCTTGCTTCCCATAACCAAGCAGAAGACAAAGAGAAAACTTCGGAGCCACAGTCCCAGGCCCTATTTCCTCCACAAACACGTCACTCTGCAAAGTCCCTAGTTTATAATCTGAAAACAGGGCTGATGAAGAGTTGGTGTAAGAAGTAAATGGATAATGGTTGTGAAGTGATTAGTAGAAGCCCAGGCATTTGGTACCCATTATTACTGTTGTTTTTGTGGAAGATAATTTCCGTCTAAATACAATTAGTGGTTTATAATCTATGGTTCTTTTTACTGCATTAGCCACAGAGAGAAACCATAGGGCCAGCAGGCAGTACATCAAGTTATTTATGTAGAGTGAGAACAGAAAGGGTGGTGTAGCCTCCTCAGATATGCTGTTTAGGATCAGAAAGGACCTTAGAATCATCCAGGCTCAGGACATTCATTAGTTCTTTGTAACTTAGGCACTCATTCATTCATTCACTATTAGTTCTACTCGTTGAACAAATACTGATTGAGAATTATTGTGTGCCAAGGACCATGTTGGTACCAGGTCTCCTAGAAGCTACTGGGAGTTGTTGAAGCCCCAGGCAGGAGGCCTGTGACACAGCTGCCATGTCCCCCTTCTTGGGGGTGGGGTGGAGAAGGGTTGTTGAATTCCCTCCAGCAGAGAGGGGTTAGCCTCTGACCAGACCCTTCTTCCCATATCCCCACTCCTGCACCTCCAGTCTAATTCAGGGTTTTAGCCATCCACATCAGGCTGCCCTCCACTGAGGTCCACAGAGACATGAGCTGACTAAAGAGATTGAACCAGACCTCACAATGCCCCCTCCTTTTGTTCAAGGAAAGATACCTGGTGTATCCATAGTTACGATAAGAGCCCCATGCCAGAGGTCTCTTCTGCTCTGTGTTTCTCAGTTGTGAGTGGCCATGGCCCCAGGGTTCCGTGCAGAGTGCCTGAGGCCTAGGGAACCACAGCATAGAACTGGCTCATCTTTCGTTTGAAGAATGGAATCCATGGATATGTAATCACATACATACACATGCACACGCATAGATTATGGAGTAGAATTTTTACATGTTCATGGATCTTAAAGATAAGACAGGAGACTATAGGCAATTTGGCTTGTGAGGCCTGCATTGGGCAATGCCCCTGGACCTTCCAAGGAAAAATGTCCTGCAACTCACCCCTTCGGGTTACTGTAGTGGAAAAGTTTGAGAACTTCACCACGGTGATACCAGGTGCTGGCAACACCCTGCGTTCTACCTCCTCAGTGTGGCGAGTGTGAAGCGTGGGCTGAATTGGCACATGCCAGACTCCAGTTAGACATAAGGAAGAATTTTTTGACCATGAGGATTGTCAGAGGACTAAAGGAAATCACTGTCTCCAGGTCATTTGGGTTGAATGTCAACAGAGAAGAGAAACTTAGGACAAGAAAGCATCTCCCTCCTTTGGTGGTTGTGGGCCCCTGGCTTTTAACCAGAGCCCAAAACTTTCCAGAACCAGGATTCATGAGACTCTGGCTAATGTCTAAGTTCCCCAGAGATCTGTGCTGCTGGCTTCTTCTCTTCCTTCAGGCACCTGATTAGAAAGAACTCCCCTGGCCACCCTTTGACCCTCTGCCCCGCCTTCCACCCCATTATCCTCAAACAGAGCGTGGCCATCTTCACAGCGCTTGGCAGCACCTGACAGGCCAGATGTGCCTGTGCGGGGATGTAAGCTCCGTGAGAGCACGGGCTGTCTTTGTGTCCCTTCCTTGCATCAATACCCTCTATAAATCCGTGCTTAGTCAGAATCTTACTGACCGATACCATCTACTGAACAGAATTTGCAGAAAGCCAAAACCAAAACAAACAAGAAAACACAGCTAAATACAAGCACATAAGCTCCTAGTAGACATTTGATCCTTAAAACATAGCTTTCAAGGAGTGTCTGGAACTCGGCTCCATGTGATGTGATCTCCCAGAGTTTCTGCATCCCGCCCATCTGGCCAGCACACATAATCATGCATGGCCTTACATAGAAAATGGCTATCTCCACAAAGACTGGGAGCCTCCGCTATGAGGGACCTGGTTTGATTCAGATCTTCCCCTGCATGCAAGTGGCTCTGCCGGTCCTCTCAGCAAAGGTTCAGTGACATATATTTCAAAAGGCTGGCTGGTCTCTGAGCTCCACACAGTAGGGAAGGAATCTATGTGTTACCAAGAAGGAAGGGGACTAAAGATGGGAAAATGTGCCCTGGCCAGGCGGCTCGGTTACTTGGAGTATTGTCCCATACACCAGAAGTTTGCAGGTTTGATCCTCAGTTGGGGTGAGGACTTAAAAAGAAGGATGGAAAATGTTTGACAAGGGCTGAAGGAAGAGTGTTCTGGTTAATCCATTCCTGCTCAGAATGTTCAGAAGGCCCTCTCCTTGCCCTGTTCTTTTCTGTGTCCCGAGCACACTGCTTAAGCAGGCATGTCAACATTCCTGCAAAGGCACCTGATGGCAGACATGCAGGGAAGGGGAGCCAGTGCAACCACGGGATGCCTGCCACACTCAACTAAGGGCCAGGCCAGGTCCCCTGGGCCTAGAGCAGAGAGGGGAGCAAGGGGGGCTACCCCACATTCTGGTGGGAGAAAGGAGAGAAGCCTTTAGGAGTAGGTAGTACTCACCAGTGAAAGACAGTAACTAGCCCCTGGGGATCACCTCCAGTTGACCTTGAAGGCAGGGTGGGACTGGACTTGCAAGATCGGCAGGTGTTCCTCCGCCTTCCCGTTTTCCTGTGGTTTGGAGCTGCTCAGTGAACATGAGAAGTGTTTGTAATGGATGTGTTCCGTCAAATGGGCACTCACCAATCATTGATTGAACACATACCATCCATCCATCCATTCATTCATTTGTTTGTTCACTCATTCATCCATTCATTCATTCATCCAGTGCCTGCCATATGCTGGGCCTGTCCTGGGTGCTAGAAACTTGGTGGCACCAAGCAACACAGACAAAGCCCTCCCCTGTCTTCATGGAGCTCACGTGGCAGAGGGCAGTCGACAAGTCACAGCTCGCAGTTGGTGGGCCTCCACTGTGTGCCGGGCCCTGCTGAAGCACTTTGCAGACAGAATCTCTAAGTGGGGGTACAGTTCACATTTTGAGGGGAAGTTCTTTGTTGTGCGGGATGTGCGGCATGTTGTAAGATTTAGAGTCTCTGGTTCCTGCACCCTGTTGTCAGTGGCACCCTTTCCCATGTCCCACTCTGGACATTGGAGCACTCACATTTAAAAATGCCCCAGTAGGACGTGGTACTGTCCCCCATTAGAAACATGACATGATCTCATTTCACTCTCACAACAGCGCTGTGAAGTTTGTTCTGTTAGCAATTCCCATTTTACAGATAGTGCAACTGAAGCACAGAGATGTTAGCAACTTCTTCAAGGTCACACAGCTGGAGTGATGGATTCGAACCTCAGGACCCTGGCTCCAGGGACAGTGCTCTTCACTGCTCTGTCACAGCCTCTCAAACAAGCACAGAAACTGGAAATTCTAGGCAAGGAGGGACGCTATACCAAAAATAGATGAAGATGGCGTTTCCTATGTGTAAAGTGTCCTCCTGGCCCAGCAGGAAGGAAAGAGAGTATGAGGATCAACTGCAGGCTCCTCACAGTGCTTCACGCACAGGCATGCTGGACATACCACGAAAATTTCTTTGTGGGGGTGCACAAAGTGATTGTACTTTAGTGAAACCCTTTACCCTTACAGGGAATACTCTGCTTATTGAGCAATAATTATTTATGTGGAAGTCACTCACCAGGAGACTCACCTGTGGAACAGAGGGAAGGCCATGTGGAACAAGCCAGGTTCTAGGAAGGGAGGCAGCCTGCTTTCTCTCTCCAGATCCAACCAGTGGAAAGTGATTATTGAGTCCCTGTGCTGTGGGCTGAGCCGACAGTAATGGGGAAGCTGCGGAAGCTCCTCTTTTTTTGAGCCCCCATTGCAACTGGCATATACTAGGTATTCAAAGGGATGGATGCATGGATGGATAGGTGGATGGATGGATGGAGGGATGGATGGATGGATGGATGGATGGATGGATGGATGGACAGGCGGATGGATGGACAGGTGGATGGATGACTGGGGGGGTATATGGACTGAGGATGGACAAATAAACAGATAAAATTTGGTGCAAGCTCCACATGGAACTTCCAGTTACAGGGGTCAGGTATATTCAGGGACCAATTCTAGATGATATAGAATTAAGAGCTAAATTACAAATCAGTATCAATTCTAAAAAACATTTGTTTGTCTTTTCTCAAATCCAGTCAAGAACACGGAGAGCATTTTCTATCATTTTTCTTGGCTGGCCAATGTAAACAAATGCTCTGGGCCCTCAGTCCTCTTAGTACATCTTAGACAGTTGAAGAGAAGAGGGAAGATTTGTTGAGAGCCTACTGTGTGTCTGGCATTCAACAGACATTATGGCTTTTAGTTTTGAAAATAGCCCTGCATTTGACAAATCAAGAAGCTTAGGCTGCTCAGAGAGGTGAGGCAATGGGCACGAGGTCGCACCACCAGTGGCTGAGCTGGAAATCCAAACACAGGTGGTCAGTTTCCGCAGCCTGGGCCCTCCCCTGGCATGCACAGAGAGGAGACAGTGTGTTTTCGGGGAGCAGATCCGTGTGGTGGCAGCCACAGTGTGTGTGACCCACCTGTCCTGTGGGTTATCTCATGGTGTGATACAGGGCTGGCAAAAGACCCCAGGTCAAGGAGACAGAGGAGGGGATTAAAGAGGAAGGAGCCTGGGTTTGTTTCTACTGTGGAACTGAGAGAGGGCAGCTTCTTCAGCAACAGGGCAGTTAGTCTCTGCAGCAGGGTGGATGGGAGCGTGGGGATGGGTCAGGGCTGTGGGAGTGAGTAAACTCCCACCATGGAAAGATAGCTAGGGCACCAGACTCTGCTGGGAGAATGCAGGGGTGGGGGGAATGGGTGGGCTCCCCTTCTCCTGCCTCTGGTTGTTCCACTGCCCCTCCAGGCCTAACACGTTTTAACTGCGGGGAGGAGGGTGGAGGGAGGATGCAGGGGACAAGGAAGGAGAGAAGAGAAGAGGAAGCTGCCTTCTTTCTTTGAAAGCAAACAGAGCTGCATTCTTACTGTAGCTCCTCCCTGTCCTGGCTGTGTGATCTGGGGTGAGTCTCTTTCCCTCTCGGAGCCTCAGTTTTTGTCTCACTGGGTTGCCTTAGAAATTAGACAAGATCCCATATGTGAAAATGCTTGGTCAGGGCTGGCACGTGGGAGGTGCCCAGGAAGTGGCTTCTCTCTTCTCTTACCCTCCCTCGCTGAGCCCGATGAGAGGAGAGAAAAGCAGCAGCCTCCGGCCAGGCAGAGGGGCACTGAGCCCTCACTCCTGGCCAGCTGCCCTGTTCCTTCCTGCCTTCTTGTGGGCCTGGCTGCTCTCACCAAGGGTCCTTCCGCCCACCCAAGGGCAGGGACCACAAGTCATGACCAGCAGCATCAGAGCAGGGGCTGCTTCGTGGACACTGAAGGTGGACCCTCCAGAATCCTCAGAGAAGAGGAGACCAAGGTCCCACGAGGGCACAGGTTTATGTGGGTCACACAGCTGGGAATGAATGGCAGAGCCAGGGCTCCTCCTGCAGTACCCACGTGGGTTTCCCTGCCTCTCTGCCTCCTCGGCATCTGTGTGGTGCTGCGCGCAGAGTCGGGGCTTCCCAGATGTTGTTTGTAGGAATCGGTGAAGAAGGAAATGTGAGAGCTCAGGCCTGCGGAATGAGGGCATGTTTATTAATATCTGTAGAATGAACAAATGAATAGAAAAGACACCTCACCCAGAGCCAGGCTCTCTGTACATGTTGGTTTTCTCCTTCTTCCCCACTCTTTGCACCCCAAAAGGCTATTGTGGGCTTGCCCTTCCAAGACTGGAAAGAGGTGGGCAGGGTCATTCCAGAACCTTGGCAGGCTTCCCAAGGTCTGTTCCCTCCTCCGCCGACCACACCAGGCTCACCAGGTACAGAAGCGCACAGGCAGTGGTGGTGCTGAGTGTCCTCAATGGCCCTGCCCCACCTGAGTGCACTCACCTGCTTCCTGGCCACCCCACCCCCGCAGGTCTTGCAATAGCTGCTTTCCAGATGGCCTCAGAGGCACAGGCTCAGGGCCGCGGCTGGGGAGTGCGGGGGGTGAGGCACACAGAGTCACAGTGCCCATGTCTTCATCCTGTCCCCTGGCCAGCAGTACGGTTTGATGGACAGAGTACGTGGGAATTCTAAGATTCCCACTCAAACCTGGGTTTGAGTCCTAGGCCTGCCACTTTTCAGCTGTGTGACCTTAGGCGTTACTTTGACTCTCCGATCCCCTCTTGTCATCTTCAAAATGACTTCCTGCTTACACTGTGGAGCAGTGGGTGGGAAGGGCTCTCCATGACTGGATGTTGGGGTGGCTGTGAAAACACATCGGAAACATTTGAGTCATGGTCGTGTGGGGATGTGGTGTCGCCACCACTGTGCTCTCTCTTCTGGAGCAACCCGGGGAGCTGGACCAAAGAGCTGGACTTGAGTCCTGGCCTTAAGCAGGTCACATTGTCTCTGAGAACCTCTGCTTTCCTCACCCATAAAGTGGGTGTGATCACCCTGTCTGCCCATCAAGGGTCATCTGTAAGCATATCAGATAATATCAGGAGGCTGTGGATGAGAAGCACTTTGTGAATAGTAGGTGGATTTGGGTGCAATTGTGGGGAGAGTCTGAAGAAGCCCAGACTTCTTTCCAAGAGAGACAGATGAGGGTGGAGAAACCTTGGTTCTTTATCCTGTGAGCTGAGGGTGCACTGCCCACTCTCCCCGAGCCCCGGCGTGCCTGTCCACACAGTTACTTATGACAACACCCAGCGCTCATAGGGCAGTCCCTGGGACAGCGTGTCATTAGGTTGTCTCTGCTACTAAAAGGAGTGTCCCACAGAGACGGGGCCTCCCTCTCCAGGCCACCAAGACTTGAGGACAAGAGAGCCTCTCTGACCTCACTCAGCTCCTGTGAAGTACTCCCCAGCTCCAAGCACTTCTCTGAAACAGGCTGGCTTCCTGGAGTTCCCCAGTCACCACCGGCTGCCCTGCACACGTGATCTCCAGCTCAAGATGTTGAAATCCTACTCCAGGCTGCCCGGAAAGCCCCGCTGACTGAGGCTGGGCAGGGAGAGGGACAGTGACAGTGAGATCTCCCTGGGTCTTGCCACACGACCATCTATTTGGGTTCTCTTTTTAGACGTTCCTGTCTCCTCTCCAAGGAGCAGTGGGTGGTGGAGGGAATTCGGGCTTCCGGCGGCTGCGAGATTATTCCAAGCACATGCCATCATATGGATGCTCTATTTGGGGAACTGCATGTGATGTTGTGGTTTAATGGCACCGTGGTCCATCACAAACCGAGAAAGATGCTGGAATCCACTGTTGGTGGACAGGCTGGAGTGCAGACGGGGCGGTCTCCTGCTCATAGGCTGCTGTATGCCGTTTACAGGAAAAAAGGAGGGCAGGGCGCTGCCTGTTTGTGGGGTAACTGTGAATCCATCAGCTCACATGCTGCCAAGAACTTTGCCCCATTTTACTACTGATGAGGCACAGTGGGGAGCAATGACCAGCACTAGGCACTACTGTTCATAAGTGGCGGAACCTTAACTAGCATCCAGGGCTGTCCGGCTGCAAAGCTGCTGGTCTCAGCCTGGGCTTGTTGGTGCTTCTCCGCTAGGTCGGAGTCCGGGCGCTGGGAACTGTGTAGCCCGATGCCTCAGGGCTCTGCTTCCTTTCGCTGTCGTGTGAGAGGCTCGGACTAGCTAAATGTTTCTCAAACCTTTCCACAGAGAAGGTGAAATGAATTTCTTGGGAGTTTCGTGTTTTTCCCTATAACATTCTCAAAACATTGTGTATTCTTCTCGATGCTTTTATAAGGGTTTGTTTTAAGCTTTGAAAAAAAGAATGTTTTTTCGGCCCCTAAATCCCCAAGCAGACCTGATGTGCTGAGATGTGCCACATTCCCCTGGCACAGTGCCAGCCCCCACCCAGGCTGACGGGCTTGTCCTTCCCAAGGGGAAACGCCAGGGACAGGCCTGCCCCAAACGGGGTGGCGCTTCCACTAGCTGCCTGCGACTCAGGTCTGCGCCCGAGCACGGTAGAAGAGGACCCTGCCTTCCTGAAAGGTGGCTGATGCCAAATTTGAGTGTTCATGTCACCGGCTGCGACCTTGAATAAATCACACGCCTGAGCTCCTGGTCCTCTCTAGACACGGGCATGGATCTAGATCTTCTTCACAGGCGACAGTGACATGCATGAAAGAGAGCAGGGGGAGGAGAGGTCCCAGCTCAGGGCCCGGCACGAGGGACAAGCCAGAGCAAGTTAGTGACACCTGCTGTGTAGGTTAGGACCATGGAGCCTCACAAATCTGTAAGACATTTTCCCAGGAAAATAAAAAATAAAAATAAACCCCTTTCTAAAAATATCTTCCCCTCCTGTTTTTTCTACAAACCAAGGCCTTGGGTTAAGGCACTGACGGCCCTCGTTAAAGTGCAGTTGTTCCGCAGAAATGCTGGGGCCGCGCTCCATGCCCACCTCCTGCTTGATTAGCAAGCCGTTCCTCTCCTTTGAGTCTGTGTTTCTGCATCTTTGCATGGCCGGTGCTAAAGCAAATGAGTTGCCACGAATAGGACTCTTTTCCAGGCACTGAAAGGTTAGGGGACAACAGATGAGCCAATGGGCTGTTGTAACCTTGGACACTAAGTCCAATGACAGAAGTCTGTCACGGGCCCTTTGGGGACACAAAGATGCAGCAATGCAGGCCTGGAAAGTCGGATACCTTTCACGGCAGACGTCGGGGCTCTCATCTGAGATGTGAAGGATGGCAGGACTTGGCCAAGGAAAATGGGGCTGTGGGGAGCATTGCCAGCAGTGGGAACCAAGGAAGGTCGGCCCGGGTGCCTCGCTGAGCTCCTCCTCCCAGGGCACACAGTGTCTCAGGCTCCAGACCACCCCACTGGTAGTTACAGCTCACCCCACTCTGGAGATGAGGAAACTGCAGTGAGACTCATGCAGCAGCCTGCCTGAGACCACCTAGCGTATAAGCGGCTCATCTGGGCTAGTCAGGTCTCAGAGTCTGTGCTCAGAGGTGGGCACCCGCACTCTGGAGCTGGGAACGAGGGGCCAGGTTTCTCAGAGGACACAGGCAAGGGTGGAGAAGGCCTTGCTTCGTAGTTGGTGCCTGGAAACTGAGTGGGGCGGGGGGTAGGTTGGGGGGCACCAGCGTCTGAGAAGTGGGGTGTGGCTAGAACCTGGAGGAGTCAGCCATGAGGGAACATAGGGCCTCAACCAGCCACCAGGTTGGCCTATGTGTGTTGAGAAAGAGCCAGAACCCACTCCGGTCCTTCAGGACTCGCCCCGAAGCCTTCTGACAGGGTTAGAACACCCTAAGCATGCATGGGGCCACTGCTTTCATCCTGTTTCTTCTTTTAGACCCCTAGCTGCTCAAGAACACACACACGTGGTCTTCCTGTGCCTTTCCCCTGGACACCTAGTGTCTCAGAGTCAATAAACGTTTGCTGAAGGAAGGCAAAAACGTGTGTCCTGGGTCCTAGGACTGCCTCTGCCTGTAGTAAATGCTCCCTCAAGTGTTTGGGGCGTGGAAGACTGGCATGTAGTTTAGCCTCTCATTTCACAGATGAGAAAGACAGGTCCAGAAAGACGAATTTTCTCCAGACCCCTGTTCAGATTACATGGTGTTCCTGAGTTGCCCTGTTCCCTTGGGTGAGAAGGAATTGGGTCAGCAGTCTGCCCCCCTCCCTCCTCCTGAAGCCAGGGAGCCTTGCTACCCTCAGGACCCCGTCCTCTCCTGGTCCACGCACCCCTTCCAGGGGGAGCTGAGCATTGGGCATTTTGCTGGGCTGTTATCTCCTGCACAGGAGACACGCCTCCCGAGGTTCGGTAGGAAGGAGAGGCTCTTTGAGCGCCAGTGGGGACCCAGCTGAGAACTGGAGGCGGACTCCTGTCTGACTCCCCAGAACAGCTGCTGTGGAGGCCCCTGGCCTGGGTGCTCCTTGCTTCTAGCAGGGTGAGATCAGAACTTGGGGACCTTCAGATCACCTCCTATGTGGGAGCATGAAGGGCTGTTGTGATAACCATGGGCTCCCAGACACCCTGGTGGGGGGCAGGGAGGGCACTGGCTGCGATGCCACCTCACTGAACAGAGGAAGGTGTCTCTTCGGAGGCTGTGGCTCCCCCGCACAGCTACAAATCATTTTTTTAATGAGTTGTCACTTGGACAATGGAGCTGAGTCTTGGTCCTGATTCAGTGTTGTTGCCTGCCCCCATCTATGTTTTTTTTCCCCTCTCCTGCTTGCTTTCTTTCTCTGCAGCCTCCACTTACTGGAAACAAAATCAGCGCATGAATGGCAGGGAGGGAGGGAGGTGCGGAGACAAAGAGAAGGCTTTGTCTGGCGGTGAATTTAGATAGCACGTGGGTGGCAGGAGTGTGCAGACTTCCTTCATCCACCTGTCACGGAGCTTGCCTTGTGTTGGAGGGGAAGAAGAGATGGGCTTAATCTTCTGGCAATGCCTGGGTCCCAAATCATGGACTACAAAGAGCGCCTCAGCATGCCACCCCTGCAGGAGAAGGGCAGAGTGGTAGCGGTTGCTAGCTGGGGGAAGGGCTGTGAGCAGGGTCTGGATACTCCTATTTTAAACCAGTGAGCTGGAGTGTGGGATGATACCGGCCTGCGTGGGCTCCGTGCCTCATGGTGCCCCAGACTCCCACACCATTGTCGCTCGATTTCCCAACACCTAAGGGACGCTCACCCCTTCCTCCTCACACTGCCAAAGGGACTAAATTAAACTAGAGAAGTGAATCCTCAGCACCACCCCAGTCAGCACTGTCACCTCCCTCCTCCTCATCACCACTCTAGTGAGCATTTATGTATCACCTACAGTGTGTCAGATGCTGTTAAAGTGCTTGTAGATGGGAAAGGATCTCCCGTACAGTAGGTGCCCCATAGTAATGATTTCTGGGGACTCTTTCTGCTTTGTTAATACCTTTTTGGGCAAGATGACATCACCCCTCTGGGCCTCAGTTGCCCCACCTGTCAAGTGGAGATAATAGTACTTTCTGCAAAAGGCTGTTGGAGGTTTCAGTGTGTGTAAGCATGTGCAAATGCTGGAAGAGGTCGTGTGCTAGCAAACTATTTACTAGCATTTTTGAAACATGTTGGTGTGCAGTGTCTTGATTCCGGAAAGGATGCATTTCATGTGACAAACATTCTACCCATGACAGCTTGCCCTGAATTCTCTATAGTCACCTTTTTTTAAAAAATGTGTATTAAATTTATTGAAGTGACGTTGGTGCATAAAACTATATAGGTTTCAAGTGTACGATTCTATCATACATTATCTGTATATCGTGTGTTCACCACCCAAAGTCACATCTCCTTCCATCGTCATATATATGCATTCCAAAAACCAAATGTATCGTTTTAGCATTTTTACTGCCCACAGCTGTAAGTTGGCTTTTACTCTACATTCTGCATCTCCCCAGTGGCAACAGGCACCACCCACGGCAGTAGAACAAGGCTGCTGTGATACTCATTTTGTTCTATTCTTCCCCCTGCCCTCAGCACCCCTCGTGGTCCAGGAGCACCAGCACCATTGCTTTTGCCCCTACATGTCTCTCTGCTGTCCATCCCTCCTGCCCAGCCTCTCTCAGTGGCCCCCTCCTCTCTAGCCTCTTTGTTCTGCCTCCTCCTTCCCAAGCTCCCCTTTACCCTGGTGGTCTAATGGGTCTTTCTGAGTCACAGATATAGCCCATAACTCTTCTGCTGACCACCCTTCAGTGAAAACAAGTGATCAATCATCAAAATGCTCAGTGGCCATTGGCTGTGTCCCACACCAGCTCTGGCCCTGGGCACAGGAGGGGATGGCTGGAAATACCAACCAAGAGGCCACTCCTTATATCACTGAATGAATGTTTGTCATTTGCCTTCTCTGAGCCAAACACTGTACCAGCTGGCTCATTGGTCCTACCTGTGAGGCAGATGTCACTCTTCTGTTCTGCACATGAAAAATTGAAGTCCTGAGTGGTCTACTGGCTGGCCAAGGCCACAAAGGCAGTGTGAGTGGTAGACCCTCGATCCTGATGCCATGGTCTCTGAGGCCAAAGGCGCTGTCCACTCACTACTGCAGGAGACAGAGAGACCCAGTGGGCCTGGTGGGTACAGCCTCTGCTCCCTGCCCAGAAGGAGAATGGGGGGTGGTGTGGGAGCTGTGGTGGGATCAGGAGTGAAGAACAGAGCTTGGGACCACAGGGGTAAAGTTGTATCTCAGCCAGCTGTGAGGGAGGGGATAGCCTGGGCTGAGGGTGGAGAGGATGAACTGAGGTGGGCTCAGCAGCCACCGAGAGCCAGATGCCCTGTGTGAGGTGATGGAGAGGGCCAGGTCAAGATGGAATGGAGCAGCTAGAGGTAAGGATGAGGGTGAGGTGGACAGAGGTGTAGAGTGCGGCCATGGGTAGACTCTCTACTCTCCAGTGTCAAGCTCTTTGCTTTGTTCAGTAATGGCCACTTAGTGCCTGGGCATCGGGCAGTTAACTGTCGGTGCTGGAGTTTTAGCACCCAAGAACATCCCATCCCCTGCCTGTCCCTTGGCTTGTGTCCTCATCCTCCCCTGTTCTGCTTCCATCGCTTGGTCTCAGCACTGCCCTGTGTGGCCTGCCTAGCAGTCCCTGGAGGTGATGACGGCAAAGGCTTGGATTGTTAGGTACCAATGTGAAAACTCATTGCCATAACATTTCCTCCATGTGATTTCCCAGAATGCTCCAAACTGCTTTGTGTTTGCAGAATGAGGCTTTGCTTCTGCCAGTTTATTCTGTGAACAGGTACCAGCTATGTCATCTGCACCAGGCCCGGGGCTGGGTCCTGGTGACTCTGGTGACTCGAGGCACACTTGCTTTCTGTGGGGGCTGGAAACCTGAAAGCTCTGTGTCCCCTGCTCATCCCCTGCCCCACCCAGTCCCAGCAGGGGCTCTCTGGAGAAGGCAGGTGCCTGCCTTGTTGTGCTTGAGGGCAGCAGTTCTGGGGGGCGGGGCCTCCAGTCCTGAGCAGGGCGTCTGGTCCTAGAGCATGGCGCCTGGTCCTAGAGCATGGTGCTTCCTGTTCCAGGTGCTGGGTGATGGGGAGTGGGCAGAGCTGCAGAAGGGACTGGTTTGGCCCAGGCAAAAAGCTCAGCAGAGGCAAATTGTTCGCACCCTGCAGAGAGGTGCGGCTCAGGCAGGGGTGAGGTTGCACAAAGCCATGTGGTCCCTAACTTCTGGCATGTCCCCCCTCAAAGCTGTTGCTCCCTGCTTTTGCATGGCCCTGTGTGCATCAGCACCTCTCAGTTCCTTGTCTGGGGGCACGCTGGCCCCTGCTAGCTTTCTGCTCAATGGGTTCCACAGTCCAAGTCCTAGATCCTCCCCTTCCTAGTATTGTGCCCCAGGGCAAGTTGCTTAACTACAGGTTTCACATCCACAGAATAGGGGAGACAATAGCTCCTATCTCAAAAGGGCGCCGTTAGGGATACAGCAGTCAGCAGAAGAGCCATTGGAATAGCATCCCTTCTCCGTATGCCTCCCGTCTTCCGTGACCCAGCCAGGGCCCTGCCCCGTTCCTGAAGTTCTCCTTCTCCACCTTCCTTCATTGTCTCCTCTGTGCAGCCCAGCCCCGTCCAGAATCCTCCCACTGCTCCTGCTGCTTGTGGCTGTCAGCCTCCACCACACCATCAGACCTCTGAGAGAGCCAGGGCCAGTGTCGGTCTCTTCTCTGCCCCCCACAGGCCCCTGGAGTGCCTAGTCCAGTGCTGGACCCTTCCACAGAGAAACACTCTCGGCCAGAGGAGTTTTCCCTTGTCTGACCAGCATTTATTGAGAATAGTTTTGTCATCTATTGCTTGTGACACATTACTCCAATACTTAGCACTTAAAGCAGTAAACATTTCCATGGGTCAGGAATTCAGAAGCAGCTTAGCCAAGCAATTCTGGCTCAAAGTTGCTTCCGAGTCTGTGGTCAAGATGATGACCTGGGCTGGGGTCATCTGAGGGCTCGACAGGGGTTGGAGGACCCACTTCTGAGATGGCTCCTCTCACGCCTGGCATGCCAAGTTTCCCTCCACATGGCCATCTCCACAGGCTGCTCAAGTACCCACAGGGTACGGCAGTTGGCTCCCCGGAGAGAGTGATCCCCGAGAGAGCAAGGTGGAAGCATGCCTTTTATGGCTGAGCCACAGAAGTCACACCATCATTTCCAAGGCATCCTCTTAGTTACGCACGTCAGCCCTGTTTAGTGTAGGAGAACCGTCCAGAGTGTGAACACTCAGAGATGAGGGTTATAGGGCAGCATCTGAAAGTCTGGCAGCTGCCAGCACCTACCATCCTTCTGTACTGTTCACCTCGTGTGCCGAGCCCAGGGCTATAGAGCTGAGAGGCTCGCTGAGGCTCATGGGACCCTGGGTGGGCTCAGGGCTTCTGGCAGAGCATCTGCCACCATGGTAAGCCAGAAAGCTGGCCAGGTTGGTGGCCTGGAGCTTCTTGAAGACAAAGAGGACTCTCAAGATTAAGACCCAGGACCTGGTCTCTCACATCAGCCCTTTTATCCAGCTTCCTCACCCACTCAACAACCCTCAGTGGCACCTACCTGCTCTCTGGACTGCTGTGCGTGGCTGCATCTGGTTCCACAATCAGACCTGTTTCAAGATGGGCTGCGTGTCCTTCTGGGAGATAATGAGTGCTCTGGCCCTGCAGGTGTGCAGGTGGTTGCTGTGCAGCACCAGGCAGAGGTGTCACCCATGGGGATTCTGACAGGACGTCTCTCAGCCCTGAGTCTCTATGAGGCCCCACTTTCTTTGTGACCTGCCTGCAGGGGTTGGGCCCTTGCTCCTCTTCACAAGTATGCACAGCCCCTCTGCAGGAAGCCTCAGCTCACCCCATGCAATCTCCCAAATGGGGCTCTGATCTAGGCAAGCTGTCCTCTTGTCCCCCTCCCCCACCCCCCAAGCCTTCCACCTGTAGGGTCTAAGTGCCCGGAATCCTAGCTTCCCGCCTGTGCTGCCCACATCCCACCAGAGAGCCTTCCCCAGATAATCAGGACCATTAGAGCCTCCTGATGCCACCTGACCTCAGGCCTGTGATGGGCCTGCACCGGCTGCCCATGCATTATTAACGTGCAGAGAGCATGAGAGAACTGCCTGGATGTATTTCACCCCCTGTCCCCCGTGGATTCATTTGTAGCATTTGTAGCATCCCACTGGTGGCCCATTTGTAGCACGCCCCCACTCTGCCCTGGGTGTGAGTGCTGACTGGGGAGCCATGCCTCCCGGCACCGGGCACCTGCAGCAGGAGGAGCCGGCAGCACTGACACCAGGGGTGTTACACTGGACGGGCCTGGCACACTCAGGTTGGGGAAGGGGGCAGGTTGAAGGGTCAGCTCACCTACTCCTCACTCTGCAGGGAAGGAGGCCGAGACTTGAGGAGGGAAGGACTAGATGTTTAAGGTCACAGTGAGGAGAGCAGAGGCCCGGGTTGCTGGTGCTCCCCACCACCACTGAGTCCTCCTTGAGCTGACCCTTGTCAGCTCTGAGGCCTTAGGCAAGGCCTCCCCAGGTGGACAGAGGGGAATTCTGGGCAGCAGGGGGCTTCCTGGTCTCCTCAGAGGACCCAGGAGAAGGTAGGATGAGAGCTCCTTATCCTGCAGCTGCATTTCCTAAGGTTAAAACCACTCATGCCTAGAGGGCCATAGGACATCAGGCTGATCACTTACCCTTTCTTGGCCTTAATGTCCTCATAGGAAACATGGGCACCCTAAAGCCTGCCCCTCCTCCCTCCCCAGGCTGGGGGAAGGTTCAAGAGCAGTGTGGCTGAGAGGGAGACTGGAAACTCACATGGGGACTTTTCAACCATAGGTCGAAAGCAAGAACACACCACTTTCTTGGTCTCCAGCACCTGGCACCTTACAGTGGAGAATCAGCTGTTGGGCTGGCTGACCTTTAGTTAACTTGAAGTGATGAGAGGAACAGGGACAGTAACTGTGAGGCCCCAGGGTCACAGTGTTCGAGAAGCCCTGCTCTCAGTCCATCCCGGCTACTTACATGCTAGTGACCTTGGCCATGGCCCTTCTTTCCCCCGCTTCTCCGCACTCTCTCCTTCCATAAAATGTGTAGGGAGTTGGGAGGGAGGAGCTTAGAACTCCTCCAAGAATCCAAGAGTATCCCAGCTCTAAGGTCATCAGGGGCTCGTTCAGACTAAATGGTAAATGACTAAAATAAGGTCCTTTTCTAACAACAAGTCCTGGGTCCTGGAGGTGAAAGGCAGGGATGAGGGCAGTGAGGATAAGCTTTGCCAACTGTCACTCCTTTCCTGAGGGCCAGCATCTTCCCATTTTGCAGACATGTAAGCTGATCTATAAAGAGCAGTGTATGAGTGGCCTCAAGTCACAGAATTAAGGTGCGGGATAAAATGGGCCCAGGTCCACCCAGTCCCTCAAATGCAACGTAGGAAGTAGATGGGCAAGGAAGGGAAAGGGGCTGTCCATGGTCATTCACCTCTGACCTCTGTGGGTTCTCTGCAAAGTGCATCCCCTCCAGGATCTCATTTCCTCCCCATAGTCCTCCTGGGAGGTTAGTATGTTTATTTTCTCCATTTCACAGATGGAGACACTGAGGCATAGGCAAGTGAGCAGAAGCCCTGAGGGTGATGGAGCCAGTGGTCCGACTCCTGGGTGCTTCTGGATGGCAGTGTGGAGGGCAGTGTGGCTGTGGCAGCCTGAGTAGCCTCCAGTCAGTGTGGGGGGTTGTGACTGAAAGCGAGACTGTAGCCACACAGAGGCAGGTGATGCCACCCGCAGCAGCAGCTGACGTCTATGCAAACGAGGTTTTTGGCACACAGCAAACCTGGCAGAGAAACCCCCTTCTTCCCCTTCCTGTGACCCCCAAACTGTGCCTTGTGACACCTTTACCACAGCAGCTGCCCTCACTGTAGTCCTTGAGTCCCAGGCCAGACCCGTTCATGAGAGCCACACCCGTGCCCTGGGTAAATTCCCCGAATCCATTTGGAGGCAGTCACCAGCTTAGCAAAAGCCCAGCTGAGGAAGGCTAAAAAGGGCTGGCCCCAGAAGCCAGCCCTGTGGTCAGGTGCTAACAGAAGTGCCTCAGCAACATGCTTGTGTCACTGTGGGGCCTGTCTGAGTCCCGTCAGTGGAACCTTGAATGAGACAGTCCCTTGCTCTATAAAGACAAGTCCAGCCTTACCCATCACCACTGTGCCCGGACACTGAGCCCCCTGCCCTGCCTCGGTGCCTTTGCTCCTGCTGCTCCCTTCACCCCTTCCCCTTTCCACCTGTGCTGACACCTCTGCAGAGCCAGCCCCACATCCCTGCCCAGCACTGAGCAGCCCATCCCTTGGTGTTCCCTGTCATTAGACCATTGCTCCTTCCCCTGGAGGGTGTCTAGCTCCACGCCAGGCTGGGTGCTGCCCGGGCCGAGGCTGATGGATTTGTGCCTGGCTCTGGACTGAGTGCTTTACACACAGTCTCATGGAATCCTCACAACCAGGAGGTAGGGGTGTGTCTTGTTTTCACTTTACAGATGAAAGAAGGTGCTCAGAGAGGTCAAGTAACTTGCCTGAGGTGGCACAGCTCCAAGTGTTAGAGCTGGGGTAAGGAGCCAAGAGTCTGTCTGCAGGGCCTGTAATTGGAAATAAGACTGGCTCTTCTTTAGCCTCTTACTATGGCCAACGTGCACAGAGCAGTTAAGGCCAGTACGTGTCAGATGAATGTTCATTCAGGGAAGAAGGCAGTGATGCTCCCCTGCAGGTGTGCTGCGGCTCTGGGCACAGCCCCTGCTGAACTCCTGCATGCTCCCCACACAGCCAGGGCTTCCAGGGGTCATTCACCCTGCGCGGGGCTTTGGCTCAGGAGCAGTCCTCCCAGCAGTGCTGTGGGATTTACCCAAATGACCCTGGGGCCCAGCGAGGTGTAATCCACGTCCCAGCTGCACCCAGCAGGAAGCGGTTCACCTGGTCTCCAGCCCAGGGGTCCCGGGCTCTGCATTGGTGCTCGGCCGGAGGAGGCCTTCCTGAGCAAAGCCATCAGGCTGCCTCCGGCCTGAGGCGAGGAGCTGACGGTGGCATGGGGCGGTTGGCCAACTGCCACCGCCTCCCACTCCGTCTCTGAGAAGAGAGGAAACACCAGGCTGTGGGGGATTCCTCCGCCGGCGCCGCACCCCTGGGCCACTTCCTCTGGACACTCTCATTTTCTTTGTCACTTGTTTTAGTTTCTGCTTTTCTTCCCTCGTTCCTTTTTTTTCAAGGCCACTTTCATTTCCGTCTGTCAGTGTCTTCCCCAACCCACCCTCACTCGTTTCCGCTTGCCAACCCCCCCACCCATTCCCCTCCTACCGCCTTGGGATCCCCAGGGGCCTGGCCTGCCTGGGTCTGGTTCCTGGCTGGGGCTCTGGCTGGGGTGGGGGTCAGGGACAGGAAGGGGCCAGCACCCTGCCTCTTCCCCGTGGCAGGAGAGCTGAGGCGGCTCCCAGACCATCCTGAGAGGCTGAGGAGCCGGCCGGTCCCCCAGGCCCTCTGCTTACCCTCCCTGGCCTCGGGCTTCTCATTTGTGAAATGAGTAAGAAAATCAGCCTCAGAGGATGTACGGAGAAAATGAGACAACACACGTAAGCTCAAGTAACTAGCATTTAGAAAAAACTCAACAAATACCAGTTTGTGTCTGCAGGCTGCCTCCGAGTCCAGGCTCCTACATCTGTGGCCATCCCCAGCCCGTCTTCGCAGGGCCCACACCTGGCCAGAGGCGGAAATTGCCCTCTGCACCTCCTGTCCCGAGCAACCCAGGCCTGCACAGAGACAGGTCTGAGAAAGAAGGGGTGTGTTATCAGTTACGCCCTCTGAGTCAGCACAGCCGCTACCCAGAGCAGGAGCCTTCCTTACAGACTGCCAGTGGCAAGTAGCGTGGTACTGCCCAGGGCAGCCATCTCCCATCAGGCAGCGCTGCTGCTTGGAAAGTTCTTTTTCCTAGTGAGCTGAGACCTGTACGCCTTCACTCCCGCCTGACACCTCTAGCCATCTCCAAAAGCACCGCTGTTCCAGACATTTGAATAGGGCACCTGGGCAACTCCAGACTCACCCTAGTTCCTCAGCCCCAGCCTGAGGGGTAGTGCAGCAAAATGGTTAAGCTCTTGGACTCTGGGGCCCAGCTCCCCCAGTTCAAATTCCGGCATGGCCTCTTGCTATCTGTGTGACATTGTGCCCAAAATAGGACAACTATTGGACCCTCATGAGCAGGTATGCATAACATGCCAGCATGCCATAAGCACCTGATCTGTTTTGCCTGCTACCATTATTCTTGTTTAAGACCAAACGTCCACAACTCTTTTCTTTAATTGAGGTATAATTGGCGTGACATTCTTTAAATGTCAGGTGCACAGATTCAGTATTTGTGTGTATTGCGACACGACCACCACAGTAGGTCTAACATCATCACCACACACATGTACAAGTCTTTTTTCTTGTGATGAGAACTTTAAAGATCTACTCTTTAAGCAGCTCCCGAGTGTACAATACAGTATCGTTAACTTCAGTTGCCGTGCTGTCCATTACCCCCCGGGACTTATCTTGTAACTGGGATTTTTGTACCTTTTGCCTGTCTTCACCCATGTTTTCCAAGCCCCACCCCTCAGAGTTGTTAACAGCTCCTCACACTTCCTCACCCCCAGATCCCTTCCCAACCATGCTGTCTGCTGGGTCCTCCTTGGCATTCCCCTGTGACGGCGTGGAGAGGGCGCCTTCAGTCCCGCAGGCAGCACCTCGCCCAGGGAAGAGCCCCAGCTGCAGAATGAAACCCGTGTTCCCGTTGGAGACGTGGAGAGGGAAAGTTTATATTTCAAAATATGAAGACGAGAGATCAGAACGATTAAGTTTAGTTAATGTGTTCCAACATGATTAACTGTTTGGTTGGTGTTTATGGGATGGTGTTTATCACCCTCCCCGTGTGGCTCCGACGCCCTGCTTTGCCAGGGCTCCTGGTTACAGACGACTGCGGAGACGTCAGAGCCTGCCACTAGACTCGCAAACTGCTCGTGAGTTAGGGGGAGGGACGGAGGACGGATGACCCTGGCTTCCCATGCAGTTTCCATGTGGACTCTGGCTCGTTTGTCAGCTTCATTTCCCGGCCCTGCAGACCCAGGTGTTTTACTGGCCGGCCGCCCCTCCGGACAGGAAGCGGGCAGTGCATCGGCAGCAGGCAACAGTTTGGGTGCTGCTGAGAGATTCTCAGTTATCCCTCGGCTGTTGCGTCAGTTCCACGCAAGCCCTTGAAGTCGACGTCCCTCCCTGGCAGTGGCAGGATTCAGCTGGAAGACTTGTCTCCACGCCCTTGCCTCTCAACAGCTTTTTCTTATAAGGAGCCATCACCCCTTGTTATTGGGAGAGGCTGGTGGCAGAGGTGGGGAAACACTGGCATTTGCAGATGGTACATTTCTGCCCCTCCTGGAACCTTCTTAGTCCAGGGACACTATTCATGCCAGAGAGGGGCTTTCACAGATGCCCATCCTGCCCAGGGTAGACTGCTTCATTCAAACAGGGTGGAAAATGTTGAGTCCTGAGTTTCAGTTCTGCCTTTCTCATCCACTTGCTGTGGGACTTTGGACAAGTCACTTGACCACCTTCTGTGACCTAGGAAACAAAAGGCTGACCCACCCCTTCTCTGGGCTCATGTGAGGCTGTGGGTGGGAAAGGTTCGGTGAATTGTCATGGTGAAGCTGCGGGTGGAGATGGCCATGCTCTTTGTCTTGGTGTGAGGACACACCTGGAGTCCTTCACCAGCTCCTGCTGGCCCCCACCTGACTCCCACCCCAGCCTGGCCCAGGCCTGGAAGTCACCCCCATCAGGGCACAGAGCTGTCCCGCTGGGATGGAGCTCCTGGCCTCAGATAAGACCCAGCAGGTGACCTCAGTGCAGACCAGGTGTCAGCACCTCTGTTTATACTTACACACCCAACAACAGCTTCCCCCTGTCCCTGCAGAGAAGTCTTTAGAAGTAAAATAAAACAAAATTGAATTATCAGCAGGAAAAAAATGCACCTCACAGATTAGATAAAAATAGTCATTTCTACTGTTCCCTCCCTCATCACCCACCACACGTGCCCATAATCAAAGACAGGGATTCATTAAACCAGAGAAGTCCTTTGAAAGGACCCCGGGCAGCCCAGCCTTTGCCAACTGAAACCGCAAGGCTCCGTGACTTGCCCAAGCTTGCGCAGGGTGTGTGTACGGAGCTGGGGCCAGGGCTCAGACCTCTGATTCTTTACGTGACACCAGATGCCTCAGTGCTCCACACCTCACTGCCCGGGTGCTGCCCCCTTTGCCCGTTGCCTGCTCCCAGACCACGACGTCAGCTCAGGGCAGGACACCTCCAGTCTGCGCAGCATTTCTGAAAGGGCCAGGGAGGGTGGGTGTGGCCAGATGTTCAGGAACCTCCTGAGTGTGTGACCTACGGCAAGGCTGTGTTCTCGGGTCCTCAGTTTCCCCATCTGCAGAATGGTGCTCTTGATGGGCCTTCATATTCACTTTTGTTGGCAAGAATTGTAGTACCTCCTAAGGAAAAGCCCATCCTACGGCTCATCCAGGCCTAGGCATTGCATGGGAAGGCAACCCCATCCCCAGGGGAACCAGCCTCCTCAGCTGTCCTCCGAGGAGGGTCTCGGCGGCAGCATCCTGGTGGGCATGAGAGCATTTAGAAGACTTATCTTGAAGCTGCATTTGCAGGGCAAGCATACTTTTTACCCAAGTTTTTGTCTGTGCTGTAGACTAAATGTGTTCACCCCAAACTCACCTAATACATGTGATGGCATTAGGGAGTAGGACCTTTGGGAGGTGATTAACTCATGAGGGTGGAACCTCATAAATGGGATTAGTGTCTTTGTAAAAGGGACTCCGAGAGCTGCCTTGTTCCTTCTACCCTGTGAGGACACGGGGAGGAGATGGCCATCTATGAACCAGGAGGTGGGTCCTCACCAGACACTGAATCTGCCAGTCCCCCCATCTGACTTCCCGGCCTCCAGAACTGTGAGAGAGACATTTCTGTTGTTCACAAGCCACCCAGACTGTGGATTTCCATCACAGCAGTCAGAATGGACTAAGAGAGTTTGCTTACTTGGAGCAGTTTTGGAAGGTGACAGTGGATGGTGGTGGAAGGGGACGCAGAAGTCTACCCCAAAACACTACTTGATGCCACTCTCGCAGACGTAGAGAGGTGGATCTGTGTTTAGGCTGCTTGGAGGATTCTGTGCCCCCAGGCAGAACTACCAGCTGTGTTCTCTGGGCACAGAGTGGGTGATGATAGCCAAAGGCAGTGGGGAGAGCTACTTACTCTCCAGGTCTAAAGCCAAGCTCCAGGAGGAGTCAGAGCACCCTGTCGGTCATTCAGTCCTTAGCATGAACTATCTAATCCAATTCCTCTCCAACCTTGACCGGGAGAGACCTGGAGGGATGTTCTCCCCCGTGCTCTGAAAGCTGTACTGAGACGTTTCACTGGGAAGCTAGATTGCTATCTGTCTCTTTCTGGTGGTAGTAAAGAACAAAATTATTACTTAGCATTACCTATTTTACATTTTTCTCCCATTGGCTTTATTTAAGCTCCTGGAACTGGCTACTGCTTGGCTGCTCATGAGTACACCAGGCAGAAAAATGAAGTGTTCAAGTAGGAAAAAAAATATTAGTAAGAAGTATCAGAAGTGTCAGAATCAGCCAATTCTGTTGAGTTTCACGGCGTATTTTTTTATAGTGGATGTGCATGTGTGGTTATGATTTCATGGTGTGCATTTTCTGCTAGTATAATCATTCCCAGCTCATGTGGTAGAGCCAGAAGTTTAGTATTTTATGGAATTCCCCCTAGAATTCCATTCTGTGACTCCCAGTTATGGCAACGGGATGAGGACAGAGATGGTGAAAAGCCAGGGGCCCCGGAAGGGATGGGGTGCCCCAAACTCAGGCCTCATTTCTAACACTCCACTCCCACCCCCACCCAAGGCAACCGAGGCCTGTTGACTCGAAACCTCTCAGGTGTGTCCCCTTCCTCTCTCCTCCACTGCTAACAACCTGCCTTACCTGGGTTTCTGTAGCTGCTTCTGCCTGCCACCCTTGGCTCTGCAGTCTGTCCTCCACAGCGCATCAGGCTGACCTTGCAAAACCACAAATCTGGTCACATCATCTCTTGCAAAAAAGTCCTTCCATAGCTCCTCGTGGCCTCCAGGGTTCAACTGGAACTTCCTTTAGAATGGCTTACAGAGTCCCCCGGGATCTCCCCACCACTCCTCCCTGTCTCCCTCTCCACCTCCGTGTTCCAGTCACCCCAGGCTGTGCTGCCGTCTGTGCCCCCGGGCCTTTGCAGGTGTGGTTCCTTATTCCCAGAAAGCTCCCCCTCCCCTTGACTGTCGGGCACATTCATGGTTCCACCTACAGCTCCCTCACACCTTGCACAACAGGCTTTGAAAAGATGGAATAGTGAAGAACGTGGGGTATTCAGTGCTTGAATTGGGTGAGCCAGAACTGGATGAACACATTTCTTTCTAGAAGAACCCAAGCTGTCCTAACTACATCCAAACAGAACCAACCTGTGAGTGAGGCATCCAAGCTGTGGGATGTGCCCGTGGAGACAACTACAGCGTCTCCCTCCTTCTCCAGTCCCTTCAGGAGTTGCTGTCGGGGGCCTTCGAGCAGCGCCGGGGGCCTGACCGGGGGTGGGGCTGCGGGCACAGTGGGTGCATCTGGCTGATTATGGAGTTCCCTGGCTGCTCTGAAGACTTCTCAGGAGCTGGGATGGAGGCCTGGGAGGATGTTTGAGGAAGGGCCGGAGAGGCGTAGGAAGGGCCATGATGGCTTGGAAGGGGCCCTTGGCTGGAACCACTGCCAAGTCTCTGAGGGTCTGGGCCCCTGGAGTGGCAGGTGTAGCTGAGCCTCATTGCCCTCTCAAGTCCGAGCCCTTGTGGGACTCAGAATGAATTGCTTTCCATCTCAGCTTACATTCTTGGCCTGTGCCACTTACAAAAAGAGATGGCCTGGCCTGACGGAGAAGATCTGGACTCTGGGAGTCAAGCAGTCCTGGGTTCAAATCCAGACTCTGCTACTTAACCAGCCACAGGTCTCAGGCAAGACACTACACCTCTTCAAGGTTCAGACACCCACCTGGGGCTGCTGTGAGTTTGGGCTGAGGTGGAGGATGAGGCTCTGTGTGTCTCTCCTGAGCCTGGTCACCATGTCATCCTTTTCATTTTGTGGCTTTTGCCCCAGAAAGATGGATGTCCTGGTGGGGACAGAGAAGTTGGCCACAGACCTCCCTGAACAGTGTGGGGTGGCCAATGACTGCCGTTGGTCAGTAGCATCTGCTCTGGGGCAGCCCCCTCCCGTGTCCGGGGCACACCCATCTGGGAGATGGAAAAAGTGAGGCACAGGAAAGCAGAATGACTTGCTTAGGCTGCCTCCACTTTTTTTAGGGTTATTCACATGCATGAAGGCACTGCTGTTTGCTCACGGTGAAGGTGAAAACTAAAGGCTTCTTGCTCCACCTCCCTACTCACTTCTTCCAACTTAGAAAAAGCCTAAATCACCAATGAACCTCACTGTGTTATTCTGCACCCTAAAAGTTCCAACCTCTGTGCCTTAACTTTTTTGTTCTGTTTTGTTTTCTGCTTGTAATACAGTTCTCATACTGAGCAACAAATTCTATTTGGCCAAATTCTCCCCAAACTTCAAAGCTCAGATGACAGACACCCTCCTCTTCCTCCAGGAAGTCCCCTGGGGTGCCTGGCTGCCTTTGTGCAGCTGCTGTCCGTGGCCCTACAGCACAGTCTGATCCCTTCATTCCAGCTGTCTGGCCTTGGTCCCTCGCCACTATCAAGGGTGTGTTTCTTATCAATGTCACTTGGCCACAGGCTCTTGGTCTCCTGACCTCTGGGTAGGCCCTAGTTTCATCATGGCTAGTTTTAGGCCAGCCAAGAGGGGATTAAAACATGTATCTCAACCTCTAGTTAGAATCTTCTGGAAACTGTTCTCCTTCCCTTCACTCTGGTTTGTCTCCCACTGCCCTGGAGTGGGTCAAGGTCTTAAGGCCATAATTGCAGCACATACCTCTGTGTGTGTGTGTGTGTGTGTGTGTGTGTGTGTGTGTGTGTGTGTGTGAGAGAGAGAGAGAGAGAGAGAGAGAGAGAACAAGAAACAGAGACAGAGGAGGGAGTGGGAAGAAGGGGAGGGGAGAGGGCTCAGGCCAGGCCACACACACACCATGCTTCTGTTTCAAGGTGAGGGGGAAACAACCCTTGTTCCCCATCAGCTAACATCCCGGGCAGACCCTCTATGGGATACTAAGCCTGCTAGCTGGGGTGGGTCAGCTGTTCAGATCCCAGCTGGGCCCCATCTTTGTCACCTTTAAAGAAAGATATCCGTGTCCTTGAAGTTTCGCTAATGATTATAACAACAACTTCAAGCATTTGGAGCATTTGCCCTGCTAAGCACCCTACATACGTTATCTTAATCCTCACAACTATTTGAGGTAATGCCATAGGAGTCCCAATTCCAATTTACAAATGAGGAAGCTAAGGCTCAGAAAGATTCCAGGCCATTGCAAGCACAGGGTACAGACCCACAGCCAGTCCGTCTGGCCCCCAAGCCCACGTTCACCTCCATTACCCAAGAGCATTCTACTGGCCCCAGAACCTGGGCACCTGGGTGTTATGCTCTTGGCCCTGCCACTGGCTGCCATACGTGGGACATTCAGTGCAGCAGGCCTCAGATCCGGCTTCTTTCAAGTTGACCAGATGCTGCTGAAGGGCCTGGTCAACTGTTCTATGCCAAGAAGTTGTGCTTGGGGGATTCGGAATTCTCTGAGGCTGACGTGCAATCAGTTGTACTCCGAGTTTCCCGGAGTCTGACCATGGGCTGTAGTGTTCTGGAATCCCGTGGTCCACAGATTCTCGGATCTTCACTAGAGCGTGGGCCCCAGGAGGGCAGGAGCTTTCTGTCCGTGCGTGCCCTGCTCTGTGCCAGGGCCCGCCACAGCCAGTGCTTGGCGTGTGGTAGGCGCTCAGTCAGTATTTGTTTACTGAATGACTGACACACCCTCCCTCCTGCCTCTGCCCGTGGTTAGCAGCCAGCACCTGCACTCTGGCTAGAGCCTGGGCCCTGAAATGTGTCCAGTTGCCCACGCAGTGGCAGATGAGCCCTGAACCAGCACGCAGCCCACTTGCCCTTTGGCCCTCCTTGGCCACTAATCAGCAACATGACTCCAGGCAAGTCACTTAACCTCTCTGAGCCTCTTTTTCCCCCAAGAACATTAGGCAAGGAGTCAAAGAAATATACAACGCTCATTCCTGCCTCAGGACCTTTGCATGTACCATTCCCTCTGTCTAAAATACTCTTCTCCAAAATTCTCTTTCCACTGCACCCTCACTTCATTCAGACCTCTGCTGAAATGTCACCCCCTTAGAACCTCACCCCCTTAGAGAAGCCTTCTCTGACCCCCTCAACTCAAACATCTCCTCTGGTCACCTTCCTTTCCCTTCTCCAAGTTATTCAGTTCTTTCATGGTAGTCCTCACTACCTGACAATATTTACTTGTTCAGTTATCTGTTTTCCCAATTAGAATTTAAACTCCAAGGAGACAGGGGTTTTGTTTGTCTGATTCAGTGCCTAACCCAGGGCCTAACACATAGTAGGTGCTCAATAACATTTGTTGAAGGAGGCAGAAGGGCAAAAGCTGAACGGGCTGCCCTGGCCTAGACACCTCCACCCGGTGTCCAGTCCCCAGACACTGAGACATTTGGAGCAGCTCTCCGCCTGTGGGCTGACTCAGCCCAACCTCCCATGAGGCCCAGGCACAAGTCTGGGCATCTCCGCCATGGGACGGTAAAACCAGAAGTGTGTGCCCTGAGAGAGCAGGACCTAAGGCAACTCGCTTTCCCCAAAAGGGGAAGATAGCAAGGCGGAGGCATGGGGAAGCTGGCAGTGTCCTGATGACATAATAGTTGCTAAATAAACATGCCCATTTTCCATGACAGGCTGTTGACATTTGGTGTGTGCTGCTGGTGCTCAGGCAGCCAGACAAGAAAGAGGATCCTGTGTCTGAGAGTTGGGGAGAGGTGCAAGGAATTATACGCCTGACCCAGCTGGCTTCCTAAGACTGCTTTGCTCACACATCTTCATCCTGCCTCTACTCCTCTTGGTTGCCCAGAGGTCTTCACTGCCCACAAGAGAATGTAGCCCCTCAGTCTGGAATTCATGGCTGTCTGGGACCCAGCCCTGCCCACACCTCCTACCTGCTTTCTCCCAACTCTCCTGCAGAAGGTGTCAGCTGCAGCAGGCTCCAGGACCTATTTCCCCAGTGCTCTGTGACCAGTTCCCTTGCCAAACTTTACTTGCACTACACTGTCTGCCCAGAATGCCTCCACCACTCCTCTCCCAGGAAGCCCTCCCTGATCACACTGACTGATGAGACCTCTCCTTAATCTGGGCCCCCCCTCAGTTCTCCTGGACTTGTCTACTTCTAGGGGATGCTTGAGAACCTATGTGTGTATGTGGTGAGTGGGAAGCCATGTCAGCAGGGATGAAGGAGAGCTTGGGTGCGGCAGTACCCTCTGCCCACCCTGGCTTGATCAAATGAGGTAATGTACATGGGTGTGCCTTGTAAACTACAAAGCCCTGTTCTGCCTCAGCCCAGGCCCCTTTAAGTCTGGCCTGGACTCTTGCACCAGCATCCCCATGGGCCTTCCTGCCTCTAGTTCGCCAGGCCATCTAACTTCCCTGCTGAGCACCACAGGGGTCTTCATGAAGCATGGGTCCGATCAGTTCCCTTCTCTAGCGACCTCTCCTTGCTGGGGAGTTCCTGCCCAGCAAGCCTGTCCGCTGCCCTCAGACCCTCCTCATGCTTTCCCACCTCACTGCCTTTGCTCAAGTCACTCCGTCTGCCTGGAATGTCTTTCCCTCTTCCTCTCGTCCTCATTCCATTAGAACTCCCTCTTCCTTTGGAACAACCTGGCCCCCGGGTACATCTGGCCGCTCTGGGTGCCCTTGCTCGCCATCTCCGTGCAGCAACACCCCCCCCCCAAGCTGTCTCTTAGTCCTTACTTATTTGTGCCTCCCTGGGGTTGACTTGGCGTAGAGAAATCAACCCTCTCCTAGTGGATGGTTTCTCCTGGTAGATGGTGCTGTCTACTGAGGATGTTCTGTGTGCAGGCCTGGCGCTCTGTACACTTCAGTTTATCGAGAGCCAACTACAGTCCTGGAGAAAAACAGTCTTCTTCCCTATGGTAGGACCAAGGTTCAGAGATGCTAAGGACCTTGCTGAAGGTCATGCAGCAGAATGTGACAGAGCTGGCTGGCCTGGGGACCCTGGTCGGGTTGATGTCACAGCTTTCCTCTAGATTGCATGCCTGTGACAGAGTTAAAGACACCAGATCTCTTCCCAAAACATGACTGCTTTTTAAAAATATGTCAGTAGTGGAACGATCTATCCTTTTCACTTGCAAAAGGTGAACAGAAGGCTACTGTGTTTCTCTAGGACATTTACAGTTTTCTTTACCTTAAGAAGAAACTGAATAAAAGTAGATGTCCACCCAGAACATGACTGTTAATAAACCTTCTTAGGGATTTTGTCTCTTTTTTCCTGCCCAGTCCTTCATGCCTCCATGGGTGCTTCCCTCTCGTTCCTGACAAGCAGCTGGCTGGTGTACAAGGGACCACAGTCTTCATCCACCTCCCTGTCCCTCCTTAGGCCTCTGTGGGTCCGCTCCAGGTCCCCTGGGCCCAGGCTCCAGAACAGGGATAGACCTGGTCCTTCCATCCAGGACCCCTCAGAGAGCCAGGGCCACCCTGTGCCCACGTCTGTCCCAAGCCTCCCCCCAGCCCTGACACCCAGGCTGCAGATCAATAAATCTGTCTCCTGCTCTTCTCTCTCAACCATCTGTTCTCCCTGGTGGTCCCCAGGGAGTCTGCCAGGCTGGCTTCAAGCACCCAGGTCAGAGAAAGGAAGCTATTTTGGGACCATCTGTTTGAGAGGTGCCTCCGGCTGGGGTTCCACAGCTAAGGGAGGCTGCCCAGGCAGTGGGTGGCTGTCAGGAGGGGACAGCAATTAGGGAATGAGAGTCACCTTTATCTTTGGGCTCAAGACCAGGATGTGCCAGCTCTCCCCTGACTCGGGCAGACCCGTCAGATCCCAGCCCTGGGATGTGTCGCGGGCAGATGGTGCCGGAGGAAGCAGGGAAGACAGTCTGAACCTCACCACCTCCCCCCTACTCCCTTTAAAACATATACACACACCCTTAAAATTGGGTTGCCAGTGACAACCTGGCATATCGTCTTCTTTTTATATTATTCTTAGCCCCTCTGTTACCATAGCAACTGAACAATGCTTTTAAATATAGAAGTTAATTTTTTTCAGCTCCAGCAACAAAGTTCTGGTGCTGTCCAGAAGGCCAGAGGCTGGCTTCTTCCCTGGGGGCAAAGCCCTCCCATCTCCTCTCAGTGCCCATGGGCCCCAGAGTGCAGGTGGGGCTGGCGTCCCGAGGCAGAAGAGACCCTCCGTGCTCCTGGGCGGGGCCCCGCACCCGAGTCCAGGTGCAGTAGGAACGCCCCGGTCCCCGCTCAGCAGACCTGCATCCACAGCTTTTCCGCCCCCTGTCCCTGAAGCCCTTGCTGTTCCGCTCTGAACCTCAGTTTCTTTATCCGGTCAGCGAGGGTGACAGGATCTGCTTCACAGATGGAGAGAAGGCTCAAAGGAGCTACAGGAGGCGAAAGTAGCACATGGGAAACTCAGCAAATGCATCTGCGCTGCTTGTCCTTTCTCCTTCCCCTCCCCCATTCCTTCCCGTCCTCTTCCTTTTTGTCCTCCCCTCCCTCTCTCTTTTGCATTTTTCTCACCCTCTTCTCCCTACTGCCTTGAATTATTGATGTTGAATTCCCAGCCAGTAACATCAGAGGGTTAAAATCCATAACCAGCTTTCCTCTGGCCTCCCCTCGGATCGCCCTCCCTCCGCGGGCTGGTGAGCTCATCAGAGCCATTAATCATACATCATGGCTTGAGAACCCAGACCCCTGCGGCCCAGCCGCCGAGCAGCCCCAGGCAGGATGCGGCAGGGCGGGATGTCTTCTCGGGAAGGGCTGGCTGGCTCTGAAGCTGGGGCAGAGTGGGAGCATTATTAGTATGAGCGTATCTGGGAAGGGGGGCTGACGGCTGGGGGAAGGACATAGCAGGAAGCACACCCTGGCCCAGTGAGTGGAGGTGTCCCTTCCAGGTGCCAGCTCCCCGCACCCTCCCAACATCCTGCACCTCTCCCAGGCCCTCCCTCATACTCGCCCCCCACTTATTTCTCTGCATTCCAGAGTTCAGCATGGCAGGCCTTGGAGCAACAGGCAGCGACGGTTCTAATGCTCAGAAGCAGTCAAAACACGGCATGGCTGCCCATCAGGTGTAATTCCCTGTCCTGGAGAGTTTCATGCTCTGAGGGCTGGACATGGCAGAAGGGATTACAGTACCAGGTTACAAATTGAATAAACTCTAGTCTTAACCTATGATTATATAATGGAACAATAATATTAAAATCACCATGAAATTTTGCAGAGACTTAAGTACTGATTATCTTCATTTACCAAAAAAAAAGAAAAGAAAAGAAAACTTGTCCAGGGTCATTAGGCTGGTAAAGAAGCTGACTCCGAATCCGTGGTTCTACCTTCCCCATTATTTTTCAAGTTCAGCTTTCCCAGCTGGAAGCCGCACGGGGACATTGACAGAGCAGTGGCTGAGACTGAGTGGGACTCCGTGCTGAGCCCCAGGCTGGTGGCTTGGAGCTGTGCAGGAGCCAGAGGCCGCTCCCCAGGAGCTGTCAATCTTGTTCAGGAACCAGACAGACACAGGCAGAGAACACCAGCGCTCTCAAAGCTGCGGGAGCCCTGCAGCGGGAAGATGCTCTGGGCTTTCAGCCAGGCTCAATTTCGGCCATGCCCAGCGGGAGGGAGCTGATGCAGGAGGTGCCCGAATTTCGTAGGCCCACCGTGGGCCACAGACTCGTGAGCATTCTACACTCACTTTAGCTGATCCCCCCAGAGCTCTACGAGAGTGGCACCACATCCAGCTTTGACAGATGCTCTGCTGAGCTTGTCAAGGTCAGACAGCTCAGAAGTGGAGGGACCACGTGTGTCTGACACCAAAGCACCACTGACATCTGTGGGAGGTGGCAGAGGGTCAGGAGCAGTCTGCCACGTCTGGATGACTGGCGCTCTGTCAGTCTCTGTAGACTGAGGCTGGTGTGGGTGACCGGAGAGCCAGGAGGTGGTAGTGGCTGAAGGGGTCTGGCTCTGGCCCCCAACCTGGCAAGGCTGCATCTTGCACCCCCCATCCTACCCCCTGGGCAGGACGGAGGGAGGGATGGTGGTGCTGGGGACAAGGGGCTGCCACGCCGTGCAGGCGTTAGTTCTGGCCTGTGAGACAGGACACCTGGGGCAGTCCTGCTCTTGGTGATTCTCTGTGACCCCCGAGGCAGGCCATCCCAGAGCCTGGTTTCCCTCTTTCCTCTTCACATTCACTGCCTGCCTGTCTAATGTGATAAAGTGAATTTGTAATTTAGCATCAACCTATCTGCCTAAAATGCCATCCGGTGACAGGTTCCTCCGCTGTATTTTTCTTCAGAGCGTTACACATCCTAGCAGTCTGTTGCGCACAGCTTCCTTGACCTGTGCCTGCCTTTCTCTGTCATCAGACCACAAGCCCCAGGAAGGCCGTACTGGACTTCGTTCAGGGCCTCATCTCTGGCGCCTCACCAGTGCCTCGCATGTGTGAGCACCGGGCACATCAGTGAACGGATGAATGACCCGTGCGATTAGGAGGGTGTATCTCCTTCTTGCTCCCACAGTCCGTCCATACCTCCTCCTGGCACTCGTCACAGGTAGTGTGACGGCATGTGTCCTGTCTGTCTCTCCACACACTGTTCAGCTGAGCACAGAGCCAGCCTGGAATTGATGCTTGATGAACGTTGTTGAAGCACTCTCCTCCCTGTCCTCAGTTTCCCCACTTGTACATTGTGAGAGTGGTCACCCCAGAGGCTTTTTAATCGTCCTCCCTCAGGGGCAGTCTGGGATTTTTAACTTGCAGGCTGGCATTGCTGCACCTGCACCTTTGTCTGTTTTCCACCCCGATGCTTGTCCTGGCCCTCTGGGGCTGGTCACTGCCCAGAGCCTGCCTTCCCCTTGATGAGCAATTCAAGCCCCAGAATAGCCCATTGTTTAGAATCAGGTGCCTGGACCCTATATTTATCTCCGGCGTGCTGAGTGTGCTTAGGTCCCTGCCAGCCACGCGGGCATCATCGGGACTGCTCAGGTCCTCACCCCAAGAGGCTCTCTGGCACCAGGAGACAATGCACACCAAGAGAAGCAGGAGCCAGTGAGAAGAAGGCAGGGGGGGACCAGCCTTCACGGAAAGCTGGGCGCTAGACAGAGGTGCTTCATGTGTGCTCACCAAGGCCACTCAAGATCAGTGTCATTAGCCCCATTTCACAGCTGGGGGTCGGAGGCTGTGAGAAGCCACCCTTCCCATGGAACTACCTTGTGGGGCAGGGCTGGGATCTAAGCACAGGACTGTCAGGCTTTTTCACTGTGCTGCTCAGCTTCCCCTGGGTGGTGGCCCACTGCTCGGCAGCACCAGCCCCTGGAGCCATAGCCCAGCGATGACCAGTGAGCGAGTGAGAGGGAGCCAGCTTCACGGATGCTGTCATGGGGTCTACGTTTGCAAATAACCAGGTCCTGTCAAGCCTTGCGTCCTCTCTGAAGGACATGGCAGAAGCCCAGAGTGGTGGGGAGTGAGAGAGTCCAGGGACTGGAGACTGTCTGTGCCACAGGGAGAGCAGTTGCTCAAGGCCAGCCGGGGGATGCAGTGGGAGGAATCCAGTCCAGGCCTGCAGCAGAGCAGAGTCCCGAGAGATGGCTGACATGCGGCTGTCAGGGGGCTATCGGGCACTGCCACTTACCAGTCCAGTGTTCTTTGGTAGCAGGGCCTTCCACTGCCTCGTCTGTAAAATGGGAGTAATGGCAGTAACTGCCTGGCACGCCCTCTTTGGGATTTGATAAAGTAATTCATGTAAAACTCTCAGATGAGCACCTACTTCAGAAGCCACTCTTGGCTGCCACCAAATCACCACCATGCTGCACAGTCCAGGCACTGGGGACTTGGGCTTGGGGTGTGGGATCTCAGCTGGGCACTGGACCAGGACTGGGGAATAAGGCAGTGCTGGACCTCAGGAATAAGACGGCAGCAGTTTCCAGAAACAGGGCACGATATTAGAGGAGAGTCTGGGCTCTTTGCGTGAGGAGGTCCTTTGCATGATTGTAAGTAACATCGTAAGAGGGAAGGTTGGTTTGGGAACAAGCAGTGCGCGGAGCTCGTAGGTGAGTGCCGGAGACCTCGGTGTTGGAAGAAGAGAGAGAAAGGAAGGGAGACAGACCCTCCCTCACTCCCCGCTTAAATTGGAGCCATTCCAGGGGCCTCTGAAGAATTCATTTCCTTTTCACATTTCGGTCCTTTTGAAGCAGAGCCATGGAATGTCAGAACTGGCCTGACCTTAGGGAAGACGAGACTGCCTGGGCTTGCAACAGGTTGAGAGCACTCACTCCCCTGCACGTCTCTGTACCTCTGTTTCCCTTTGGTCACATGAGGTTGGTACATTAGATGACCTTTTGGGATCATTCTGGCCTGAAGATGACCCCTAGGGACTATTTCTGGGGTCTGTTGGGTGTTAGGAAAGGGGTGGTGGGCGCTCTGGAGAAGCAGAGCATGCAGATGAGAATGTGGCAGGAGGAAGCGCCTGATCCCAGGGTTGATGCACCAAGAACAGGACGGAGGGCATACTGGTTCAGAGGCTATCCCCTTGGACTTGAACAGGGCTGTCTCCTCAAGAGACCGGGTTGCGTGCACACCATCAGACTCAAGTTGGCATAAGCTGGCAATCTCACCAGAGATCCTCCAACTCCTGATAGAAAGTGTTTCCTAATTTAAACCCCTGTTAGTTCTGACCCCCAGCTCCACTGAAGGCACCATCCCTCCAATGTGCCTGTCCAACACCTGAGCTAAAGTAGTTTAAATTTCATCAGTGCCCAGGAGGCTGGCAGGGCCTGGCATTGGCCTTGTTGCCCTGAACTCCGTACCTGGCATTCCTATGGGTGCTGGTGGGGTGCCCACTGGGCTGCAGCCTCCCCCCAAACCTGTTGTGCTGGTGACTCTACAGAACTGGGTTTGCTGCTTTCTGCATCTGTTCTCTTGGCTTCTCCTGTCCTCCTCTCCTGGACCCTCCAGGGAGGCGGGAGACTCCACTTCTGACTCCACTTCTCCGCAAGAGTCAGAGCCGCACATGAACTCCACACCCCGAGACCCTGACTAGCTATTACCATTCCACCCAAACCCCACTTTGGGCTGGTTCCCTTCCCCATGCCCTCAAGGTGCTGGCCAGGTTCTTGCTGTAAACAAGGAAGATTGCCAGAAAATGGTGCTGCCATTCTTCTGGCTTCAGAGACTGCCACTATTGGAGACTGCCGTGAGTGGCCTGTTTGAACCCATCGCAGGCTTGCCCCAGCCTCCAGATGCCCCCTCTTTCGAGCCACTTCCTGCCTCTGGCCCATGATGCCACAGTGCCCATCTGCTGTTGGATACACACTCCCAAGTCTGAAACTCTGGCTGGGTGTTCCGATGCTGTGGGCTGCGGGTAACAGAAACCTAACTACAAGTGGCTTCGACAGTAGGGTTTCATTAACTCTGAGAGCCTGGAGGTAGGGGCAGTTCCCAAGCTGAGTAACTCAGCAGCCCAGTGACGTCAAGGATTCCCACTCTCTCTAGCTTCCTCCTTCTGCCAGCCTAACCACAGTTGGCATCATCTCACCCAAGGTCATGAGATGGTCTCGGTGGCCATTTGCAGACAGGATGGTGGGTGCTACAGAAGAAGAACGTTGTCCCGCAAACCTTTTTTTTTTTTTATTAGCAAAAGAGTCCTTTCCCAGAGACTCAGAGGAAGACTTCCCTTAGCTGTAAAATGGGAGTAATAGGTCCCATTAACCAGAATTGAGTCACATGCCCATGCCCAAACCAGTCACTAGCAAGGAACCATACCACCTCTGCCAGACTGGATTAATCATGGTTTACTCCCTGGGCCTGTGGGAGGTCTGTCCCCCCGCCTCAAAAAAAAAAAAAAAAAAAAAGCAGGCCTCCTTCAGCAGAGAAGAAACAGGGAGGAATAGCTTTATTAAGTAGCTCCTAACATTTAACTTGAACTGTTAATATCAAGTTCATCTTGCATTTGGCACCAGAGTACCTGGTCTCAGCCCTTTCTACCAAAGCCATTGTGACTTCTTCCTCTCCGCACCCATCCCAACTCTTCGGTGGAAGCAACAGAAGGTAACGTTAGGGCAGCTTAAGCAAAAGAGAATTAAATTGGAAGGATAATAAGGATCTCACAGATCTGACAGGAAGGCTGGAAAACCAGGCTCACAAAAGGATCCAGGACCCCCCAGGGAAACAGAAAATGAACTAATCAGTGGCTATCCTGTCATGGCCACAGAAATGGAAGACCCAGGGCCTGGAAGAGAGCATTGAATATGCCTAGCTCAGCCTTCGGTTCTCCCCTGGGCTGCAGGAAGGCAGGGAATCTTGCTTTAATGTCCACCAAGACCATGGGAGCTAATTCCCCAAAATGGAGTCAGGGTGCTATTGCAGATGTAGGGAGAAAGGGTGCTGAGTGGCCCCAAACCAGCAACAGGAGCGTGTGCCTGACCCAAAGACACAAGAAACATCAATGTGGTACACATGCCTCTGAGGAGGTAAAAGATGCACCACCTTAACTGCATGGGAACGGCCAGTGGGAGCAGGAGACATGACTAGAGGAACCCTGTCTAGACAACCCTGCACAGCTGGTTGTTTCATCCCCTCTACAGGTGACAGGAAGGGAAATCCTGAGAGGCAAAAGAACTTGCCCAAGCTCACACACGTGGAGCCTGATAGAAGCCAGCATCATAAACCCCAAAGCCCCTTTCTTCTCTTCCCACCGTGTTGCGCCTTTCTCTCTGTGATGCTCACCTCTCCCCACCCCTACCTGGCCCACAGCGATACAGGCTCTGGAGGTTCCAGTCACTGTCTGTACCCGATGGTCTTTGCCCAACTGAGAAGGGCAGCTGTCAGCCTTGCTGGCCAGTGCTATCTGCACTGGGCCTTCAGAACTCTGTGCCTCCCTGGCTCCCTTGTCCCCTAAATTTGACCCCTACTCAAAAAGGACATGAGGAAGATTAAAGAGTAAGTGCAGATGAAGGCTTTAAACATCAGACAAAAGCAAAGTCCAGACATGCAGGAGCAGGAGAGTCTGGGAGCGTCTTGGAGGGCAATGCCCTCTGTGCAACGGGCTTGGGGCGCTGTCACGGCACTGCTGGTGGATTGTTTTGGGGGAGCAGTTTCATAGCATGCACCCACAGTTTCACCTCACAGATATCCATGCTTTGGGGCACAGTCATCCCAATTTCAAGGAATATAGCCTAAGCAAGAAAAGATATAAGAAACTTCCACACAACCTTATCCATAGTACTGAAGCGCTGAGCACCAAACACAAATCTGAGCGCAGATGCATGGAAACAAACACTAGCGTGCATCTCTACCAGGGGTGGGCAAACTGCAGCCTGCGGGGCAAATCCCACTGGCAGCCTGTTTTTATAAATAAAGTTTTATTGGAACATAAACGGGCCCACTCATTTACATATTGTCCACGGCTGCTTTTGTGCTACAGCTGCAGAGTGGAGCAATGGAGACAGAAAGTATGGCCGAAAAAGCCTAAAATATTTACTATCTGGCCTTTAACAGAACAAGCTTGCTGACCTCCAATCTACTTCCTGGAATCGTATGCACCCTTTAAGAACATGATAACTTTAGGTATAAGGTTGAGAAAAGCAAGCTACAAAGTTTTATGCACAGGATGACTTCACCTATGTATAAAAAAACTTGTACATAATAAAAAAAACTGTACATCAAAACTATACATAAACAAAAAACCAGAGAGGCATAGATGAAAATGTTAACAGTTTTTTGGGAGTAGAAACACAATGAGTTGGGCTTGACTTTAAGCGTGCCTTGCTGTAGAGCCACCTCTTCCCCGTACCAGGGTCCCTAACCCGTAGGCCATGGGGCCCGGCATCTCAGAGACACACCATAAATACCTACTGAATGAATATTGAATGACTGGATCCCTGAGGGGTCAAAGCCTTAAGCTCAGAAGACATAAATAACACGTCTCAAATGAGTATGTGGAACCATTATTTAAATATATGTGGTGGTGCTATGATTACTAAAACACAAGTTCATTGTAAAGCAGGGCGTTCATTGTGGCTTTTGTATTGTTGTTTATTTTCCCAATGAAAAGAAGCTAAGTGTAGAGTTACCATCAGCAGGAGTTTTGAGAAATCATTGCACATGACAGAGTCCTTGTGCCGAACATGGTGGGAAGCACCATGCTGTCTGCACGGCATATATGAGACGCTTAGGCTGGCGTCTGGCACGGGGATCGCTCAGAGGAGTGAGGAAACCCACCAGGCCGGGTGGTGAGAGCCCATGGCATTGGTCCTGTCTCTACAAGTGACTTTCTTGCTAGACCTGTGCTGTCACTCTCGGCGACTTTATCTCTGTGAGACCTGACAGTAGCGTGTAATAGCTTTCCCAAGCAGCTATGGAATGCTTGCGTGAATGCATGAATGACGAGAGGAAGAATGAAGGAATTACGGTGAACGGTGATGAGGGAGCACCAACGAGTGCTCGAAAGTGGCAGTTTCTCAGCCCGAGAGAAGGAATAGAATGCAGGGGCTTCTGCAGGCGCTGATGACAGGACCGTCAGCTCTGAGCGGGTGATGAAGCTACAGCTGCGTCCCTGGGGCAGCCTGACCTTGGCCCTGAGTTGACAGTGGTGTAGAAGAGGTGATAGCTGGGGCTTGCCCATGAGGCCACTCTCACCACGGCTGTGATCCTCACTTTGGGGTGCATTTTTCAAACTCAAGTGGAGGTTGACAGATGGTGCTGGTATAATAGTCTCACTTTCTACTGCCCACAGGTCTCCCTCCAACACAGTCCTCCAAGCTCTAAGAAATCTCTGACACATCTCAACCATGAGACCACAGCTGGCTTTGGGCAGGTAAGTCCCCCTGACTGCCACCTCTTCCTCACACCACAGGACACAGAGCAATTTCAGCATAGCCCAAATGCCGCTGGGCCGTGTTGTGGCCAGCAGGGAGGTGGAGCTGACTTCATCTGCAGCAGGAGAACGGGTCCCCATGCTTTACTGACACCTCAGGAAAAACCTGCTGAATGTCCAAAGCCCTTCAGCTGACATTTCCGCAAGCGCAGCACATGGTGATGGGCACACACCCCGGGATGGGAGCCAGGGAACTGGGTCTGACCTGGCTCGGGAAATTCTCAAGCAAGAGCCTCACTTTCTTGTCTCTGTTTCCTTCTACAAACAGTGAGGGAGCTGGACCCAGTGAACTGGGCAGGCCTCAAGCCGCCAGCTGTTCTAGGCCATGGGGTGAGAGAGGGGTGGTGGGAACAGGAGCAATGTACCACTTCCCTGGGAACTCACAGCCACAGGGAGCCTGGGCTGGGCTGTGTATATGCCACGTGTGTGCATGTCTGCGCTCAGGGGCCTGTGTCCCTTCCTGCAAACTCTGCTCACAGTCAGACTCAGACCCGATGGTCACCAGCCACACACCTGCCCTCTCCTGCCCATACCTTGGCAGCACACCTTGGACACTATAGGCTGCCAGTGCCTGGATGGGAAGGGCGGAGACTGCCTGCACACCGACAGCTGGGCAGGCCTGCAGCAGAATGTGGGGGTGAAGAGCAAGCTGGGTGAGGGGCAATGCAGGCCAGGAGACCAGGTTAACCTAACAGTGAGGCCCTCATTTAGAGCAGAAGTAGGTATAGGGCCAAAGCTCACGGGCTGATTTGCAGGGCAGGCTGGGGCAGCTGCCTGGGAGATGAGGCCTGGACAGTACGCAGCAGTTGGAGCTGTCTGTCAGGTGGGAGACTGCCCCTCCACCATGCCACTCTGTCTTGATCAAGGCTCAGGGGACACGTGCCAGGAACTCAACACTCTGTCCCCAGCCTGCCTCCAGGCTATGGCCTGAGCCCAGGCCTGGCCTCTGAGGGAGGAGAGGGCCACCCTGATTGCCTCAAGGTGTTTTGAAGATGGGTGTGTGGGTGTCTGGGATGGGATGGGCATATCTGCTTCCTCAGCAGAGAAACCTCACCTCAGAGGCTCCTGGGCACATAACACTGCTTGGCTGTTTTAGCTGCAAAGCATAGGAACTTGGGGGGCTAGGGACTAGGAGGAAGCTAAAAGCAGATGAGACAACCTGGAGGGATCCTCCTCTCCAGCCCCAGTTCTCTGTTATACCCACCCCTGCTCTCCAGCCCTGTGGCAGTCCCCAAATGGAGCAGCATTTCACCCCTCTTTTTTTTTTGCCCATGCTCTTCCCATGGCCTGCCTCTGCCCTGCTATCCGGACCAGTGGGCTGGCCTGGACCTTACACTTGGTTCTCTGGGGAGCCTCTGCTGACCATCCAGCTGGACTCAGCACACAGTGCCCGCCCCTACCATCACTTACACCTCCCTGGTTCAGTCATGGGCTTCCACGTCATCTCCCCACCATGGCGAATTTACTGAAGGCAGGGCAACGTCTCAGCCCCGTCTGGAGTGAGCTGCGGGGGCCCCTGTGAGTGAAATGCTATGTGGGGAAACAGGCAGGGCCTGGTCATTGGGACATATTAGTTGCCTGCTGTGCTGTACCCTCTGTGCTGGGCACTGAGGCACACGGATGAATGACATATGTCACGGTCCTTAAGGAGCGTCTCATCAATGGAAATGACGTGCAGAGAGCCCCAGTATAGGAGACCTGTGATGGTGGGAGGGGTCTATTCTGTTTGGGTTTGGTTGTGGAGGTGGTTCAGCAAAGACCGTTTGAAGGTCACAGTTGAACTGGGCTTTGAAGAATGAGTAGAAGTTCACCAGGTTAAAAAAGAAAAAAAAGGGAAGCAGGACATTCTAGAATAAGGAGAAAGCAGGTAGAAAGGCGGAGTGCCTGGGCCACAGGCACAGAGGAGGAATGTGCGGAAGTGAGACTGGGGGAAGCAGGCAGGTCCTTGAATGCCGTGCCAGGGGGCTTGGGTCGGGCCCTGTATGACCCAGGAAGGTACATAGTCAGCTTTGTGCTGCCAAGAGAGGCCTCTGCACCCAGGGGAGAGGCTGAGAACTCAGAGGAGGTGCTCGTGTTAAAAGCTACTGAACCAGAACAGGGGGAGGCCCAGGGCAGGGTGCTGCTCACTGAGGTGTCTGTGGCCAGAGTCTTAGGAGCTCAGGGCCCCACTGCAGCCCTTCAGGTCTCCCGACACCGGGAGCCCCAGTCACTCGGGTCCCTGCCCTGCGCTACAGCTCCCTCCGGCAGAGGGCTGCTTGGCTTGCGATCAAAACACCTCTTCCCACCCCACCCAGCTCTCTTCCTCCCCTGTCCCTGAAGAACAATAGGCTGCCTCCCAGGGCAGCCACCTTTAAGAATTCTGTGCTGTCCTTAGGCCCCCTTGGGCCTAGATAATGACAAGGCAGCTCCCTCCGAGAGTTTTTCTGTGCAGCGGGTAATCCTTCTCTGTTTTGTAGTTTCACGGTTTTCTCTCTTGGCAGAACTCAAAAGGCTTTCACGTCTGTCATCCCGTGGGACGGTAGAAAAAGTAGGTTCTGGAGCCCGAGAGAGCTGGACGCCAGTGCTGCCCTGTCACCCGCTTGTGGAGCAGTGCGACTGGTCTGAGCCTCAGGGTCTTCGTCTCTAAGATACCTACTTCCTCAGGTGGCTCCAGACTCCAAGGCCAGACCACCTGTGAGAAGCCAGCTCAGAGCCCGTCTTGGAGTTGGCACTTGCATTCCACGTTCCTCTGTCGACATACACCCCTGTGATGAGTAGTGGCTACTGGTGGTTTAGACAAGCCTGTGAGAGATTGGCTTCAAAAGGTGGCATGAGACGTTAGCACACAGGCCTTTGCAGGAAGGCAGGCCATGACTTGACTTCCCTTTAAAAATTCATTCAGCAGCACTTTCCCAAGACTCCTCTGTTCCAGGCACTGTGGACCCTGGGGGAGGGGCACACGAATGAGTGCATACCAATCCGCTGTGAGAAAGAGTGGCAGCAGACGCACACACACACGACACAAGGGAAGCAGAGAGGAGAGGGAGCCACAAACTCTGTCGGGGGCTCTGATGTGGAGGTGGGGGCATGTGAGCTGCCACTGAAGGCTCTACAGGGGTTTGGCAGACCCCTCACAGGAGGACTCGGAAAGGGAGAGAGTGCATTCTGGGCGAAGGGCCCGGCAGTCGCAGAGGCGTAGCCATGGGAAACATCCCAGTGTGGTAGGGCAGTGGTGTTGGTGTTTATAATGACCTGCCTGCCAGAGCTCCCCGTCACAGAGAAGCATTCAAGGGATCCTGGTACCCAGCTGCCTTGGCAGCTCAGGCCAGGCTTAAAGGAACACCAGTGAGCTCTGTGATAAGGCCAGATATGCATCCTCCGGTGCTCAGGCAGCCAGGAGCTTCTAAGGCTTTTCTTGGTTAGAGTTGAGGGCTCGGGTTACCCATGAACTTTGAAGTCATCCTGGAGACGGGATCTCTGTGCTTGTGCCGGGGGCCGGGATAGAGATTGTTGCCGGACGGGGGCCTGGCCCTGAGCGGGTCTGCTTAGGGCCAGCCGGTAGTGTGCAGGTTTGTGGCTTTGTATAGAAAAGACTTTACAGCGTAAGTCCAGGTGGCTACAAGGATACATTTATGAAAGCTGGGGACAGTAACGTAGGAAAGGGCTTAGTAGAGAAAAGGGGGCTTTGGGGACAGGTTCAGGGGATTGGCCTGGGACAAGCTGCCAGCTACCCTGGCCTTAGCAGGGTGTCTAACCTTTTGGCATCTCTGGGCCACACTGGAAGAAGAGTTGTTTGGGGCCCCACAATAAATACATAAACACTAACAAAAATTGATGAGCAAAAAAAAAGGTTTTAAGTAAACTTACGATTTTGTGTCAGGCTACACTCATAGCCACCCTGGGCCACATGTGGCCCGCGGGCCGCGGGCCGGACACCCTGCTAGAGCTGAGGAGGTACACGCCTGTGTGCAGAGAAGAAGGGGAAGGCACAGGCCGCGCCCCAGAGGAAGACCTGGAGCACTGGTCCTTTGTCTTGGGTTTTTCTCTCTCTCTTGCAGTGAGGGGACCTTCGGGGAGGGCTCAGGGGAGGTTTCAGCAGACTATTCATCAGTCCTCCAGGTGCGCCCAAGAGTTTCAGGGTTGTGGTCTCCACTTCTTGGCAGGGCAGGGCAGGGGGTCTTTAGTCATTGCAGTTGGTTCTGGCCTCGCCCACCTGGTTTTGCTGCTTTCCTGGGCCTGGAGCCGAAACACAGCTGAGGCCGAGATGTTATCTCCCTCGAGGTGACCATTCGTATCTGGCCATAAATTGCGTGGCCAGTTTGTTCAGCTGTCTGTCTCAGTTTCCCCTCTTCCACTCGCCAAGGAATTCTCCTGGCTCAAGGTGACTAGAACTTGGTCCCTGCCTCAAGTACAGCAAGGGAAGTGGGCAGCCCCTCGACTGCTCGCACCGCATAACCATTGATGCTCTACTGGGAAGACATTCAAAGTGTTACGGGACCACAGAGCAGGGGGCAGTCAGAGGGCAAGGGGCATCCTAAGGAGGGAATCTGAGCCAGATGGTAATAAGAAGAATGATTATAATAGCTGATGATCACTGAGGACTTACATGTGTTAGGCATTGTTCTAAGAGCTTCGTACGGATTTTCACTCTACCTGCACAACTCTGTGAAGCAGATGCTATTATTATCCTCTTTCAAAGATGAGAAGAATGGATGCACACAGGGGCTGAGTAATTGTTCTGAGCACACACGGCAGGGAAGTGGCGTAGCCAGGCTGAACCCAGGCCTTCTGGCCTCAGAGCCCACGTGTGCAAGGCCAAGGCAGCCTAAGGCACTAAGCCCTCTTGAAGAATTGACAGGGCTGGGACTGCGTCAGTCTTGCTCTGGTGCACAGTCGGCACGTGATAAAAATGCGTTCACTGACGGGATGCCCACGCACGTGGATGGACTGAGCCCTGGAAGAGTTGGGGAGGGAAACGGGAGAGGGACAGGCCCTGCGGGCAGAGGTTGCAGCTGGAGCAAAGGTTTCTGCTCTGAGCAGCTGGGGTTGCCTGGAGGCACAGCCAGGTCTGGGGCACTCACTGGAAGGCTGGAGGGGACCAGAGAAGGGAGCGTGTCCATGGCAGCCTCTCTGGCCAGCCCTTCCTGTCCCTAAGGCCTGCCATCTGCCTGCCTTCTCCTGCAAGTCTTACTTGCCCGCCCTGTCCCACATCAGGAGAGAAACGGTGCTGTGCCCTTGGGGTCCCCACACCCCTTTTCATCACTCATCCCTCAAAGGCACCTGGGGCTGGTCTGGCAACAGGAACACAAGTCCCCCAGAGGCAGGGAAGGTATGCAACACCCAAGTCGGGCTCAGCAAAGACAATTCAAAGCCTTCCTGAACATTTGAACCTTAAGGGCGCAGATACTTTTCAAAGATTTACTTTCTTTCTTCAAGCTCAGTGGGCTATGGATGGAAAACTAGGATTGGGACTGAGCTCTGTGGCTTCCTAATGGGGCATCCTTGAGTGAATCAGTTCACTTTTTTTGTACCTCAGTTCCATCTCCGTAAGATGAGAATGCAAACAACTCTAGGATGAAAGGGGGCAAGGTTTGGGGAAGCTCCAGTGCAGGACCAGGCTCAGTGAAAAGTAATTTCTGGGCTTATTGCTTTACTTCTAGGGCCTCATTTTTCTCCATAAAATAAAGAGTTGGAGAATGTTGGTCTTCAACGCCAGCCAGCCTTGACATTCCAGGACTCAAAGCCACCACCACCGGTGGACTAGATATAGAAATACATTTGCACACACATATACACTCTATGTCTCTGAGCATATAATCATTTTTATAAATTTAAAATACACATTAAATTAAGGTAAAAATATCATTTACAGCATTCTTTATTATCTTTTCTTCTGATTACAAAATAAATAAATATTGATTGAGGAAATTGGGGGAAGCATGGGAAAAGCATTCATCCACTATTTCCGCGTTCAAAACTTGAGACAGCCTTTTAGATATTCAGTGACATTGCCTCCCACCTTTTCTCTGTGCCCATACACAGGCTTTTTAAAAACATCTTTGGGATTATACTCTGCCTTCTATTTTTTAACTCACGCTGAGCCATTGGACCGGGTCTCTGGGCAGGGCCCGAGAGGAACCGGAGGCAGCTGCCGCCACAGCTGTTTGGTGCCTGCTCCCCACTCCTGCCTGGGTGGCGGACTGGGGGCATCTGACCTTCGGATGTTCTCTGTCTCTGGCGGGGGGCACATTTTACACTAATTTTAGCTTAGCCACTCAGGCCCGCTGGCCTTGGGACCCGCATATAATGGACGCCTTATGTAGATAGCTGCCAATGGTGCAGGGAGAAGTGTCCCACCTTAAAATGTTCCTCGTCACCCGCCAGTCCTCTGCTCTTAGAGAACAAGCCGGCTCCCTGTTCCTTCTCCCAGCAGGAAGAGGTTGTTGTTGATGTTCGTGGCCCAGCAGGCTGGACCCGGTGGGCAGGTGGCCCACCAACCACACGAGCAGTTGCTCCTCTGGACAGCGCCGTGTTTTTATAGGACAGGCTCGGATTTGAGCTGGAACAGCTGAGAGAAACTTCCCAAGAAATTGCTGGGCAGTGCGTTTGCTGCTGGACAGCTGGGAGACTGAAATGTCCTCAGCTGTGTATATAGAGCCTTCTGGAACCGCACCTTAATGCTTTACCTTTGCCCGGTGTGGACAAGTGGTACAGTGTCCTTTGACATCCATTTTGTCCTGACGACAGCCCTATGTATCAGGTGACAGTACTCCCATTTGACAAGCATGGGAACTGAGGATGAGATGCAGACATCATTTGCTCAAGTCAGTAGCAGGGACTTGAACATGAACATGAGTCTGTCTCCCTCCATGGCCAGGGCTCCTGTCACTCGTCAGCACCATACCGGAAAGCAGGGCAGCCAGGTGTATAGGCCTCTGCTCTGTGTGTCCTCGTGTTCGGTATCATTTTTCCAAAATGGAGATACTTTCATTTTCACTTTAAAAATCAATGTATTGAAAATAAACATACCTAGTTGATCTGTTTCTAAAGCACAGATATGGTCATGGGAGACTCCTTCTTCAAAATGCAGGAAGTCTTCCTTTGCCCACAGGAGGAAATCCCTGAGCCTCAGCCCAACATCCAACCTCCACAGCTTGCTGCCTGCTGGATAGAACCTCCCCCTGCCCCCCACCCCCCACCACACACACACACACACACACACACACACACAGCCCCTGTCTAGGCTCCCTAGCACTTAGGTAGGGCTGGGACATTTTCTTTATGATCTGCTTTCTGACCAGAGCACAGTGCCACAAGGCAGGACACCCATAGGCTGCTCATCTCTGTGGCCCTGGGGCCTGCACTGGGCCAGACGCAGTGTCAAAACCAGTAAATGAATTGGTCCCCAACCCACGGCTCTACATAGGAAACTGGAGCTTTAATCCAGGCTTAGATATAAGCCAAGGCCTGTCCAGCAGCTGCCAAACCAATAAGGACGTGACTCCTTGGCTGGACTCCCAGGAGGGGCCTGCAGGGCCAAGTCAAGAAACCCTGACCCTGAACAGGCTGGGAGGAAAGCAGAAGAATGTCCCTGAATGGGTGCTGGAGACCAACCCTCTTCCCCCATGACCCGTCTCCCGCGTCTCCCATCCGTCCCCTCCCCAGTTTCGTGATGACAATGCGGCCTATATAACACATCCTCAGCCTGCTGGTTCTTTGACCCAAGTCTGATGCTCTTCAGGAACAATCTCTAAGCATCGCATGCTTCTCTGGGGGAAGAAAAGTTCTCTAGAGACTATCTTGGCTTAGTGAGAGCAGGACCCTCTCTCTCCGACTCCATACAGGGCTGCTCTCTGGGCCAAGGCCCCTCGGCCTCCCAGACTCTACTGCTCTGGGTGTTTTGTGGAGAGAGGCAGGGACTTTACACAGTCTCAGCTCCTGCCAGTCCTGCCATTTACTAGCTAGGGACTCCATCTCTTTGAGCCTCAGTTTCCTCATCTGCAAAATGGGATTAGTGATACCAATCTTTCAGGATTATTGTACTTTAAGGAAAAGTGCTTGTCAAGAAGTCTAAGAGAGCGGCAGGCACACAGTGAGTGCCTGCATTCCTTCCTCTGGAGGGCTTTCAGGGCCTCAAGAGCCTCCCTGAGAAGGGCTGGGGTGTCCCGGAGAGGGAGGTGGGTTCGTGAAGAGGTTCTGTGGCACGTTGAACATGGTGTGTTAGTCTTGCAGTGACCACGTCTCTGCTTCTGCAGGGTCTTGGGGGTTTAGCCAAGGACAAGAAGGAGGAGGAATAAAACTCTTGTTTTCTAGTGAAAGCCTGTGGGAAAGCAGATTTTTATAATAGAGTCGGTTCACTTCACTTTCAGCTTTCTAGGAAACAATCTTTTGTTTACTTGTTCATTCACATACTCATTCATCCTACAAATATCTCCATGGCCTCGACCACCTACCAGATGTGGAAAGAGACACACAAACAGGTCCCATAGGGCCCCTGCCTTTAAAGAGCCTGCCATCTAACCAATCATTGTAATTCGGGGTCAAAAGTAAGAGGCGATGTGGGCAAGGCATGGTGTTGGGAGGGAGTGATCATTCCTGTAGAGTTGGCTGGGAAAGGCTTGGTGAAGAAGACAGCACCAAGGTGAGCCAGTTAGAACGCATAGAGGGGAAAGACCGTTACTCTCCAAAGAAAGAGAAGCATAACATATCCAAGAATAAACTTAAGAAAGTATTGTGAATTGACCTATGCATTAAATAAAATCCCAATTAAGATCCCAATGATTTTTTAAATAAAATGATTACAAAGTACATTGGGAAAAATAAACATGGGTGTGTAGCTTAGAAAAATTCAGTGTTGGTAAAGGAAAAGCCCATGGCCTGATGCGCTGGAGCAGAGCTCCAGGAAGCAGATATAAGTGAGTGTGGCATTTCAAACTAGAGACAAAGGCGCAGACGATTGCTAACCTATTATAAAGACAACCAGCTACCTATTTGTGGACGGAGAAAAAAAAAGAATAAAACTGGATCCACACCTCAGTTCTTACACCAAAATAAATTCCTAAGTGATGAAAAAGCACGAAACCACAAAGGTACTAGAAGAAAAATAATGAGGGAATATTGGGATGGAGAATGCCTCCTAAAGTATAAAACCAAATCTCGAAATCATGAAAGAAAATTATTTAAAACCTCATGGGCAAAAAACACAGTAATCAAGGTTAAAGGGTGATGAACTAAGAAAAGTATTTCAACACATGTACGGTGACTACAGAGCCAATAGCACTGGTGTGGCAAGAGTTCATGAATGAAGTAAAGTCAAATTTCCAATAGGAAAGCGAGCAAAAGATGCAAACAAACAATCTGCAAAGGACAAAACACAGAGCATAGCAAGCCTCTGAAAAGGGTAAGTCACCAGGAGTCAAGGGGTGCTCATTAAAGAACCAAGATCCCATTCAAAGAATGGGAATTCCTGGGAGATATGGAGTAAGAACAGGGACACGCGAGCAGAACGCCGTTAGTGGGCTGTGAGTTGATACACATTTGCCGGGGGTAGGTTTAACAAAATGTGCCCACATGTTTAAATATGCACACCCTTCAACTCAGTAGTTCACTTCTAAGTGGATACCCTGAAGAACCAATCAAAAAGTACCGGGCACTGTGTGTGTGAGAAGCATCGCTCTTTGGTTAAGAGTGAGGCATCAGAGGTGGAAAGACCTGGTTTTAAGCTGTGCGACCCTGGAAAAGTTACTTAAGATCTCTAAGCATGAGAGTCTTCTTCTCTGATGTGGGCACGATAATCCTAGTGACATCACCCCCACAGGCTTGTCGTGAGGCTTAAGTGAGACCACACTTAATAAAACCCTTAACAGAAGGCCGAGCCCATAGTAAGTACTGAATACGTGTTAGCTATACTATTATTACCAACAGGCATGTTCATCATAGTATTGTTTAGAATTAGCAAATGATAGGAAACAACCAAGCTGTCCATTAGTAGGGAACTGCTGGTTACTAACTGAAGAATGTTCACAGAGGTACAGCCTTCTGGAGACCTGCATGTAGGGACATGGGAAGATCTCGTATGATTTTTTAAAGGTGTCAAAAGAGTATGGAAGGTGTGTTCCAAACTGCGTGAAAGCATACAGCTGTGTACCTGGAAAAGGACTGTTGATTCTCAGTATTTGCAGCAAGCGTGTTGTTTAAAGTCCCCACAAACGTCCAATTAGTGATTACCAGACCATTACTCCTCGGTGAAATATAGCATTAGGTTCCCGCGAGCCTCTGGACACAACCCTCTTGTCAACCGATCAATACATGACCTTGTTTCTTGTGTGTTTCTGTCAAAAATACTTTATCTAACAGGCATTGTTGACTCGTTAACGTTGAACTCGTGGCCAAGAGCACCGTAACTCATGCTTGAAGGAGGCCGCTCTTACAAACAGGCACACGGTCCCTCCCACCGGGACATCCCACCCCGGCCACACAAAACCACCGCCCCTCCTTGAGCCAGCCATCCCTCTTCCTACTGACAGGCCCCCTGCTCGCCCCCCAGGGCTCTGCTAAAACTCTTCTCTCTCAAGTCATCAGAAAGAAGGAGGGCTCCTTCTCCCATTCCCCCTCCAGTTTTGAACTATATGGCCATTATTTCTACTCATTTTTCCATCTAGTTCCCTCTAACACACTCCTTTGAATGTCCAGCACCCAACACATTCTTCACACATTTTATCTAGCACTAAATGTGTGTTGAATGAATAAATGAACAAACAAATGGAAATACCGAAGATTCTGAGACCACCCGCCCTCCCCCCGCCCCAAAGATGCAGGCCAGCTGGATTGTGCAATGGCCGTCGTTGAAGGCCGCCCAGGCCCTGCAGGACTCTGAGGGCTGAGCAGCCTGGTTGTGAGCCACTGTGACCACAGGATCTGGAGGCAGCGCTGACCGAGCTGCAGGACCGACCTTAGCTGGAGTGTTGTTTCTGTGGCTTCTGAAAAACCCCGCCCTGGTGGGAAAGACTAAGAAAGGTCCCATTCAGCTTCTCTTGGCATTTCCAAGGGAAAGGATGGGGTTTGGATTGGCTGGGCCAGGGACATCTCTTCTAAAATAGCCTCATGCATATTCAGCTGCTCCCTGAAATAGTCGGGTGGCTATTTTAAGCAGCTTCTACTCAGATGCCCACACATAATGGCATCTACCTTGAGCGTGTAAACCAGCAAGAAGCAAAGAAAAGGGAACAGGAGGACAATGTGAGGAAGCCTTTGATGGATTCCTACCACTCCTCCCCCACCCTTTGGTGCGCTTTCCTCTCAGGAACTCTCTTGCATGAAATTGAAAGTCCTGGTTGCTATGACAACTCACTGGAGGAGTTTTCCCATCCAGTGACCTCACCTACCAGGGATCTCAGAAAGCACAACTGCACTGGGGCAGCCAGAACCTGACGTGTGGTAACATGAGTCCATCACGCCCGTCTGTCCGTCTGCCCCGGAGAGTCCCTCGGTGCCCGTTCCCTTGTGGTTCACTCAGTTCTAACAGGCTCCCAGCAGTAGAAGTGAGGGCCGTGGAGGGCCATGAGAGGTGGGACCCTAAAAGCTGGGGGTGGGGGGCGGGTTGAGGTAACAACAGGCAATGCAACTATGAGGGTGGAGAGAGAACAACTCTACAAAGGAAACCTTTGTTAACAAGTAGGTACTAAAATATCAGTGTGTCCGCTGCTGTGCTCCTTTCTGAGGACATAAAGGTAAATAAGGCACAGGTCAGGAAATGACATGTAAATAAACAACCATGCGTGTATTTATCTAAGCTCTAGCTTTGTTCTCCGCCCCCCCCAAAAGATTCAAAATGAGAAGCTGCAAGGACAATGTCACAAAGGCGGAAAGTTGGGCAGACTACGTAGGAAGTGCCACGTTGAAGTGAGGACACAGGAGTCAGAAAGGAAGGAAGCACGTCTGTCTGAGGAGGATGGGGAGGTGAGGCTAGGGCAGGGAGAAGGGCTTTCTCGTCAGACAAGCAGCTGGGGGCCTGTGCTCCAGGCAGCAGGCACAGTACATGCAAAGGGACAGAGGGGAGAAACAGCGGGTCCCTCTGGAGAAGTCCCACGCAGGGTGGCCGGAGCGTGGTGCCCAGGAGCGTCGTGGTGCCTCGAATGATGAGCGAAGAGGCTGCAGATCCCTCAGTGCCTATTTCCTCGTGCGCCTCGGAGGCTCTGCTCTGCCAGGAGAGCTCTCTGGGGTGACTGGGAGTTTGGGCAGGTGCCAGCCCACCCCAGTCACATCTGGAGGTCTCTGTGTGTTATAATACAGAACAGTGGTTGGAAAAAAGGTAAGATGAAGTTAAAAGCTTCACAGTGAGAGGTGTGACAATAAGAATGAGCTAAAAGTTTGCTCTAGCTTCTCGAGAGATGTATCAGGTATATAAAATGAACAAGGAGGCTGGAAGCCTGGAGGACCGACTCAGAGGCCTGGGCCGAAGCTGGCTCAGCTATGTGTCACAAAGAACACGCCGTTTACCTTTATGTGTCTGAAGGTATATTCACACTGTTGCCCAGTAGTCACCGTAAAAAGATTCGGCTTTGTTTTGTTCAGGGCACCCTGAGAACGACAGGGAAGTGGGTGCTGCCTTTTAAAAAGAGGGTCGGTCACTCAGAGGAATTGGACAAGATGAAGCTGAAGGGGGTGAGCTGCGCCTCGCCACAGGACACCCTGTCAAACAAGATTTCTTTAAAGGCGACAGAAACCACCATCAAGAATCCTGGTGCCCAAGGAGGCTGCATCCGTCTGTCCTGTTCATGCCCTGCTATTCCTCTGTCTATGTATAGCCTTCACTATTCTTCATTTATTTATTTCTTCATTCATTCATTCATTCATTCATTCACTCATTCAGCTGGAGCTACAGATGGGGAAATCATCGGCATACATAAGGGTTTCTTCACTGAATTTTCAGGGATCTGTGAACCCCCTGAAATTACAAGAGGATGAGCGCACATCCTGTGTTCGTTATCTGAAGACGTATCACATAGCTTTCAGCAGATTCCCAAAGGGGCAGGTGACCCAAAAAAGGTTAAGAGGCTCTGCTAGAGATGGGAATTGTTTTATTTTAAAACAAATGACTTCACCTTTTGGTAGACAAGCAGGGTGAGGGAATGCCGAATGAAATTCCCCATTCTGCATGGAGCTGTCTCAGGTGATGAAGTGGCACCAGGGACTCCGTTAGTGTCCCCAGCTTCACTATGCACCTATGCACATGCATGTGTGTGCACACGTGCGTGCACTGCAGCCTAGCCAGGCCCAGAGGTCTTCTGAGCATCGAGGAAGCACAAGGTCTCCAACTTAAGACTCCTGTGTTTCTCTCTCAGCCTCTCTGCAAGGCACCTTCCCAGCCTGCACTTGGCAGAAAGTGAGGAGGCCCCCCAAGTTGGGAGAGATTTAGAAAGCTGGCAGAAATCTCAGTAAGGAGAAAGCACGTGAGCTGCTGTTGCAGAGGTCTGAATATGGAGCAGGCTTTGAAGGGAAGGGGCAGCTAAAGCTTATTGATCCATTATAAAAGTCAGGTTGTGTCAACACTTGTCTGGAAGGCTTCCAGGGGTTTCCTGTCTCTGAGTAAAAGCCAAAGCTCTTATAAATGCCTTCACAGTCCCAATGACGTGGCCAGAAATGACTTCTTACACCCCAGACCCTCTGACCTTCATGCAGTTCCTCAAACTCTGGCCTCAGGGCCTTTGCACTTGCTGTCTTGCTGTTTCTTCTGCTGGGAAAACATGTCAATGGCTCACTTCCTCCCTCCCTTCAGGTCTTCATTTGAATGTCTCCTTCTTGGCAAAGCTTTCTCTGGCCCCGTTTAAAATGGTAAAGCATCCTGCTGCCGCCACCCCATTCCCTGCTTTGCTTCTCTGAATAGCACTCACGGTCATCGAATATGCCATCGTCTGCACATTATGCCCACCACCTGGAATAGCGTCTGGCCAATAGCAGGTGCTAAATTAATATGTGTGGTATGAATGAATAGATTCTTACCCCGCTCCGAGCCAATTGTCTTTAACATGCTATAGTCTCATACTGATCCTGTAGTAACTCTGCAGGCCAGGTTTTATTCTCCCTTTTCACAGATGGAAACCAGAGGCTCACAGCAGTTGGAACCACTCCTGGGGTTCCCAGGGCTCAGAAACTCCCACTCTCTGTTTGTCCCCAACCCCCACTCCAGGAGGGCATTGGTACTGCCTTCACAGAGCTCCTCGGGCCAGAGGAGAGGCCGGGTTTGTGCGGGGATCGAGCCAGTAGTTGAAAGATCCAGCCGTGTCCAGATCGGGCAACGTTTTCTGTGCCGGGAGTAGTCAGTCACATGCACTCATCGAAAGCCATGTAAGGAGAAAAGAAGACAATTTTATGGGGCTTTTGATGCATTTCTACTCCTGATTACCACCCCATATTGTATCTTAAGCATCATCCCTCTTTTCTGGAGGAAATTATGTAAACAAGGACTTGGCTGTTTGATACGGCCTAGAACCCAAAAGTAAGTCCAGGGTGCGCCAAGATAGCCAGGACATGAGGCAACTTCCATAAACATAAATGAGTTCACTTGCTTAGAGTGGAATCCGCCGTTGCCCCTCCCTTCGCTGTTTTGCGCAATTCTAACGCATGCCCAGCCTGTGGCGGGGGGGATGGGAAGATGGTGAGACAGGACGTGGGCTGCGTGGACAGAGACAGAACTTCGCCACAAATCCCCACAGGTGCCCTGTGCTGGTTACTGAGAATCACAAAGAGGATGACACAGAGCAGGCCTTTACGGAACTTACAGTCCAGCAAGAGATACAGCCAGAAACCCTCATCTTGCTCCAATGAGGATTCAAGGTAGAAATTGGAAATATGATGTAGTCACATGCTGCAGTTGAGGTGGGGACTCAGGCTGACAAAGGAGGGGATGGTCTCTTCTCCCTGGACAGTCAGGGGCAGGGCAGCAGGGAGAGCTGACTCAGCAGGAGGCCTGAGTGGCTGGAGTGTGGGGCAGACTACTGTGTCTGCAGCCACGCCCTCCTCGCTCTCAGAGGCCAGTGCTCAGCCTTTGGAAAGCCCAGGGCTAAAGGAGCTGGTGGCATTTCCTGTGGTAGCTGAGTCAGATACTCCCACAGGCTCGGTCCTCTGGACCCCCACTGCAGGCTGATGGCAGTCCCATAGTGCTTCCAGCCACAGGAGGCCACCTCGAGTTCAGACCACACAGAGCAGCCTCAGAGACCCATGCACACATCACCTCAGCTGTTCCTCCCGGAGAATGGCCAGAGAGTGCCGATTTTCCAGGGGACGGATGGGACCCCAGAGGCTCAGAGATTCCGAGTCTCACTCGCAGGAAGTGGCAGAACTGGCATAGGAATCCAGAGGGAAGGGACAGAGACCCTGCCACACAAGCAGGCAGCTGCTAGGCCAAACACCAGTGCAGACTATTTAAGGTGCTGCAACTGATGCTTGGGCTCTGGAAACAGACTGACCCAGGTTCAAATCCTGCCACCACCAGCCATGAGCTGTGTGCCCTTGCCTCCCTGACTTTCAGGTGTCTAAGGAGCATAATCCTATGCTCCTTAGAGGGTCTGAGTCACTTTGCAGGCTTGTGGTGAGAATTAAGTGAAATGGTGTATATACATTTACCTAGCAAAGTAAGCAATGACAAGACCATCGTGTATGGCTTAGTTTGTGGCTGGCTTTACATGTATTACCTAATCCTCCAAGCCAGCTAGAAAGTAGATAATATCACCTCATTTTACAGATTCACAAGGAAACCGAGCTAACCGAAGCACCTCTAGCCCACAGATGATAAACACTGAGCGCTGGCTACAGACCCCAGTTATTAAATATGAGGCTGTGATTACGCCTCATCTCATTTCACTTATGAACCTTTGGCCCACACAGGCTCGGCCACTGGCCAAATCCATGGAGGTGACCCCCTGACCTAGCTGGAGGGAAGCACCATGGGACTGCAGCAGAGAGTCCCTGGAGACCCTGTTGAGGCCAAGTGTGCCTGACCCTGGAGGAAACGATCAGCAGCTGTGGTCTTGGGGAGGAAGGGCTGCAAGGTCACAGGCACCAGGCAGAGCCTCATGGCTAAGGTGGTTGGTGGCTTTGGACTAACCAAGCGGTGACCTGGAATCCAGCGGGCTGGGCTTCCCTTTCCCACTTCCTTCCTGCACCGACTGTCTCTCTGAGTCACCTCCAGGATGTTGGGCGGTGAGGCGGAGAGTGAGGAGCCCTGGGTCCTCCTCACTCTTGCCGTTGCCTCATGTGTGACCCTCAGTCAGCCACTGCCTCGTGCTGGGTCAGTTTCTACATCTGTCCCACCAGAGGTCTGACTTGATCTCCAAGGTCAGCCAGGGGCTTTTTCAGAGAGCAGTGCCTGCTGGAAGAGAGGTCAGAACAAAGGACCACTGAGCTGGGATTGACAGGGATTTCATGGTCATCAGGCTCCCCTGTGCTCCCACACAACTCTCTGGGTTCTTCCATGAGTCCTGATGTCACCATCTGGTGAAGGGACTGGGAGGGCAGCAGACGGCAGACCCTCTAAGTGCTGGAAGGGAGGTGGCTACAAAGGTGTCGGCCTCCACCTCCCCCCCCAACCTAAGCCTCTTCTGACTTAGCTCCACCCTCTGCCAGCCTCCTATGATTTGTGTTTCTGAATGTCTACTAAATCCTGGGCCCTGCTGAGGGTCTGAATAGAAGCTCTAGGGTTCTCAGTACAGGTACAGTCTTGCGGGAAAATGTGCAGCTGATGTGCGCCTTCTCCCAGCTCCCAGCAATGTCCACTTGGAGCCCCGGGCCCTGTAATAACCCTCTCCTTCACTCCACCCCCCAGAAAGCTACTTTGGCTGTACAAAGTTCCAGCTCTGTTTGTAAGGCTTAGCCTAAGGATGCTGTATTCTGAAGTTCACGTGAACTCACTTCTGCAAGATCGGTTCTTAGTGTGTCACAGCTCCAAGACACAAACACACCTATGGCTAAGAGGAGTTCCTGCGAGTGTAGAAGACTTTGTTCCGGGACGTGGGGGAATCACCTGAGTGAATGACTAGCTGGGGTCTCAGCACCCTCTGTGCTTCCCGCCCCTCTGGAGGTGATGGGAACACAAGGAAGGGAGTTAGCAGGTGCTGGACTCCACGCACAAGGTCTTTACCTATAAGCTGGAGTCCATTGGGATCAGTGCAACTTTCGAGCCCCCTCTGATGTGGCCTTGCCCCTGAGCCAGCCTCACAGTGCACGTTCCCACTGCACTTGGGACTTCAGCCTCAGCACTCGGCTTGTGCAGTTCCCATCCTGCCGTTTCGTTTTGTGTTTCTGGGTCTCTGACGTTCCTCTTTGACCGGGCCACCGCTCCCTCTCCTTTCCCATCTCCCGCTTAGCCCTCACAAACTTTCATTTAAGACACTGTTCGGATGTCTCTTCTTCCAAGATGTCTCTCCTGACCCCTCCTGCCTTCCTGGGTGGAACTTCTGTCAACATTTTTGTTGTTTTCTTTTCAACCCACTTTGCAGTTCTTGGGGTCCAGGCCTGCGCAGTCCCTTGAGCACCAGGACTGTGTCTGGGTGGCATTTGTGTCCCAGCTGAGCCCAGGTCCTGGAGGTGGTGGATTCGTTCCTGAGGAATGAGTACCCCAGAGCCTGTAACTGAGGTTCAGAGGCAGCGCGATGGTGGGAGAGGCCTGGGAACTCAGGTGAGTGCTGGGCTTGGCCACCAACAGGCCGTGCGTCCTTGAGTGCCACCCGTTCCCAGCTGGCCTTGAGATTTCCTTCTGAAAAATGGACTCATTTCTTAGGTCTCTCTGCAGCTGCCATTCTGGGAAGTCTGTAAATCTACTTTAGCAGAGTGCCCCCAGTTGCCAACCATAGGACATTTGGTGGGATCCTTTCTTTAACTCACTGACCTATTTCATCAACCCTCCCACACAGGGCCAGGCCGGTTTAGGGGCTGGGGGCACAGGGAGGAATCAGACAGACCAGGTCCCTTCCCTGGAAAGGTCCCAGCCCAGTTAGGGAGACCCACGTGTCCTCCTCAGCATGGCGAGCACATGGTGCTTCGGGAGCCTGGAGGAGGTCAGCCCTGAGGCGGCCTGTGGTGGTCAGAGCAGACTTCCTGGCGGGGGTGGGCCCGAAAGGCCTAAGGCAGCATACTGTAGAGTGAACGCTGAGTGTGGCCTGTGGCGTGGACAGAGATGTGGCCTCAGCTGCTCCAGTGTGCTGAGGTATGTAAATCTGTGTGCTTGGGTGTGTCTGTGTGTGAGACAGAAGGGGATGAGTGGCAGGAGGGCCTGGGCTGGCATGAGTTACATTCACAAGGCCCTTGGGAAATAGCTTTCCAATTAAAGGCTGGCTGGTGGGGGCTGGCTCCCTGGATTATGTAATAGCAAGGGGAAATGTCGTCTGGGAGAGCATTCGAGGGAGGTTGGGTGTGTCTAAGCAGGGCTCCACCACTCCCAGTGGTGAGCTGGGAGCAGATTGGTGGAAGAACCAGATTTGCAGATAATCAGAGAGCGTGCGCACTGGGCAGCCAGCCCGGGTGAGGAAGAGCGGACTCATCAGTTGCAAGGTTGTGGCAGTTAGATGCACGTGTCGCCGGACACAAGGTCTCTCTCCTGGCTCCTCCCTCCCTCGGGCAGCACCAGCCAGCTGGAACTCCTGCCCCCCTTATTAGGGTGGTCCCTGCAGATGGGTGGGTCGGGACAAGCCAGCTCTGCATGGTGCTGGCCCAGAGAGCATGTGCTGGGTGGGCTGTGTCCACGAAGGAATGTAGTACAAAGGCAACTAGTCTCCTGTGGCTCATAAACTGACCCCAGGGTCAGGGTACCAGAGGCCTGAAGCCATGTGAGTGCGGCTGAGCACTTCAGTATTGCTTGCTGGGGAGAGAGCACGTAAGATTTCAGTTCAACTGTGAGCCACTCCTGGACCCCCAGGAATTAGCTCTTAAAGCCCGTTGATAAAACACACAGATCAGTCTCAGCTTCTGGGGGATGAGAAGGGCCTCAGAGCAAGATGGACTTTGAGCCTCCTTTTTCTCATCTGCAAAGTGGGGGTAATATTAGTACTACCTCCTAGGAGTATTATTGTGAGGGCGAAATACACATGAAATGTGTAGCCTGGAGCTTGGCACACAGTAAATGCTCAATACTTGGTAGCTATGACTATTTGCATTGAAGACAAGCTTCCACAAGCAGTGTCCTTTTTGACTTATACTCTATATACAATAGGAAAAGATTTGGGGTGCCCTCCAGGGGGTAAGTAAGTGGTAAGAGAATCAGGTGGCATGAAGCAGTTTCTGGGCAGAAGGGTGAGTTGTACCTCCATCACCAGCAGAGGAGATGCCCCTTCTTCCCAGGCTGGCACTGAGACAGCCCTGCTGTCAGGTCAAGGAGAAGCAGGGGACAACACAGCCTGGGGACTATAGGCTGAGCCAGACCAAGCTGGACTCTGTGACAAGGCTGAGAACCTGCACATTATATGCCTGGGTATAGCTTCACGCCCCAGTTCCTTCCCACTGGGTTGGCACTCTGAGGGATACCCTGCTGGATCGGAACTGGAGAGAAGGGAGTTGGAGTGTAAGGCCCGAGTGACCCCTTGGTCAGCACTGAGGGGAGCTGGTGGGGGCAGAGGGGAGGGTGGGGGGATCTCAGCAGCTTGGCCTGTGAGGAAGGCCCAGGCCCAGGCCTGCTCCCCTCAGAGAACTGACAGTGTCACAGCTGTGGCTGCCTGTGCCTTTGCGCACGCTTCAGGTATGACAGCCAGGGGCTCCGAGAAGGGGACTCAGCAGCTCTGGCCCATCTCCCTTCATGGCAGGACCCAGACATGGTTACTGTGAATACGAGGCACAGGGCCCAGCCCACAGAGGGCATGGCTGTGAGGTCAGGCAGGCACCAGACTCTCAGCAAAGTGGGCTGGACCTGCAGTTCTGATGACAGCAGCAGGACTGGCCTCAGCTCAGACAGACAGAGGGTTACCCTGCCCCACAAGGGCACTAGAATAAGACCACGGGAGGTAAGGAGAGGCAAGCCCCAGGCACCCACAAGGCATGTGGCTTACGGTGAGAAAATTAATTCTAGCCCTAGATGGAACTGGGTGTCCCACATCCTCCTAGGCCTGGGCAGGGTGAACTCGGTGATGGGTGGGGCTGAACCTTCATCTACTGAGCCCAGAGCCTGGGGGAGGGAGCGACACTCCCAGTTTGCACAGTACCACTGGAGCCACAGCTGGACATCGGTGCCTTGTGGGTTGGCCAGCTCTCCTCCATTCCAGGCATGCAGCCTGTCCTTTCAGTTCTGCCAACAGCCCCCTTCCCAAATGCATGCAGCTGGGTTCTGGACCATGAGGAGAGGGTGGGGAAAGACCAGCAGCTTCCATTGCAGGTAGAGTCAAAAAGGAGCCCCCAAACACCCAGCAGGGATGGAGGACAGGGTCTGTCCTTTTGGTGTTCAACAGCAGTCACGGTGCCAAGGAGTGAGTCTGAACTTACATTCTGATCAATGAGTCCAAATCTATGCTCCACCTCACCTAGCTCTGTCATCCTGGCACAGACTGCGGCTGCTGGGGACTCCAACCCCCTCATCCACAAAATGGAGTGGGTTTCCAGAAGCCCACATGGTGGTAACTCTGGGACCTACCAGACTTAGATGTATGTCAAAGGAGCTGGGGAGTGGCTTTGGGGAGGTGAAAAAAAATAGGAGAAGGAACAATATTCACCCAGCCTCAAGGGGTCCCCACAGCAAGGGTCTTTAACACCCCAAAGGCCTAGTCGTGACATCAGCTTCCCTAACCGGAATCCCCGTGGTCCATCCCCGGCACAGCATCTTCTCCCTGGGCCGTGGTTACCGCCCTGCACACACCCAACTCCATGCCTGGAAACATCACCCCCACCCCGTTTTTGTTGCTTCTCTGCCTTGATTACCAGACCCTGCTCCCAGGAATCCCTTCCTCCCCGGAAATCTGGCCACGGCAGTAAGGAGGAGGGAGCAGACTCTGGGCTGAGCTGCCTTCGGAGCCTGCTGGGTGCCCTCACCTTCTCTCTGAGATCAGGGGTGTCCTGTGTCTGGAAGGCTGTCACGATCTGAACAGGCACAAACTCCGGGCATGCGGAGCTCTGGCAGCCCTAGGACCCTGGCCTCAGGGGAGTAGGGCAGTAGTCACAGTCACTGTAACCAGGAGGCATGGTATGCTTGGGCCCCACAGGACTGGGGTTTCTCTCAAGAGGGTGCTCTGATGGGTGGGGGATAGGTGGGAGACCGTGGTCTTGCTCCGCCTGCACAGTGCCTGCCGTGGCTCCAAGGAAGAGGCAAGTGGGCGGAGAGGAAGGAGAGCAGGAGGCCACCCTGGGAAGAGGAAATGGACATGGCCACAGCTCTAGGCCCACAGGAAAGCCGCGTCCCTGGCCTAGAGCAGCTCCCCTAATCACAGTTTCCCCTGAGTTGGTGGGAATGAAGCTCTTAAGAGAGCACTGGCCATGGCCAGGGCTGGCTGAGGAGGGCAACACTGAGCTGAGGAGCAGGGAGTGTCTGGTGGCCTGCTGCCTGATGTGTTGTCACAGTGAGGCCCCCTGAAGGGCCAGCAGCTCAGCCTCCCTCTGGAGCAGAGCATCCAGGCCCCAGCGGCCCAGGAGTGCAGCAGACGCAGATGCCTGCCAGGAACGCACTGTGGGGATGGCAGGGAGTAAACAACGGAGGAGAAATCACCCTGTAAACCACACTCAATGGAAATCTCCCCAACAGCTGTGTCACAAAATGCAACCAAAATATTGATTCTGCGCAGCCATTTTCAGAACTGCTCTTTGGAAGGTGATGCAACTGTCCATTTTCCCAGAGAGCACAGCACTGGGGGGCACACCCAGCCCTCACCCCAGGAAAGCCAACAATCCATTAGATAGGGACTCAGGTCAAGTTCAGCCTCTGTCGAGTCCTGGCCCATCCTTTCAACACTGTCCAGGGGAGCCTGGAAGCAGCGTAGACTCATCTGGAAATTATAAACAGACTCCTTGCCTCGGTGACCCGTCAGCGCTCAGCTGGAGCTGCCACCCCTGGGGACACACCTAACTACCCAGTGTGTGGGGAAGCAGGCCCATCAGCCACCTGTGTCCCTGCAGTCAGTGACCAATGGCCAAATATCAAACTCTAGCTGGGAGGTTTTCTTACACACTCCTCTCCTCTTTTACCTGTGGCCAACACTAACTCAGAAACGAGATGTATGAAACTATCTTTCTAGAAAGGACCTCTAGACCCAGCAGTTTCAGCTGCTGTTTGTGAAGGCCCTCCCGGCCAGGAACACCACTAGGGTAATTTTGTTGGTCTTGTCTCATCACTCCTCGTGGCAGCCGTTGAGGTAGGCATGGCCGCCCCTTTTCACAGAGGAGGAAGAGTAAGCCCAGAGAAGTTCAGAAACCAGCTCAGCATCACACAGTGCGTGGCAGAACCAGCATTAGAACCCAGGTCTTTAACACCCTCCTCTAGCGTTCCTGACCTTCCATCACACTGTCGTGTGTCTCTGTTACTGTGTGGGCTGGTCATGATGTTGGACAGGGTGACACATGTGACACCGGTGAGAGTAGTACAGGGTTCTCCCAGAGTGCTCATGGTCATTACTGCCGTCCTTCGTTACTGAGTGCGGTGGGCTGTCTTCAGCCCTGAGGGAATTAGGTAGCATTTTTTCCAATGTGAAGGCAAGGAACTGAATTCTTTCCGGTGTAAGCAGAGAGCCAGTAGGGGAGGGGGATGCAGCACTGGAGCTTTGTCTTATGGTCTCATTTTACAGGGGTGGGGGAGCAGGCGAACCTCAGGCATGGCCAGGGCCAGGAAGTGATGTCGTGTCCCTGGGTCATCAGACCCTTGTCCACCTTTCATGTCTCACCTTTACTCACCTTTGTTTTGACCTCAGTCTCAGTTGTTGCCTTTGGGCTTCCCCTTCCCGGTAGCATGACACCTTAGCTGGAGGGAGTGAAGAAAGGCCAGGGGCCCCTGATGGCTCCTGGCCTTCACTGTCCCAGCTAGTGACTCTGGATAGAAAAGTACTTCTCCTCCCAGTTGTTATCCTGAGAAATATCTCCAGGGGGTGCTCTGATGGGCCCAGCTTGGGTCAGAGGACTCCTCCGGGCCCCGGGACTGTAGTGTTTGACCAAGCTGGTGGCCTGCCCCCTGCAGTGTGGTGGGGACTGTGATGACAGTGGCCTGAGTAACACTTACCAGAAGAACGGGAAGAGAGGGTGCTGGACAGACAAACGGCAGTGAGGCCCGTTGCCCTAGGACTGAAAGCATGGGCCAAGTCAATAATGTAACATGAAAATGTAGGCCATTCTATAACAGGACATCCTTTCTGTCTTACGGATTAGGATGCTGAGGTTCAGAAGCGTCCTGTGACCTTGTCAGGTTCGGGCAATGAACTTCTGAGACACCGGAGGCTGGGGTCTGAGTCCACTGCTCCTTCTACCTCCCCCTGCTTGGGGAGGAAAGTGAGGTCACAGGGGACCTTCCTGCCATCCTCTGTCTCCCCGTGGGCCAGCGTCTCAGAGAGGGAAAAACCCGTGGGCCAGTAACCACTGCAGCAGGTTCTAGAGATTTCAATGGTGAGCAATGCACACACTTCACCCCGGTCGTGGAGCTTGTTTTCAAGAAGGGAGCCAATCATCAGACCAAAAACTTACACACAATTAAAGAAGTCATAAATGTCCATTCTTGGGCTCTGGAGATGAAGTATAAGGTGTTGGGAGAGTATATAGAGAATATATACCGGTTTGGCCGGGAGTCGGGGAGAGCTTTATTTGAGGAGGTAAGGTACAAGGTGAAATTCAAGTGTGGAGAGAGGAGTTAAGTGGGTAAGGAAGAGCATTCGGGCAAAGGGCACCACGTGTGCTACTTGTGCCCAGAATTGTAAGAATTCTGTGTGCTAGGAAATTAGATTTGGGGGATGGAACCCCTGGCTGGTGGGGGGTAGGAGGGCGGGCTTTGTCCTTTTCCAATAAGTCTGAATTAAAGATGAGTCGCTGTCTTTCATCTGCAGATGCCCGTTGGGAATCTCCAAATGGTCTGTGTAATAATCTGTGTTTCCCAACACATTTGACCATGAGAAATGCTGTCGAAAAGTGACTCGATCTGATCCCAATATGAGGACACTATCTTTGAGGGCCTGTGGCCAGGTCAGCCTGTGATAAGACTAGACATAAGGATTCCCTGCTAGTAGGTCATTACAAGAAGCCCATCAATGGTCAGATCTGCTGCAGACTTTCAGTTGATGTCCTGGGTACAGGATGGGGAAGATGCTCCAGAGCTGGAGTCTCATCCTCTGTCCCCACCCCGAGCCCATTTTCCTTCTCTCCCTGGTTCCTGCCTGGAGATTTCTATGTCCTTGGAATATCTCAGGCTCAGACTCAGCACCCCAAGAGGTCTGGATGGGGGCTAAGCATGCATGCCATTGAACAGGACAGTGTCACCAGGGTAAATACATCAGTGTGAAAGCCTTCACTTGTGTCCACAAAACAATGGCACTAGTGAGGGATGGGGAAAAGGGAAGGGGAGGGAATGCCTCCTCTCTCTCTGCCCACTGATTTCATAATGATCATTTAACAAACATCACATACTGGACAAAACACAGGGGACCTGGCCATGCTGGAGACAGACTGAGTGCTAGCCCTCCTGATACCAGGCCAGTTATACTTCTGTGTGGCGTTAATTCTCCCGATAACTTGCTTCTAGCTAAGCCTTTGGAGAGGATTGGCTCCAGCCAGCTGAATTTAGGAAAAGTATACCGGCCTGGTGTGGGAGGCTCCTGGGTTAGAAACACAGCTGTGCACTCTCGGGAAAGTTACCCAGGCTCTAGGCACCTGTGTTTCACTCTGTGTAGAAAAGAGGGAACTCCACCCCCTGCATAGGCTGGGGTGAGGGCTCAGGGAGGTACCAGGCTCCTGGCACCCAGAAGACCTTGCATGTGGTGGCTTTTGTTCTTATCGTCTATCTTCCCCACCAGGACTCGACCATGCAATTTGCGTCTAATTTTTTCCAAGCTAAGCATTATGTTCCCTTGCCCCCAGCTCAGCATGTGCAATTGAGACTCACAGCCAAACCTGATGTTTTTGTATTTGGGAGTCTTCAGGAACAACCTGCCAGATAAGTCTTCAACTTTGAGGAGCTAACAATTTCTTTTTTAATGCTCAGAATTAAATTGAACAAAAGCTCATATTTTTGGTTTGCTTCGAGCAGTGAGGTAGAGTAGGATTAGCCCCAGGTGTGTGACAAGGAAATCCAGGCTGTGTGGTCTGGTCCCTTGCCTGCCAGCTGTGCAGGGCACCCAGCCCTTTTGAGCCTGCTTCCCAACCCCCTGTCCGCCCCCAAGAAGTGAGGCTGGTAACTCTCCCCTTGCAGGTTGCTGGGATTGCTGAGTGAGGCACAAAATCAGTTATAAATGGACATCACTGCACCTCAAAGTGACTGCCTGCCCGAAGCTACTCAACCTCTTCTCTTAAAGTACTTACAGACCCTCTTGGGAAACTGTCATTCCCACCATTTCCTTCCACCTGTGACTACCCATCTGGTCTTTGGGAGCCCCTAACCAGCCGTTCCTGGCCCAGCTGTTTGGCTCCAACTGTCCTGTGGTTAGAGCCGCAGACCTGCTGTTCTGGGAAGTCTCTTTCTCAGGCTGGGTCTTTAGGGAGGGAGCTGAGCCCTATTTGGTGGGGAGAAGTCAGGGGGTGGGGGGTAGTGGGAGGGCCAGCCTGGGAGAAGTTGGGTGAATACTCTGTCGTGTTTTCAAATACCTCCACGTTCACGAAGCTAAAAATGTGGTCTGGCCTTACATATTGTGTGTGTGTGTGTGTGTGTGTGTGTGTGTGTGTGTTCCCGGTACATTTCTTTCTAATTTTTAAAACCATACGTAACATCAGGGACATTTAATCCATATGGTTCTGATTCCTTAACACTTAAATCATCCAAATGTTGTTTGGAGAATCTATTTGCAAATCTCTTTACATAAGCTTTTAACTCCTTCTTTCTCCAGGGCATTCAGGTGGGCCTCTGGGCGAGGCCTCCTCTTCTTCCAGTTCCCCACTCCCCACCCAAGCTGGCCGGAGACCTTGACCTCGGGCACTCTGGCACCAGCTGCTCAGGCGCTGTCAGCAGGGCTGGGGGGACTGGTGCAAGGCACCCTGGGGTCCATACCCCGGCTCCATTACTTCCTGGCTGAGTCAGCAGCCTCCGGTTCACCTCATCAAACTCGTTTTCCTCCCCCGTAAAAAAGGATGCAAAATGCCTCAAAGTGTTGTTAGAGGAATTCAACAAGAAAATGTGGAAACTTGTAACCCAGAGGACACAATGAGCCTTCCTCAATGAAGCCTTCCCACGTGCCATGGGGCAGTCCTGAGAGGTAGGAAGTGGCGAAATGCAGGGTCTTTCTTGAGAAATCTCAAGACAGCAGTGCCAGGTAGAGAAATGGAATCCAGAGAAGCAAAAGGGGATTCTGACCATGGGAAGTGGGGATTAAGGGGAGGACGCAGAAGGGACCATACTGGCCAGGATGGTGGTGGTGAATGGCTGATGTCAGGAGATGCATGGCCCAGCCCTCGGGTGCAACTCCAGGATGCTTGCTGTCCACCCAGAGTTCTGGGGAGGTGGGGGAGGGGCTTGTTGGACCAGACAGGCCCTAGAGGGGACCACAAGGAAGGCTGACCCTCCCAGATTCCAGGGGGCTGAGTTTCACCTGGAAGCCACCACACTCCTCTGTCAGAGCAGGGGCTACAAAGGCCACTTCCCAGGCGCTCCAGCCTGCAGGCATAAGCCCAACTCCTTAGCCTGGAGCCAGGGCCCAGTGACCCAGGTGTGCTCCCATGCACTCGCATGGAGAATTCCCACTTTCTCCTCCCTCCCTCCCTCCCTCCCTCCAGGCCATTCTTAAACACTGAATGCCCTTTTAAGCTTTTGCTTCTTCACCTATTTCCCGTCTTGGTGATCTTTTCTTGTCTTTTCCATTAATAAACACCTACCTACCCACTCTTCAAAGTCCAACTCAAAAAAGTCAACTTTTCCATGAAGCCCTTCTGGAAAGATTTGCAGACAGTGGGCCCTTCCTATGTGCTTTCCCTGGTCTTGGTCTTACCGGGCCTTACTGGTCTGGGATGAACTCTTCAGGGCCTGAGTTGGGAGCTGGGGGTGTGGGGATGGTGAAGAGTCACACCTTTCCAAGAGGTCCTTCTGTTCTGATCAAGACCTCCACTTCTGACTCACTGGCATTCAGGAGAGGTGGAATGGAATGCAAAGATGTTGCCCACAGCAATCCGGGGCTGCTAGCTGTGAGACAGGAGACCAGTGAGGAGGGTGCAGATGTCCCAGTGTGGCCTGGCCCCTGGGAGGCCTCCCACGGCAGGGCCCGACGGCCTGCTCTGACCAGGGCATCACAGCGTCTGCGCCCATAGAGCAGGGCTTGTTTCCCTGGCAATTCCAGACGGAGCGAATCCCAGACAGAGCTGAATCTCTGGGACGGAAGAGCAGATGCTCAATCTAAAATTAGTCTGCTGACTGTGACTTCATCTAGGCTGCGGGAACTGATCTGCCTCTTACATCTGTCATTGTGTAGCCGAGGAGCCCCTGCCTCCCTGTAGAGACTGAGTGGCGATGTGACAGCCAGCCAGGGGTCCAGCACTCTGCAGTCTAAAGAGCGATTCTGCTCTTTACCTGGCCGACTCCTTGCAAATCCCCCGAGAGGGAGCATCTCCCCTCAGAGCCTCGCCACCTCTCTCCTCCTCAGGAGCGAGATGCATGCGACTTCGGCACTGAAGGCTTTCCCTAGGTGGTTAAATAACCTGTCCAACATCACCCCCATCGGTAAGGGTCCAAGCAGGTCTGGGGTCCAACTCCAAATCCAGGCATCAAGAAGACAGGAACCTAGAGTGATGAGGTGGGAGCTCGGGGGTGTCTGGCCAAAGTTGAGGAGAATGACAGGCAAGGAAAACCTCTTCCCCCCTGCTCTTCATCTGCTGTTCCCGCCTCTGTGCAGGCATCCCCAGACCCTCCCTCTGCCTGCCCAAGTGCACTTCTGCTCTTTGGAAAGAGTGGTATCCATGGGAGGCCTACCGTGGGGGCCAAGGCCCCTGCCGTGGCCATCATTTGTTTCTCCTGAAACTACAGTTCTCAATATCGCCTACGGGCCTGAGAAACTTGCCTGACACACTCTCACCTCAGGGCCTTTGCACTGGCTGTCCTCTGACTATAAAGATCTCTCTCTGAAATCTCCATTACTCAAGTCCTCATCTGCTTCAAGTCTTTGCTGAAATGCCACGCCTTCTTGGTGAGGCTGACCGTAACAACCCTATTTGAGTTTGTGACCCGCTCCCACACCTGCTTCCCTCGCTTCCTTGCTCTACTTCACTTTGTGTTTCTAGCATATACACTTCCTTCTAAGATGTTATATAATTCACATATATATATATATATATATATTTTCTCACTTATTATCTGGGTCCTCCCTGCAGAATGTAAGCTCCACCAGGCCGGGGACTTTTGCTCACTGATGTGCTTCCCTAAGCCCCCAGAACAAGGCCTGGACTGTCGCAGGGGTTTGCTGACCATTCGTTAGAGAGCATCTGCATTCAGGCAAGGTAGAGGCACCTGGACTCAGGAAAGCATCCTTTCTCGGCCCTTTCAGAGGTGGGTCCCTGCTGTTGGGACCACCCGTAGGTCCTCCTTGGGCCTCTATTTTCTCCTCTGGTAACTGGAAACGATGGTCCCTGTCCTGCTTCACACAGAGCCTTGACACCAAGCATTTACTGCATGCCAGCTTCTGTTCTTCATACTTAAGTGCATTTTCTCCCATGATTTTATTAACTCTTATCTAACCTTCACAACCCTCCCCTGAGATGTGTTTCCTCCCCATTCTGCAGCTGTGAAAAGCGAGGCCCAGAGAAGTGAGGTGGCTGATGAGAGCCAGAGCTGGGACTCGCCCCCGGACAGTCTCAGCCCAGGCCCTGGGAGTTGATTCTGTCTGTGGCACCTCCCATCAGCAAGCACGAAACTCTGAGCAGAGTCAACATTTGTTGCTATTGATGATCTTGCAAGCCAGTCCCTTGGCGTGGAGGAAACCTGTTCTCACAGCTGCCAGGGGAGTGTGCGCCTTCTGATTTTCTGGAAGCAAAGGCCCCGCCCTCCCCACCTGGGGCCCAAAGGCTCTGCGGGAGTCCCCAGAAATGCTGGTAAAAAGCCAGAATGAGGCAGACACAGCACTCGGGCTGAGCCAAAGCCTCCATCTGAACTGTAAGAATAGAGGATGCTTTTGTCATTTAGGGGAAACTAGTCAATGGGCTTGAGGCCAACTGGCCTCTTGTAACTGTTTACTAGACAGGAAGGCCAGAGGAGCAGAAGTCTCTCCTTAACATACTCTGAATACCTGTGAGGTTCCCAGCACCGAGCAAGCTGTGGTTGTCCACAGAGCTTCAGAATCTAAAGGGACAACAGATACATGAATAAAATGGCTACACATTGTGGGACACAAGCCAGGACAGTCTGTACCAAGAGCTGGAGGTGCATGGAGAAGGAAGCAGACAGGGCCACCTGGGGGACCAGGGAGGGCTTCATATGGGAAGTGGCCTCTGAGCTGACCTGGAAGGCTGAATGGAGCCAGCCAAGCAGATATGAGTAAAGGGAACAGTATAGGGAACTGCATGTGCAAAATGCACTTGGCAGGCTTAGAAACAGTGAGTGATTCTGTGTTGTGGAAGCATTGGGTGGATGGGGATGGTGCAGAGAAGGGGAAGCTTAGATAGGTAAACTGAGGCTCGGTTATAGAACGCACTGATAGACAGGTTAGTTTAGCTGGGCAGGGAGCCAGTTGAATTTGTTTTGGAGAGTTCCACCCCCATGGGGAATGGATAGGAGGGACAGAGGGACCGAGGAGAAGGCTGTTGTAACAGGGAGATGATGGCTTCAGGCTTGGGATGTGGGTGCCCCCATTAACGAAGACAAGCAGCAGGAGAGGAACAGGATTTGGGGTCACAGCATGGGAACAAAGTAACAATTGTTGTTGAGTACCTGCTGGATGCTGGGTACTCTCTCAAGGACTCTATGGCCGTATCTTGCCAAATCTTCACAGCAGCCCTTTGAGATGAAGAAGCCGAGATCAGTGACACCAGGTAACATGCCCAAGGTCACACAGTGAGTGTGGGGCTGGGATCTGAACCCAACCTCGTGCAGCTCCAAGGCCCACACTGTTATCTGTAGAATCGAGTTGAAGTGAGTTAAGGATAAAGTAATATCAGACTGAGTCAGGGAGCCAGAAACACAGCCTCAATCTGGGGAGAGAGGTTGGGGCTGAGACCTCCCCCTCCCGCCTCCTGCAGAGGTAAACTCCATACACCGTAAGAGTCCCAGGCCTCTGTCCCAGGAGAGAAACAATTGTTACAACTGTCTCCGTGAGAAATGAAGTTGCATGCATGCAACAGGTCTATCACAGTACCCACCACACTCGCACGCACGCACGCACACACACGCGCATACACGCACACAGTGCATACTCACAAATAGTAAAACAACGCAATGCACCCGAGCTCAGGGAATCACAGCCATGGGAGGTGGGGGTGGGGGGCAGGGGCTGGTAAGTAAGTATAAGATTTAAGCAAGCAACCTGGAGGGCCCGCTGGGCAGGTTGCTTAGCGCCTTCTTTAAAGCTCTCCCGGGGCTACTCTGGCAGTCCCCAGCTCCTTAGGAACGACAGCACGTTCCCAGACTGGATCCGTGATTTAGTTGTTAGGAGCTAGAAACAAATTTTCACAGACAGACAGTGTCCTAGATGACAGATCAGATGCCAGCCCTGCCCTCAGCTCTAATCTTTCTTACCCTGTAAAGTCTCTACAGCAGGATGTTGGCTTTAGAGCAAAACCAAGCCCAATGTGTGTGTGAGTGTGTGTGTGTGTTTCCATGGAAACAAGCATTTAGCAATTACCCAATTAGCCTGGGACACCTGGACCACAGACTGTCTCTCTGAACTGGAGCCCCAGAAGTAGAAGGAATCTTATCTCCCACCTTGCATATGTGCCCTCTGCCTCACCCCACGCCTGGCTCAGGGCATCGTGGCTCTGGGGTTGCTCCGGGATAATCCATTTACCTGCCAGTCTCTATCTTGGGACGGGGCTCACAGACCACAGGTTTGTGTGTTGCATGTTCCCAGAACAGGGAAGGGGCCTGATTCATGTTTGAGGAATGAAGGAATGTAGGAAGGCCCCCAGGGCCAAGCTCTGGGAATTTCTCAAGACCTGGCCCAGTTATATGCAGGGGATGGGCTGATAGGAAGCATCTAGCATCTCGCACCGCCTGCTTTCCCACCTGGTGCCCCTCCAGCCACTGGGTGGAAAGGTGCCCTGGGTGTAGTGGAGGAGTGACGGCTCACGGACAGAGTCAGGCTCAGGCTGTTAGCCTGGAAGTAGGGCTGCCAGCTTCCACCCTGTGGCCCCGAGTCTGAGGTTCCGAGACCTTTTGGCCTCCAATGAGAACTGGCACCAGAATGATATTGAGGGCTGAGTCTCAAGGTAGACACAGCTTTGGTTGTGGAAGGAGCTGGGTGAAGGCTCCTGGGCTGACACTCCTAGGCTGGAGGATGGGCACAGGTTGATAGGGCCCGTGCAGCTGGAGGATCTTTGGAGGGTTTAGGGGAATCCAGTGTGATTGTGTCGGTGCTTGATAATTGCACTTCACTTCAGCCGTTCCCTCCCACCTCGCTATGGCCAGTTCAGGACTGTGAGTTTGGGGACGGGGATGCACCAGGCTGCCTGGATGGGTTGCACAGGACTTTGCCATGAGATGGGAGGGGGAGACGATCCTAAGACACAGAAAATGGGGACAAAGGAACAGCCCAAGGAATGAGCCTCGGCAGGGCAGCCATCGGGAATGCACCTTGGCCCAGGTTCCTAAGCATTCATCTAATCTTGTCTGGCAGAAAATGCCGCCCTCCATCCCAGGCCCTCGTCAGGCCTTTGGGAACCTCCACCAGAGCTCTGAGTTGGACCATCCTGCCTCTACTGTGGTTAGTGTGTCTTTCATTTGCCCCCCAGGATCACTCATTCACTTAACAAATGTTTGTGAACTTATCAGTCCAGGCAGGAGACAAGAGCCAAGGAAATTCAACTCCCAATCTGAGAAAAGGCCGGTCTCTCCCAGCTGATTGCAATTTTGGGTGATGAGCAAGTCTCTAGAGGCAGGAACTACTGAGCTGTTTGTGGCAGCATAGGAAGGTGAGGAACCCTTTGGAAGTTCCATGACCGCCCCTCAGAGCCTGGGGAGGAAACTCATCCTGGGGCAAGATCATGGCTGTCATCTGAGCCTTTGTACAAAGACAGAAAGTCACCCCTCAGGGCACATGAATTTTAACAGGACACCCACTTTCTCTTGCCTGGAGCTGCTCCCAGCCAGGCACAGTAAGCAGGACAGTGAGGGCAAGGCAAAGCAGGAGGGCAGTGAGGGGCACAGACCTGCCCCAGGTTTCACCCTGTCCCAGTTGCCCTGATCAAGGGAAGGGTCTCTGTCAAAAGCAGGCTTGATTTGGGGTGTGAAGGGCAGCAGGAGTGTATTAGACAGAAGAAGGGTCTATGCAGAGAGCCCAAGGAGTAAAAGCTGGTGCACGGTTGTATGGGGGTGAGGCGGCTGGGCAGAGGGCACACCGACGGCTGAGCTGCAAGAGATGCAGCTGGCCAGTGGGGCCTCGCATGCCAGATTAAGGCTTGTAGCCCTTCTCTTTGGGGCTTTGTCAGAAAGAGGATGACCCAGGGAAAGCTGGGATTGGGCTCTGAAGGAAGATGGGGGAGAACGGGGAGGTGGCAATCCACAGAACAACTGGAGGCTTGGCAACTGGCCAGTGTGCAACTGTGCGCACGAATATGCAGCCCCCTGTCCAGCTACAATTATACCTCCCACCACTCCTTGCAAGCCCTGGAGCTATGGCTTCCTCCTCCAGCACCTAGGAGTGTGGTGCCCCTAGGGAAGTCGGGGTTCCTTCCACTGAATCTATAGGTCTGGAAGGGGTGTATTTGCTCTGACTTGGCTTTGGGGGAAGGAAGGAGGCTCTGCTGGAGGCTATTTTATGGAGAAAGCACACAAATCTCCAGGGCCACTAGCCATGTGCCCTGGGCCCAGATGGCTTCTTCTGGTCAGAGGGAACCCACTTCCTGTGACAGGCATGGCCTTGAATTTGAGGCCATCACTTTGGAGCCAGAGGAAGCCCAGGGCCTCCAAGAAACCTTCTTAGATGCCCTTGTCAGCATAGTGGTCAGTCACTCTGTGGGTCCTTGAACTTTCCTGACCGGCAGAGGGAGTGATGCCCTGGGCACTTAGTTTGCCTAAGTCTAGTCCTGACTTTGGCCCCAGGCCCCATAACCTCCTGAGGCTGTTTCAGGCCAGCAGAGGCCAGTTCTGGAGTGAGCCAAAGCCAGGGTCAGCTCTGGTTCTGCAGAGACCTGACCTCGCGCAAATCACCTGACATACCTAAGCTTCAGTGTATACAATCTCTACAGTACAGTTCCATTCTCTCTAAAGAGGCAGGCAGATGGGGGCCTGAGTGGGGCTGGCCCAAGTATGCAAGCTTGTGTGACTCAGGTCCCAAAACCTGGGATCCGGCACCTTCTGGTAAACTCAGGCCAATGGGAAGCCCCGGGGTTGCCTCCCACCCCCACCCCCCAAGCTGGAGCCTAGGGAAGCCTAGCCAGGCCTGCCCCGCCCAGTACTCATTAAGGCGAATTCCCGCCTTGGGAGTCTAGGGCTTCCTGGAGCGGAGCTGGCACCAGGGAGCAAGGCGGGGAGCGCGCACTTCGGAGACTGCGATGGACACCCGCCGGGCCTGGGTGCGGCCGAGGCGGGGCTCCGCGAGGCAGGGCCCCGGCAGTGGCAGTGACTGGGGCTTCCCTGATTGCCCTCCCCGGAGAGCTGGGGAGGAAATGACAGCGCGGGAGCCTGGGCCGGCGAGAAGGGAGGGGCAGCGCCCAGAGTGACACGGCCTGTCACCAAGGAGGCCGCAGCATAGACCCTCCCTGCCCAAGGCGCCAGGAGTCGGGGATTCCCCAAATACAGACCCCTCCCCCGGCTGCTGCAGGTCCGCGGCGACCCGGCCCGTCTAGACCCGGGCGCGCAGGGACCGTAGAGCGGCTAGCAGCGAGAGGAGGCTTTCGGAGGCCGAGAAAGAGGAGAGGCGCCCCAGGCGTGCGGGCGCCGGGGTCCCCGGGGCTGGGCAACAGGAAACTCTAGGGAGTGAATGGAAAGAAGTGGGTGGTCCGGCCCCTGCGACTTCCCCTGACATCACTGCCCAAATAAGGAGCTTCCAAGCGGCCGTGGGGCCGCCCGGAGCTGTGCCTGCCGCCGGCGCCAGCCCGCCCCGCGCCCACCCTGCGCCGCGTGGGCCGCCAGCAAGCGCCCGGGGCACCGCCGGGCGGAGCCGAGCCGGGCGGAGCCGAGAGAGCGAGCGGGCGCAGCCGAGGCGCGCGGAGGCCGGTCGCTCAGCCCAGCGCAGCCCAGTCCAGCGCAGCGCAGTCCAGCCCAGAGCCGCGGAGCAGCGGCCGCCCGCAGGTAAGCAGTGAGCGCTGGCGCACCGCGCCTCCGCAGCGGCCTGACAGCCCCGGGAGCCCGGCACCTCCAAGCAGACAAGCAGCCCCAGCTGGGGCGGCTGCGGAGGGACTGGCGGGAGCTGGGCGGGAGGGCGAGGGCACGAGTGCTGGAGCGTGTCGGTGCCAACTCCCGGGACCTCCGGGACTCCTCCGGAGCCTGGGGTTGTCCGGTGCACATGCTCTCCGCCTGTGTTTCCCCAACACTCCGTCGGTTACCATCCTGGGGTGACACTAGCATCCCCACGTTAACACTTCTCTCGACGCCCTCACACCTGGCACAGCCCCACTTGCTGTTGGCGTGCACAGCCTCCTGAGAGCCGACCCTAAGCCGCCACTCTTCCCAGGCCTCCTACTCCCCTACACCGTGGGACCCACCGCGCTGCTGGGAACTGCTGAATGGGTTTGGCAGCCCTGACCATGCTTCCCCCTGGAGGTGGCAGTTTCAGACTGTCAGAGCCACCAACCTTGGGCTCCTTGGACTTACTGAGAGTGAGTTAAACTAGCAGTGCTCTGGTTCTTCCCGCTCCACCCCTTTTTGCTTCATGGCACCTGGTACTGGGGGTCCAGCCTAGGGGCGCAGTACCTGGCTAGCACGGTTGGGAGGGTGTGGTGACTGGCAGGGAGCTACTCCCAGTCTCACAGCCTGGGTGTTTCCATAGTGGCTGCTACTCCACTGGCATTTCTCTGAGCACCCTCCCCTCCCCTCTCACACCCAGTGCAGGGTGCCCGGGCTCTGGCGGGAGTGGTGGGGGCTGAAGAACAAGTACAGGTGTCCTCGGCCTCAGTGTCTTTCAGGGGTTCTGCTCAATGCCTGGAATTGCTTATATCTATAAAACATATCATGTTTTATTGACGGTTTGATCAAAGACACAGGGGAAACTGACGAAGGCAAATTATGGGCCGGTCATGTGGTGGCTCTGGGCAGATTCCTTAATTTCTTTCAGGCTGCGTTTTGTCATCTGAACATGGGATGAGGGTCTTCAGAGCAGTGTTTCAGGGAGACTTGGGCTCATGTAGGTGAAACTGCTTAGTAAGTGTACAGCCCTGTGCACACGCCAGTTGCTGTGGTTTCGGTGATTTGGGGCTGGTATTTGCCATGGCTCTGCTCTGCAACTTAGGGAGATCGAACACCATTTCTGTCCAGTCACCTGCTGGAAAAGGAGCCCGTGAGCGAATTCTCCACAGTGTGTTCCGTGGAGCATTAGTTCTGAAGGCTGTGCCATGAGTTAAGGTTTCCCTGTTGTAGTTAGTCTGGCAGATGCTGCAAGCTCCCTATTATGATTTTGGCCAATCACAATCAATATTGGCAAATTAAAGGCTATGAGAAGTACTCAATAAAGAACATGCTTGCCTTTGTCAAACCCAACATTTCCCTAGGTGACCCTGCCTCTTTTCGAGTCACACATGCTTGCTCTTCCAGGAAGCTGCCCCAGGGGCTACCGGCGGTGTGGTGGTGCAGAGCTGCAACCAAACTTTGAGAGCTAAGCTATAACGGCCTTCTTTAATGGAGAGTGGGCAGAAGCCCAGAGAAGTTGAGTAGTTCACATGAGATCACACAGCTAAATGGTGACCCAAAGACACCCAATAGCTAGTGGTGAAACAGGGACCAGCTCCCAGGGTCCTCATCCACTGCTCCCACCTGTCAATGGCATTCGGAAGTTGAGAATTCTCTTCTTGGAACCAGCCTTGCTGCTTTATGTGGACACTCTGCAGAATGAATCTGACAAACATAGGAATCTGAATGATTTCTTGTTGAATGGGTTCCATGGCGACCGGGGACCCACTATGTGCCACTTGTTGCAGGGACTTCAGCATGTCCAGTTCAACCAGACGTGGAATCTGGGCTGAAGAGTTAACGATACCGGCGTCATCACAGACACGAACATACACACAGGTGGACTCTGACACACTCACACTCCCACCTCTACACATCAATGCCTCTCTCCCTATGCTCTCACACGTGTCCACACACTCCATCCTGTACACGCATTCACACACATGCTCCTCCATATGCACATATGCTCGCTCACCTGCTCCTGTACATGCACACATCTACTCCTGTTCACACTCTCTCACACACCTGTCTCGCCTGTTGTGCTCTAGGCTGCAGCCAGGAGGCACTCATGGCAATGCGTGTGTCCCCCTGTCCCCAGATCCACAGAGCTTGTGCCTGGTACCAGCTCCCGGAGATAAGGATTGAGCACGTGGGAAACGCCTGCAGGTGCAATCTGATGTTTGCATTTCCTCAGTGTTTCCCCATTTCTCCTCTTTTATGCCTTATCTATCCCCCTCCCTTTATCAGTCAGCTGTTGTTTGATCGCATGTGACGTGACTGCTTCGGTGCTGGCTTCTACTGTGTTGTTTGTTTTAATCAGCTATCAGAGCTCTGTCAGGGCAGGGGCTTGGGCTCCTTTGTGTGGTTGGAATGAATCCCCAGTGCCTAGCAGAACGCTTGGCTTGGAGGAGAGGTGCAATAAGCATTTATTGAATGAGTGAATGAGTGAGTGAGTGAGTGAGTGAGTGACTGCTGGCTTCTAGGATGTCTGTGACCCAGGCAAGCATCCAAGGAGATTCGCTGAACATGTTTGTGGAGTATCTGCTGGGTCCTAGACACCTTTCTGGGGATTCTAGCAATCAAAGCTTTTTAATCCTCTGTTCATGGAGCTTGCATTCCAGTGGGAAGGGGGAGCATGAATAGCAATGGACAAGATAATGGTAACATCACACACTCTGAAGAAACTCAAACAAGGCAGTGTGAACATCAGTGAGGAATAGGGGGAGCTAAAGATGGGGCCTGCAGAGTTCTCTCTAGTGAGTTGACATTTATCCTGAGACCTGAATAATAAAAATGTGCAAAGATTTGGAAAAAGAGTATTTCTAGCAGAAGCAGGTATGAAGACCCTGGGACTGGAAGGAGCTGGGTTGAGGGCACGGAGAAGCCATCCATGCAGTTCACTGCTGATTCCCTTACCAGTGTCCTCTGGAGGTGAGGCAAGTGCTGGTGTTTAACCTGGGACCTAATTATCTTCGTGGTTCAATCACCAAAGCCAGACCGAGTACATCCTGGGTTTGGAGGGGGAGGAGCTGCCTCTGCTACTTCACAAGGCTGTCCTCCCCATCTTGTCTACCCCCCACCTATAAACAAAGAAAAGGTTGGACTCCTAAGGCCCCTCCCCATTCTACCATATAGAATCTGATGCTCTATTTGCAGGAGGTTTGCAACAGTTCAGGTGGTCCATCTGGAGGGGTCGTGAATTAGTTGTGCTGTTTCCATTATTAATAACCATGATGTCATACATCTGTGCGGTTCCTGATCGGCTGCAGAGCACTCTCTCCTATTATCCCGTTCACTCTGTGGACTCATCTGCCAAGTGGGGGAGGGTGCGAGAAGAGGGGGTTGGTGGAGGTGGAGAGAGCTCAGACACTGCCACACTCAGCTGCAGGCTCGCCCAAGCTGCTTCACCCCGAGTCCCTGCTCCCTCTGCTGCAAAGCCGGATATGAGAGAACCTACCTCCTGCAGCCCTGGGGGTGTGCAGTGAGAACCTGCATGTCAGGTGTGCCTGGCACATCTAGGCACCTAGGAGCTGCTTGTTCACATTTTACAGATGAGGAACTCAGAGCTAAGAGAGATCGTGGCTTTAGGTGGTTCACTTCTGAATCTTTAGTGTTCCCAGCCCAGGGCTTGTGGGTACGTAGCAGGCTTCAAACAACTATTTTTGTTGAATTGACTTGCCTTAAGATTGCACTGTTAGAAAGCAGAGCTAGGACTCCAACCAAAAGTTGGGCTCCAAAGTCTTTCTCATAAACAGCACACTGTCTGGGAATGATCGTCACAGTTAATCAAGACAGACCTTCACACCCCGTTTGCGGATGATCAGAATTATTGCTGCTTTGTTGAGAATCCTAGAATTACAAAGTCTTGGTATTCTTTGTAAACCAATAAGTGAATTTCTTAAGAAACATTTTGGAACCTTCTAGAAGAGGGTGTAGATGTTAGAAAATGACCTCCTGAGAACTGAGAGCAGTGCTTCTTAACCAAGGATGTTCTCTGCTGTCACCTGAGGGCTTTTAATGGGAGAGTTCCTAGTCTACCCCAGGCATCTGATTCAGAGCCTCTGGGGACAGCATCTGGGCATGTGCAGACGCACCTGGTACTACAGGTTCAGGCTGGGGATGAGAAGCCATGCCGGCCAGTTGCCCAGAAATTCCGGCAGGTCCTTCCCCTGCCTTCAGCGTCCTTGTCCCAGCACCATGGCAGGAGCACAGGCTATGAAACCCCACACCTGAGTTTGTATCTCCTGCTTTCTAGCATGTACCTTGGCCCAGTTCCTTTAGCTCCCAGTAGCCTCAACTTTCTCGTCTGTAATATGGGAAGCTCACACTTACCTATAAGGTGGCTACATGGATTATAGGTGACCATCTGTATCAGTTTTCTTATGAAATATCTGTGGCTGGCACAGGGTAGGTGAAGAGTCAACAGTAGTTTCAGTGGTTATTATGAAAAACGAATGATAATGAAAACAACTGCCATATTTGTGAGTTAGCTGCTACTGAATTAAAAATGGAGCAGTTCACTGCAAACACCAGACTTTTGAGAAGAGGGTACACTCCAAGCTGTAAACAGCAGTCCTTGGGCCAAAGATACCTCTTCATGACATCACTCCAGCTCTGGTGGAGAGCTGACGGCTGAACAGGGGGTGGAGCCAGTAGCACTTTCCACACCAACAGATCCTGGACTCAGAGAGGGGGACATGAGGCGTGGAGACTAGTGTTGAGTGCAGGCTTGTGCTCAACTCCATCAGCCTGGCCTCCCATTCCTAACAGAGGGCAGTTACAGGGGAAATACCTGGCTCGTGGGAGTCATAGGAGGCTGTACTTCTAACTTACTGTGTTGTTCATTCATTGATTCATCCACAGTGCGCGGAGTCCTTCCGCGGGCTTAGCTCTGGGTGAAGCAGGAGGAGAAAGGTCAGAGTCTAGCACATGCAACCACTCAGTGGCTCCGTGGTCATGAACGAGCTTCATTTCCTCTCCAGATCTCAGTTTTCTCATCATCAGAATGGGCGTGTTCCAGCTCCTACACCAGAGGAATACTTTGTGGTTTTAAGGACCTGCCCCACTGTGGGGTGCTGTCTGGATTTTAGGGTCTCTACAGAGTGCTTGGGCGGAGAAGAAGGGCTTCAGAACCAGGAGGAGCTCCACTTACTGCTGGCTCTGCCACGGACTTGCTGTGTGATTTGTTGCATTTCTTAATTTCTCCGTTTCCTTTTCCTCACTTAGATAATGTGGTTATGATGCCTCCGTTGCAGGGTACTGTGAGTGTTAGGTTGGGTGATAGGGAGGACCTGGCTGTCAACGAATGTGACCCCCATTTCCTTTCTCTCTGGCTCTTGGCTCTGCTGTCCTGTGGGTTGCTGGTTTGTGGAGAATCACCTTCATCCACCTCTGCCCAAGCTTCTCAAGTGCCGAGAATGGGCCAGGTAGGCAGAGGGCCAGACTGGAGCTCAAAGAAATAAGCATATGTCCCTGGCTGCAGGGTGGACGTAGGGAAGTGGCTTCAGCCCAAGAGGAATCAGGACCAGGTGGGGAGCTGGGAGTCCTGGGTTCTGTCCTGGACATGCCACTAGGTCACTGTGCACTTGACCCTTCCCTACCATCTCTGCATCAGTGTCCCGACTTAGGCCAGTCTGCAGGGCCCCCTCCCTGGCTTTCTTCCTGCTCTGAGGAGCCTGCAGGCCTTTGATGTGCAAGTGCTGAGTGGCCACAGTGACAGAGAGGGCCAGCTGGGCGTGGAGATTTCACCAGCTTTCTCCAGCCTGGGCTCTGCTGGAATTGATTGTGCAGAGAGGCCAGCAGACAGACTGGGCAAGGAAGAGACTGTGGTTTCTAATTGGCAGAGCTGCTCATGGGAGCAGAGGCAGGTGAAGAGACCTTAATGGCATTACAGCAAACTCAAAGAAGGGTATTACTCCCTTCTTTTTTCTTCAGGAAGACCCAGAAGGCTCAGAGTCATCTGCTTCTCAAATGGCTGCCCTCTTACTTGAATTCATCAGCATTTTTGGATAGAAAGGCTTTGTTTTTAGGTTATTAGGATGGAGGTAAAAGGTTGCAGAGTAAAGCCGAGGGTCAGGTCATTCATTTCCCAAATGCCTGTTGAACACTTACCAAGTGTCAGGCACTGTTCCAGGCACAGGGATACCACAGGGACCTAGACAGGCAGCCGTCAGCTCTCGCCTGGAACCTATAAACGTGTGCAGGAAGGCGCACAGTGAGCAAAGGAGCATGTAATCGTGCAACACGGCAAGTAGGGTAAGTGCTGTGGAAGAAAACAAAGCAGGGTAAGAAGTTAGAGAGATGCAGGGGGCTCTTGAATGTTGGGATGGTCAGAGAGACAAGGTGGCATTTAGGCAGAGCCATGAAGGGAGTATAGCACTGAGACTAATGTAGGCAGACATTTCTTTCTCTGTGGGGTACATGAGAGGCTATGGAAAGGTCTCATTGGAGGCTGAGATGATCAGTGCAGCCAGGCAGCTCAGACGCTGGTTTAGATACAGGATAGTGAGTCTAATTCATCGTTACAGCTACATTAGTAATAATAACAGTGAACTCCAAAGGGCTCTAAATGAATTTGGCTTTGAGCCTTCAAAATGCCTGTCCATGTAGGCTGTCTTGGTTGGCCCTCTAACAAGGGAGAAGGTATCATCTCCACGTTGCAGATGCAGAATCTGAGAATTCTGTATCTGGAGTGACAAGCCCAGGACTGTATCCCAAGTGAGGGGCAGAGTAGACACCCAGACCCAGACTCTGCTGCCCTTACAGGGTAGCTGGGCACTCGGCATACCACGCTGCATGATGACAAGGATGATATTTATTTCTTGAAAACAAAAATCCATAGACTAAGGAGTTATGATGACAAGATACAATATGGGATTCTGCACTGGATCCTGGAACAGAAAATAAATATTGGTGGAAGAACCAATGAAATACTGATGAAGTTTGTAGTTTAGTTAATGTGATGTGCCAAAGTCAATTTCTTAGTTTTGACAAATGAACCTTAGCGATGTAAGATGTTAACATTCAAGGAAGCTGGGTGAAGGGCCTATGAAAACTCACTTTATTAACTTTGCAACTTTTCTGCCCATATAAGATTATTCCAAAGTGAAAAATGTATTTAAAAATAAATGAATAGTCCACATACACTGTGACTGGCTGGCCTCCTCAGGGTTACTTAGAAAAGCCGTGAGGGGTCATTGAGTAATTGAATCCCTGCTGCTCCTAGTCATCCCGAGCACACTATCTGGAGTGGCCCATGTGAGAAGGAGCAAAATTATAAACCACTGCTTGCAAGCATGCTGGAGGAGGAATCTGCTCTTGGAAGTGTCTCCCCAGGACACTGCCCCCGGCGAGTTTTTGGTATACCGTATAACCTACATTTTAGGCTGCACCAAGTACACCCTTTCCTATGAGGAAAGTCCACCCACTCATTTTCACCTGAAGCTCCAGCGGGCAGTAGGAAACCAAGTGTTATCTGTAGAGCTGTACTCCGTGACCGTGTGAATTTGCAGTGACTGATGGCTATGAAGGAGGGTTACGGGGTAGTGAGAGTAGAATGAGGAGCCTGAGAAGGCATGAACAGTGATCTGGTTTTCTTTTATGGTAGAAAATATTGAGAGCCAGGGAGGGGTGTCTCTGGAAATGAAGGGAAAGAGGCAAGGTCAAGGGATTCCAAGGTTTGGTCCTTCCTTGCAGTGATTCCCCATTCACAAAACAAGTGAGCTGGCTCAGGTACGTCTCTGGGGACCCTCTGGCTGAAAACCACTGAGCCCAGAGCAAGTGATTGGCCCAGGTTCACTGTGCAGCTGCTGAGTGACACAGCTTAGCCTGTCTGGGGGACCCGGTCTCCTCACGGTTTCCAGAGGGCTTGTGCCACTCACTGCGTGCGTTGCCTTGGCACATGGGCATTGGGCGTCACCCTGAAATAAGGGAGAGACAAAGATGCTCAGGTGGACAGGAAGCCATCACCATGGCCTGTTAGAAAGCATTTAATATTTAAGAGTAGGATAGCCACTCCAAGATGGGACGGGCTCTTTATTTTAAGCAGGCTCTGCTCTGATGAAATAAAGAAAGCTAGCATTTCTCCTGGCGTGTTCCGTAGAACACAGGTGCGGCAGGATAGAAGGGTGTGTTATTACAGAAGAAAATAAAAGTGCTACCACCAACTAAATGTGAGATAGTTTAAAGGCCTTCATAATGCAGGACTTCTGGAGCTTTATATGTGAAAGTGTATAGGAAATCTCAAAAAAAGTGTGTGTGTGTGTGTGTGTGTGTGCGCGCGCGTGTGTGTAGAGGTCAATCTCGTGTGCAGCTTTCTGATCTTGGTTGGGGAATGTGCACATGTATAAATGACAGAATATTTATATATATTAATAATACACAGGATGCATATGCATGAGTATGTAGGCACGAATGTATGTAAAAAGAACAGCTGGAGTAGTGTTCCATAGGAAAACATTTTGGAAAACACTAAAGTGATCCAAGGTCAAAGCTGGGGAAAAAAAAATGAATGCTCGCTTGTGACTCTCAAATTTATTTCTGCATGTCCGTTTCAGCACGTCAATTTCTCACATTTTTCCTACTTTGTTAACTTAATTTCTTTTTTCTCAGAAGAAAAATGAAAAATGGCATGCAAATGATCCTCCCCCTCCCCTGTGCACCGTGCTCACGGGAGTGTTACCAAGAAGTGTTACCGAGCTCATGTGACAGCTCAGTGGTGGGTCTCCAACCCAGAAACCCACATGTGACACTGGTTTTTTTGGAGCTAAAAAGGAACCTCATTGAAAAATGCCACTAACGGCCAAAATTCTGCCTTTGTCAAGTGTGGCTTTCACACGAGGGGTCCCCCAGCACTCCCATAAACGCAGATGTGTTTGCCACCCTAGAAGGTGGCCATCTTTGCTATCCGTGTGCATGGTCAGTGGACATGCCCAATTAGATGAGAACACCCTTTGATTTGATGACACTTTCGAAATAGGCCGACCTTCGCCCCCGTGCCTGGGCCTGGCCTGGCCCTGGCCTGGCCCTGCCCCATGCTGCCCCTGGGGAGAGTCCTGTAAACCACCTGCCTGCCCTTTGAAGCCCTTCGCAGACTGGAACCCACCTCGGCCTACACATTTCCTTTCCTGATGCTTCCCCCCATGCACAAATCCTACCCCGCCAAAGCCTGATCCTCGCTCCTTGGGGCACGTCCCCCAGCTTGCGGGTGTCCCATCTCAGCTGCAGGGTCCGTTCCATTTTGTGACCGCCACGGTCACAGACTAAACTTCAGTGTCCTTATCTGGCATAGGAGAACAGTGTGCTCCTGAAAAATCCATAGAGAAAGAATAAGTAACAGGAAGAGGGGGAATATAAGTGGGACTTCCTTTCTCTCTGGGTTAGATGGGGGAAGGCAGCAAGTATCACAGACATTTGAGTACGCCATGGCTGGCTCAGCTGGCCCCTCAGACTCTCACCTGTCATTCTAACGTGTAACTTCAGACAAGTTATTTGAAGGCTACCTATTAGTTATGATTATTTATGAGAATTTCCTCAACGAACTAAAACAACAGCCAAGTTTTTTAAAAATGCGCGAAAGATATAAACAGGTAGCTTGCAGAAGTGAGAAAGGCCATAAATGTGTGACTCTAGCTACTAAAAACCAAAGGATTGTAAGTTAAAATGCTTATAGATGGCAACAATGGAAAAAAGATAGCAAAGATCTGATGCTGGCAAGGGTCCGGGGGACCTGCAAGCCTGGATTGGTATCAGTGAGAATTATAAATGCACGTGCCTGCTTTGATCCAGCAATTCCCCAGCTGTAGAAAAATGCATGTACACAAGACTACATATGTAAAAGGGTGTTCCCCTGCAGCGCAGTGTGCAGCAGAGAGAAATTAGAAATGGCCTCGCTGTCCAGCAGTGGCGGCGCGGGAGAAGCTTACAGCGCATTTCTCTGTGGAATGCTTTTCAGCCATTTAACAAGACAGAAGTGAGCCTACGGACCCTGACACGGGAGGGACATTTGCAACCTATTTCCACCCGGGGAAAGGTTCCATCTGCGATATGTTTAATACAACCCTATCTTTATGCAGAACAGTGTAGGGATTATGCCTGTGTGTGCACACGTAGACACGTTTCTATGCTCATGGAAACAGTGTGAGCGCATAACCGGGAGCTGTTAGGGACAGTGTCATCTGGGGAGCAGAATTTGGGATGGTGAAGGGGGCTTGTCCACTTTTTACTTTAAATACTTACATATTTAAAAAACATAAAATATTTTTTTTATACAAGGGAAACAAAAAAAGAAATCCCGAATCCATGCAGAGCAGGCTGACCTCTACAGTACGGGGTCATCGAGAAGATTAAATGAGATGATACTTGACAAACATCTAACAGTGTCTGATGTCGAATAAGTGCCCCCCAAATGTTCCCATCCTCTTCTTCCTCTCTCCATAGACTTTGTGCCCCCTCCCAGCCCTACTCCCCAGCTGCCACCTCAATGAACACGCAGTGGCGATCACAGCCCCATCAACATACCAGCTACTTGCTGGGTCTGGAGAAGCCGCCCTGCCCCACTTCCCTGCAGCTCCCTGCGTCCTTTCTTCTGGGTCCCCTTTGAAATGGCTGCCTTCCCTGGCTGCTCTCAGCCCTGCCTCCCATCTCCCCAAGGAGCCTCTCCACCTCCCAGGGCGGGGCCGGCTCTGTCACCGGTATGCTCCCAGGGCGAATCTGCACCTTTGGGTCCGGCCTGCTCCGGGACTTGTTTCTTTTCCGTTTCTGCTCAGGGCCATGCTCCCCACCTCGGCTGGTGGGCTTTCCTGGGTCCCCTCCCCCACCGCTTCCACCTGGCCCGACGAATTCCGTCGTGTCTGCTTAAAATCATTTTACTTCCAATTTGCTAATTTAATTCTAGTCTTACAGAATTTTGGCAACCCTGCCAAATTGGGTGCCAGATGCAGATTTAATGAGCATATTTTCAGTTCTTTCTTTCTTGTCTGCATGAAGATGCCAAAGAGAACAGGGTCTGGAACTGGTTTCTGGGGGGCTCCCCGAACAACCCTCCCCACCTGTGATCCTGAGCCACTGGGCATGACACCCCCCCCCCACTACCCCCAGGTCTCTAAGTGTCTGACGGGAGGAGCTCACGCTCTGCTGCTCCGGGGAGAGAGCTGTTATTGCATCATCCTCCCCGCCCTAGAAGCCCCAACCCAATTCCCATCATTTGGACTTCACAGGAAATGTATTTGGAGAAAATTACTTATTTCCTCTGGCCCATGTCTTCCTGCAGCCATGTGCAGCTCAACAGATGTTCAAGGATTCTGTTTAACAGACACATACTGAGCACTCTCTTACAGCGTGGTCTGCTGGGCACCTGCCATGGAATTATGGTGAGGGTGGGACGCTTGATAAAATGCAGATTCCTGGGCTCTGCCCCTCAGCTATAGAATCAGACAACAGGACAGGGCGGAGCCTGGGATTCCACTGCCCCAGGGATGCTTGTGCCTCTGGGATTTCTGTGGATTACCTCATTTCAAACTCACACCAATCCCTTTCAGAGACGTTTTTATCTCAAAGAGCAAGACTCACAGTAAGTCACACGGGTGGAGTGGTGAGATCTAGGCCGGGACTTTGCTGGAGGCTTTTGATTTAAAATACAGGGCGCTTTCCCTCTCTGTCACAGTGTCTCGGGGTTGAGCGCTGTTGCCCAAGAACACGACACGTTGCCCGTGACCGGCTCGCAGCAGGTCTGCTGTAGGGCGCCCACGCAGGCGCCACTCTACAGATGAGGAAACGGAGACTGGGGCTTCCCCGGGCAAGCTGTCATGCATGCAGCCCAGGGAAGGCAGGAGCCAGGACCCACACCGCATCTGGTCCTAAGCTCTGTGCCAGGCAGCGCACAGGCCTGAATGCAGAGTCACTAAATGCAAGTTCCCACTAGGAGCGGGGAAAACAAGCCGAGCTCTCTGGCTTCGGCACCAAGGGCCTGGCCTCTGGGCAAGTCATGTCTGCTTTTGAGCCTTGGGCTTGTTATCAGTACAGCAATTTCCAAACTTTTTAAATAGTGGAAGCTCCCCCAATCCTCACTTCTTGTCAACCCAAATAAAACCTTGCACTGAATTGTGACGTGTACAGAGAGCCAGAAGTGGAGACGCCCGGCGAGCCATGGTGCTTCCTGGGAGGCGCTTTGGGAACCTGTGACCGCGCATCTAGCACAAACCGTTCACGCGCCTCCTCCCTCCACCGTGGGCCCCGACACGACCTGGTGGCCGCGGCCTCAGCTTTGGCGTCTGTCACATCCGAGTCCAGTCTGGGCTCAGCCTCCTTCTGGCTGTGTGGCCTTGGGCAAGGCGTGGGCCTCCTCTGAGTCTGTGTTTCCTCTGTAAAATGGGAATAACAGTAGTTAGGTCGAAGTAAGGATTAAGTAAACTAGTGCTTGCAAAATACTTAGCACAGTGCCTAGCATGCAGAAGGTGGATTGACTCTTGTTTTCCTTTGACAGAATAGGATCTAGAACAGGAGAAATTATGGCAGAGATTTCCCCAGACCCTGAAGACACTGTGTCATATGAGTGAGAGGTGTACATATTTCAACAAACTTTTTGGCCCCGACAAGGGACGAGATCTTATTCTGAAAGGAAAACTCTCTGTCAGGTGAGGGGACTTTGGGAAGAGGCAGGGTTTGGACTGAACTTCCCTGGTGGGAGTCCTGGGCAGAAATGTAGAGCAGGGTGACACAGCCCCAAGCCAAGGTGGGGGATGGGGGAGGTCAAGGGGGAGAGGAACGGATGGGCTTGTGAGAGTGGGCCTCTGGCCGCTTCCCTCTGTGGGCTCAGCTGCCATAGGGCAGGGCCCAGTCATATCCTGGAGGCCCGAGGAGGGGATAAAAATGAGCGTGGGCTTTTGGCCCAAGGGGGTGCCCGTTGGATGCCAGTGCTTGGTGGCATGCGGTCAGAGAAGGGTTGGGACACTATACAGACCTGCAGCTCAGGGGCAGTGAGGATGAGGAGGGGAGGAGACTCCCAGCCCACATGAATGGTGGGAAGTGAGGGCACTCAGCCCAGCCTGGCAGTCAGGTCCCTGGGGGCAGACCCAAGCACCTGTGTTCCCCCACCTGGGGGCCAGGGGAGGGGCCCCAAGTCATCCCCAAACCCTGGAAGGGCCTCCATCTTGGAACCCACCTGAGCTTCCCCTACCCACAACACATGGTGACAGGGAGAGTGAGTGTGTAAGAGCAAGAGGAACACCACAGAAGGGATGTTTTCCGTTTCAGTGAGATTATTTCTGGCTCTGCTCCTGCAGTCACTGTGGAAACTGCACGTGCCCCGTTCAGTGTGGAAACATGACGAGTTTTCCAAGAGAGATGTACATTAAGCAGGCAGCCAGGAAGCTGCCGCCGCCGCCGCTGCTAGCAGAGTGTGGGTGTGCGTCTGCCTGCCTGTCTCCCCACCCACCCCACCACCCCTGTCTCCTCTCCCTCTCTGCCTTTCTCCTGAAGCTGTTTGTAGGGGAGATGCTTTCCATGCAGCGTGGTAGGCAGAATAATGGCCTCAGCAAGATGTCCCCACCTTTATTCCTAGAATCTGTGCATATGTGGCTTTACATGGCAGAAGGAATTAAGGTAGCAGATGGAATTACGGTTGCTCATCAGCTGACCTTAAAATAAACAGACTCTCCTGGAGCATCCACTTGAGCCCAGTGTTATCACAAGGGGCTTCTGAGTGTGGAAGGGACGGCGGCGGAGACTCAGTGTCAGGGGTGCGTGGTGAGGAAGCTGCCACCGCCCTTGCTGGCTTTGAAGATGGAGGAAGGGGCCATGAACCAAGGAATGCAGGCAGCCTCTAGAAGCTGGGAAAGGTGAGGAAACGGATTCTCTCTAGAGCTTCCAGAAGAAATGGGGCCCAGCCGCCACCTTGATTACAGCCCTGTGAGACCCATTTCAGACTTAGTACGTTTGTGTTGCTTTAAGCCACTAGGTTGGATGGTCATGTGTTAGGGCAGCAGCAGGCAGTGCACCAGGAAGGCCCGGGTGTAATGGGGAGAAGAGAGTTGCAGATGTGTCCTTTGTTTTCCTGGGCTCTGGTTGTGGCTGGTGCCTCATTCTGGACACAGGTCCCCTCTGGCCAGCACCCTGCCCCCGTGGGAATGTGACCTTCCCCTCAGTGAGCACCCAGCTCTTTAGAGCCCTGAGCAGCGTGTCCTGTGCAGGCCGGCTTCTCAACCTGGAATGCTGCCCCCCTCCCCCGCCACCCATCTCCCTCCAAAGCCCTTTGGTTCTTCAAGTCTTCCACCCATCACTGCTAAGTAAATTCTTTCTTCCCTGATACTCTGTGCCACTCTTGAGGCATTTGTCACTCTGGAGAACTTGCATTTTCTGCATTTTAACCACCGAGATGCTGCCCCCTCCCCCTCTCCCCACCCAGCAGCCCCATGAGAAGAGGAACACATGACAAGAACAGAGCCACCCACTGGGGCATTGCCAGAACCTAGGTGGAGAACGATTGACTTCTGCCGATTGGAACTAGTTGTGTCCCAGACTAGTAGGAGCCACACTCTGTCCTGTGCTAAAAGACCTAGACCTGAACACAGGGGCCCAGGGCTCAGTCCTGGCTGTTGCACCCAGTAACTGTGACCAAAGACATCAATGTAAAAGCCCGTTGACTGCACTGCTGTCCAGGGTTAGCATCCCTGTCAGCGTTACTTTTCTCTCCCAGAGATGCAGCCGGGAGTAACAACAACTCTCCCAGCTGTGACATATGTCACCACCCCACCTGACACAACACAAGACCATGGTTAGCAACTGGGGAGAGCCACGCTGGAAGAAGGGCCCGGAACTGCAGCCCCAGCTCCTTCTCCTGTAGGGCCCTGGGCTCTCCCCTTCTCTCCTTCCATACCCTATGCAGTCAGTCCCCGCTGGGAGTCTCTGAGGAGGAGCCCTGAAGTCAGAATGGCCTGGGAGACCAGGAGGAATGAGGTATTGCCCTGTTGGGGGAAGCGGGGGAGTGCAGCGCTTCTGTTGTTCTGGACCGGGTTCAAAGGCATTCAGCCTGTGATGGCAGAGGGGCTGGAGTCCTCAGAATAAAGAAGGCTTGTCTGCTTGGACAGAGCCCAGCTCTTGGCACTGCCCATTCTCTGGAATGTTGGGCCCAGGAGGAACCTGGCTTCTGGGAAGCAGGCATCTCCCACCAGCCACTGGGTGGCTTCGTGCCTCTCGGCTCTCTATGTGCTCCCCTGTGCATGGGAAAAGCACACGGAAAGGCGCAGGGAGATGGGGGTGCTGCCGTCTGACTCAAGCGTCCTGCCTGCAGTGGGGCCTCGGGGCCAGTTCCACCTCCCCCACGTACTAGCTGGGGACTTGAACAAGCCACTCACCTCCCTGAACCCCGCTTTGTCAAAAATGAGAGCAGGAAAGACCTATTTTATTGGATGTTAAAATTGAATAAAAGGAATGCGTATACCAGGGTGTTTGAAATCCCTGGTTCATAGGACACAGAAACTGCCACCAAATGAAGGCATTCCTTCAAGGATCAAAGGGACACCTAGCATATTCCCAGAGCAGGAGATCTATCCTGGCTTTCAGGAGGAGCTGAAAGAAACATGTGGTTCTCTCCGTTTGTTTTTCTTCAGTCGGGAAGAATTATTCTGATGGTAAACAAATCAGCTCCTTGAGAGTTTGGATAGAAGGGGTCCTTGCAGATGGGCATATTCTAGTCTTTGGTTTGACAGAAAGGGAAACCGAGGCCTGGAGGGGAACATGATTTATTCTCAGTCACATGGCCAGAGCTGGGTCGGACCCCAGGGCCTGCCTGTCTCCTGCCATCCCACAGAGTTCTGAGAGCTTCGCTATTTAAAGGCCATTAGGGAGAGATGGCCTGCAGGAGCAGGAGTGTGGCCAGGTGAGGGTGCGACCACGGGAGGGTGAGCACAGGCTGGGCCGGGTGTGAGTGGAGTGGAAGGGAGGAAGGCAGCAGCCTGTGGGGTGAAACGCCCTTCAGGTTCTCCTCCTCTCTGGCCGCCCCAAAGCCTCGGCCAGTATCCAGGGTCCCAGGCCACACGGCATCAGATTGTTCAGGGTCCTGGGACTGCAGCTCAAAGCAAGACTGCAGGTCCCCCAGGAAAACCCTCTGGTCTAGGTGGACTGGGGACCTGCCAGTCTGTCAGATTCTCCCACTGCTTGTCCTGAAAAATGAGCTCCTGAGTGTGGTGATGTCAGGGACCACACCCTGGAACATGGAAGGCAGGCCAGCGGTGGTGTGTTTGCTCATTGTTATTCATCACTGGTCCACGCCACATGCCAAGCACTGTGCTAATGCGCACTGGAGGCACACAGACGGTACATGTTGTTCTTGCCCCGAAGGTGCTCGCCGTCTGCGGGGAGGATGGGCACACAGGAGGCTCACCGTCACCGTGCGGTACGGTGCAGTGTGGTCAGCATTACAGCAAAGCTCTGGATGGAGGTCCAGGAGAGACAGGGTGCCAGTGTGGCCCCGGAGTGATGGTGGGGCTAGGGCAGAAGGTGGGATTGCCAGGGCTGAGCTCACAAAGGTGGGTAGGAGTTTGCCAGGCAGAGAGGGGAGGAGGAATCCCTGGGAGTGGGGACAGTGTGAACAAGGGTTTGGAGCCCAGGAAAAAGTAAGCGTGTTCAGTGTTATCAAGTTGTCAGAGGGCAAGGGGTGAGGGAGAGTGTCAGGAGACAGGTGGGCCTGGAATAGACTAGGGAAGAGACGTGGGGAAGAGACTATAGAACCTGGATTTCTGGTGGCGGTCAGCAAGCAGGGGAAGTGGAGCCCCGTGCTAGGTGCTTATTCTGTGATGCAGAAACACCACTCTGTGCGGCATGGGCAGTGGGCCCTGTGGCATTGGGGCGGAGAGGGGCCGAGGCTTGAGAGACACTTACAGAGCCAATTCGCTGAGAACCTAGTGACATAAGGAACGCGCGGGACGAGGGAGAGGCAGAGGTCAGCAAGGGCTCTTGGACTCCTTGGGATTCCTGGCATGACTTTCGAGGCCCCCAGGCTCAGGTTCAGGGTCTGACCCTCAGCTGTAGGCCGCTCACCCAGGATTCAGCCATGGGACCCTGGCTGGGACGGGACTGTGAGCCCTTTGGGGTCGCGGGCCCTGGCTGACACCCAGTCTACTGGCTCCCTCAAGAACCAGCGAGAGCGTGTGGACGCTGTTGGGCGGCTGATTCATCTTCACCAACACACCTACTGATGTTTTCCCCTGTCACCGGGGGTAGTAAATTGAGAGCACTCAGTGTTTATTCACTCACTTATTGTCGCCAGTAATGTTCAAGGCTCTGAGAGTGATACAGAGATGAATCACACACATCCCAGTCCTGTCCTCAAAGATCGTGCGGTTTGCCCGAGTTGCCGACAAGCAATCGTGTGCATTATATTCCACACAGCGGGGAGAAAAGGTAAACGCCACAATAAAGAGACCAAGTGCTGTAAATGAGAGACCGTTTCTGGCCTGAGAGCGTAGGGCAGGGAGGGCTTTGTGGAGGAGGTGGCGTATGAGCTGGGCTCACAGGTGGCTGTGGGTATAGCCTCAGTGAAAGGGGAAAAGCATTCCAGACAGAGAGAGCTGCAGGGGGGTCGTGAAAACTCTGAGCAGGTGAGTTTGACAAGAGCAAGGCTTTTGATGTCAGAAGCAGCTTAGCCTGCCTGTGAAGGACATCCCAAGGGTAGACTATTTTCCAGGAGGAACCACTGAAGGGTTCAGGGCAGGGAGGGCCGTGCTGAGGGCTGAGTGTCAAGACAGTCTATCCGGCCTTATGGAGAGGGAGTACAGATGCTGCTGTGTATTGGTCCAGAGAGGGGTCGGCCACTGGGGTCTTATCAAGGGCGATAGAAAAGGAGGGCTCCATCTACACTGATTGACATCTATTGAGGTTTAGGCCAGGGACTGTTCCAAGCACTTTATATGGATTAGGGTGACTGATGGAGTTGCCCCCACATCCAGGAAGGTGCTACTATCATTCCCACTTTACCAATCAGTTCACTGAGGCACAGAGATGTTAGATAAGCAACCTGCCCCTGGTCACACAACTAAGATGTGAAAGAGTCAGGATTCGAACCCAGGAGGCTGTGCTCTTAAATCCCATCTAAAAACGGCCTTCCCAAGGGGCTGGGCAGATGAAAGTGGCCCTGCTGGGGTTGGGGCCGCTCCTCCCACCCATCAGACAGCCCAGAGCATGCGGCTGTCTGCCTCTGTGGCTACCCCAGGCGCTCCTCACCCCTGTAGGTCGTGCGGGGCCCCACAGGGCCCGGTCTGGTTCACTGATTCCAAACAGCCTACATATAGGTGGTGACAGTGTAAATAACTGATGCAATGGAAACTTCCTATGGAAAAAGGTACCCACTAGAACAGCCACAAAGTCCAAAAAAAGGAACGGCAGAGCAGACCCAGAGGGCTCAGCAGCGAAGAGTTTCCTTCGGTACAGCCCTTCCTATCTGACTGAAGCTGAAGGGGTGGGGGGAGGGGTGGCACTGGGCACAGTGGGGCAGGCTGGAATGCAGACCAGAAGCTCCTCTGGGTCCCTGGAGGGCCCTGGGCTACAGCTTCCCCTCTGAGCTGAGGAGGCAGTCATGTGGGGGCGGAAGATAATTCTCCCTCCAAACACACACCTGGCTTCACAATCTCTCCATCCCCACTGTGGGCAGTGGTTGAGATTCTGCAGTCCCAGAGTCTCCTGAATCTCAACCCACTTCTTTTTTTTTAAGATTTTATGTATTTATTTTAGACAGATGGGAAGGGAGGGAGAAACAGAGGGAGAGAAACATCATGTGGTTGCCTCTTGTGCGTCCCCCTACTGGGGACCTGACCTGGCCTGCAAGCCAGGCATATGCCCTGACTGGGAATTGAACCTGAGACCCTTTGGTTCACAGGCCAGCACTCAAAACACTAAGCCACACCAGCCAGGGCTCAACCCAATTTTATTTGTGTCCTCCCTGTAAATAAGTTGCAGCAGTGTCATCATGGGGTCTGCAATCTTCTTATTTTAGAAGACAAAATCATTACAAATATAAGCAAAGCTGAAAGATCGGAAATAGCCAAAAGAGGAAGAGGGCAAAGGTCATTTTCTGGAACTTGGACTCTATTATTTTATTTTTGCACTGACCCAGCGTCTGCATGATAGTTCCCATTTTAGGGGTGAAGAAACTGACACTTGAGGTGTTAAACGACTCCCCTGAGGTCACACAACAACAGAGACTAGTGGTGCCTGGTTTTATCTACCGCCAAAGCCTGGGGCGCTCCTGCTGTGCAGGGCCCTCCATATCTCTGCTTTCTAAGCCTTCAAGTCCTCAGCCATCAGAGGGTGAGCAGACCTGCTCACCTGCCGCAGCAGCAGTGCGACCGTGCAATGGTGTAGAGGTAGCACTGGCGAATGGTAGGCACTCCACAAATGTTGGTTTCCTTCCCTTCCCCTCCCTCCATCTCTATGAACTGGGGGAACGTTCTGAGCCTTCCTGGCGGGAAGCAGCCCAAGTGTGGGGCTCCTTGGGAGAAAGGGCCATAATTGCTGATTTTCTGACCCACTTTCCCTTCCAGATCTGTAGCACCTGAGGCAGGGGCCAGGGTTACTTCACCTGTGCACCCTGGGGTCTAGCCCAGAGACAGGGAGTATCTTGTCCAAGGTTGCTGAGCCAGAGGCAGCTGGACCTCAGGTGTGGGCCAGTCCAGTGGGCTTTCTCTGACAGCCAGCTTCAGGAGGCTTCGGTGAGAGAGGGCCGCCATGAGGTGGGGCCTGGTATCGCAGGAAACGACTCCTGGAGGCTTCCTGAGCCCAGGCAGCTGGGACGCAGCACCTCCACCTCTCACGCAGCCCCTGGGGTTCCATCTGCACCTCCTCTTCCTGCAGCTCTTTCAGTGCCTCTCTCCCCATCCCTAGCAGTGCCTGAAAACCTCGAGGACTTTCAATGCCTAATCACAACGCAGAGTTTAAGGGACTCAATATTTCTGCCTATCACTGAATGGAATCCATTGCCCTGCACTTGAAATTCCTCTTTTAAAATTCTAAATAAAAATGGAAGTGTATCACCACCCTCCGTTTTTAAAAACCCTGCTTTTACTGCAAAACATTTCCCAGGTATTCACAAAACATGCCCTGTCCACACCAAGGGCTCCAAGTTCTGTTGTCTTTCTCTCTGCTCACTGCCCCTGTCTTTCTCTCTGCTCACTGCCCCTCACTGCTCCATGGGAGGGAGCAGGCGCTGGTCTGAAGAACAGGGCTGGGAACCGGGAAAGATCCAGAAGCAGCTGCCCAATGCACATGGCAGCATTCCCAGCCTGAAGTGCAGGCATTTGGAGCAAACACAAGCACCCCACGGAAATGAGACCCTGAGCCTGACCACAGGGAAGGAGGCAAGAGAGCCTGCAGAGCCAGCCCCCCAAGTGGAGCCAGGAAGAGGAGAGAGTGACGGAGGGAGGGTGATGTGGGAGATCTCCCACCATAGCTGAAGAAGAGCAGGGGTGTGTGTTGAGTGCCTCTTGCACGCTGGGTCCATGCTAGCTGTCTCCCACACTCGTTCTCTTCTGATTCACACAACAAGCCCAGGAAGGGTGTCTTCACTTTTCCCTCACGAGGGTAGTGAGGCTCAGTGAGGTGAGGGAACATAGCTGAGCCTCTGGTGAAGTCAGCATCTGAACCCAAGTTCTCAGGTGCCAGGGCTGTCTCCCCAGCCGTCCAGGCTGCTTCCTGGGTGTCATGTCAGGGAAAGAAGGCAGGCCAGCAATTCTCTCCATCCCCCTCCCATTTGCTAAGTAGTTTGGCAGGATCCACAGAGATTGCTCCCCCTGCCTCTGCTGTGTGTGCTTCATGTCTTGGTTTTTCTCATTTTTCTATTGATCCGCAGACCACAATAGCAGAAAGAAAAGTTAAAATAGATTAAGTTCCATAATTTCCTACCCCAAGCAGATCAAACCCAGCTTACCCAGATGTCCCTCCCATTCACAATGTCAGGAGGCCAGGCCCGGCCTCAGACCCAGCCTCACCCACCTTCCCCGGGCTCAGGGTGTGAGGCCCACTGGCTTCCTTGCCAGCCCCTGGAAAGCCTCGAGCTGTGATCTGTGAAGTTAGTCCCCCAGGGCATCTGGGTTTTTCTTTAACCCTTCATTCACTGAGCCTCCCCTGCAGTCGTGACAATCCCCAGTGCCCAGGCAGGATGTGGGACACCAACCCACCACCAGCAGAGGACAGGCTGGGATGCTTTGGTTTCACAGGGAGGGGGAGGAGGGAGGACAGGGGCCCCCTCCCTGTGGTTTTGGGTGGGGCCTGCAGAGGAGCTGGCCCCAGGGCTTCCTGCCCTGGGAAGGGGCCACCTTGGAGATGGGCCCCTCTTGCCCTGGTAGGCCTCCCCTGCTCAGCCGCTTTCGAAAAATAAAACACTTTTATATCATTTTTAAATTATAAAAGTGATACCTACTTATTGTAAAAAGAAATGAACAATATAGACACGTACAAGGAAGAAAGTGCATGCTGCAAACCCCACCCACTGCACAGTCCCACCGTAGGATGAGCTGATAGCATGGCGTTTATCCTCCGGGTCCTCAGGGGCATTCACAGCTGCACCGAGACGCACGCACGCGTCTGCGACGCCGAATTTCCCCTTTCTTCACACCCTCTTCTCGAAAGGAACTGTGTGCAGCCATGAGGCGTGCCGGCTCTGGAGTCACACAGACCCAAGTTCACCCCCGGTCAGTCTCTGAGCTGAATCTCGTGGGGGAGCTGGGCCAGCCGTCATGCCCACCCCCAGCAGGCTGTGAGGAGCAGGGGGGCCGCCCATGAGGAGCGTCGGGCCCCGGGTTCAACACGTAAAGTCACAATGAATCTCTATGAGTGGTAGTATATATTTATTTTTAATTAAGAAAAGTTATTGTCCCGTTACTGTTCTGTTTGGTGGATTTATCGTGATTTACTTATTGAACCAGTCTCCTGCTGATGGATATTATGTTGTTTCCGTGTTCACTGGGAAAAATAGTGCTGCAGTGGGCATGTGTGCGTGGCACCTGTGTGTAGGCTTGTGTAAGAGGATGGTGTGTGTGTGTGTGTGTGTGTGACGCTGCTGGGTCAACATGGTTTGGCCACTCCTTACTCTAACCCTGGATGGCAGTGGTCATTTTCCTCTTTGCCAGTCACCCGGGGGAAAGGTGACTCTGGCCTTCAGCACATTTTCATCATCACGGAGGCCCAGCGTCTTTGCGTGTCTGTGAGACATTTTCGTTTCTTGAATAATGATCTGTTTATTTTCTTTCATCATTTCATTAGCTCTGTGTCTTTCCTTGTTTTGTGGGTGCCTGTTACGTACTATGGATACCAGCCCTGTTTTATATACGTTGCAAATATTTTATATAGTCTGTCGTTTGCTTTGGTAACGGTTGGTGGTGCTTAACATTTTTACACAATGAAATTTATTAGTCTTCTTTTGAAAGAACAGTGAGGTCCAGCTCAGGTTTTCAAAATTATTTTCCAAGATTAAATTATAATAATGTTCTAATAGTTCGGACATTTTCGTGAATTTGCTTCTCTGTCTCATTTATGTCTTTGATCGGAATGAATTCCCGTTTGAGTGCGGTGCATGCACTGTATTTACCATAGAGCGCTCCACCCTCTCACTCTGTAGCCCGGGTTGTCACGCCGTTTATTGCACCTGCTCGTTTGTCTGCTGCTCACCTGCCCTGGCCAGGCCCCCCGCAGCTCCACGGAGGCTAGGACCGTTCCTGTTGGGTTTACTGCTGAGTCTCCAGTGCCCAGAACACTGTCTTCTACGCAGTAGGCACTGAATAAATACTTGTTGAGTGAGTAGACAGTCAGAGAGTGGCCACAGCTCTCCTGGCTAAATAATCCAGTCTTTCTCTCAGTTTGGAATTCCACCTTTGACAGCCTTCTCTGTTTCTTCTGTCACTGCGGTCTATTCAGGATTTCTCCCTCTTCAGTTTCCATGCTTTATAACTCTCTAGAACATCATCGAAGTTTCAGATCACTGACATCAGATTGTGTCTCCAGTCCTCTTAAACTTTAAAAAATATTCATATGCATGTTTATATTATGCTTCTTAACACTGTGATTTTGCTCTTCGCCGCTAGTCCAGTCAGCCGGAGTCCGTCCCTTCCGTGGGTCTCCGAGAGCCAGTCTGCTGCTGCGTGTTTCTGTTATCGCGGCTGTGCTTTCCCCATGCCTGTGTTTTGTTCTCAATTTCACTCATTTCTGCCTTCCAGATCATTTTGGTTTATTTCTCCTTTTTCAGCTTCTCGGGTTAGGTGCTTAATTCATTCAGTTTCAACCTTTCTTATTTTATCATAAAGGCATTTAAAGTTTGCATCTTTCTCTTTATGAAGCTTTGGTCGGTGACCTTCCACAGATTTTCAAAAGTAGCATTCTCCGTGTTGGACGTTTATTACACATACTCTACAGTCTCACCCTTGTTGTCCCTTTACACTCAAGTTATTTCGAAAAGCATTTTGAAGTTGTCACGGGCATCGGTTACTCTTTTATTTTATTTTATTTTATTTATTTATTTATTTATTTATTTGCTACTTGATAATTTCTAATTCCATTGCCCTGAGAGCAGACTGTGATGTTGGAATTTGAGATCTTGTCATCCAGGACAAGGACATTTGAGGAAAAAAGGCCTTTTCTCTGTTTCTTGAGTATGTATGAAGTTAGGCTTACAACCGTCTTCAAATCCTCCTAGTTTTCATCGGAGGGCACCTGTACCGTAACACTGTGAGTAACGTGCTCCGCCATCACTGCTGTGCTGCTTCCTTCTCGTGGCTTTAAGGACGTGCTGTACCGTGTGTTGTATGGGTCTCTTGTTCCGGGTGAAGGTAAAGGCTGACGTGTTTGTTTCCTCCTGGAGAAACAGGCCGAGAGATATAAAATGCCCCCTTTCATTCTACTTCACGCATTGTGGCTGAGATTAACATTGGCCTTCCTGCATTCTTTCTGTTACCATGTTGTCTATTGCGGCTTCTTGCTGTTCCTTTGCTTTTAACTTTTCTCTGTCAGTTTAAGTGTGTAGCTCCCAAACAGCCTATGGCTGGGTCTTTTAGAGTGATTTATTCACATTCTTGTATTTATTGCTGTGCTTGGTCTAACTTTATCTTATTTTATGTCATTTTTATGATACGTTTTTCATTCCTGTCTAGTTTTCCCTTTTCTAATTGCACAATTAGTTGAGTTTTCTTTGTTTCTCCTCTCCCTCCCCCACACACGGTGGTTTAAATGGTCTGTAATTTATTCTTCTTCCAGAGATAGTTACCCTTAAATAAAAAAATTAAAGCCCACACTCCTCTAATAAAGTCAAGAATTAAATGGTGTTTACTTTCCAACAAGAGGAGACTTACTGTCAACAGTCGTTTAGATTTGACTGTACATTTTTCTACTTTTATTGTTCATCACTGCTTCCTGTGTATTCTTTCTTGTTCTTTCTTGAATTACGTATTCTGATACAGCTGTTGTTTGGTTGGAGTGATTCCTTGAGTAATTTTGTTAAGTGAAGACCAGTGGGCGGCACTATTTCTGGCGCTTCTCTGTTTGGCCTTGAGACCTGGGTGAGTAACAGATCTCAGGGTTTTAACTGGTTTTCCTCAGAGCTCCGTAGTCTTTGCTCTGTTGCCCTCTAGCAGTGGATGATGTGGATGTCAAGTCCAATGTCAAGTTGATTCTCAAAGTTTTTGTAGAGACTGTCGGAGACAAAGCTGAGTTTTTTGCCCTCCACAGAGCCTTGGTATGTCTGGAGGAACAGGGCAAGGTGGGGATTTGCTGAGGATCAGAAGTCCCTGAAATGGGGTGCATGGGAGACAGGTGGAAATAGGCAACGGGAGTTTCGAGGCAACACGAGGGATTCAATCAATCTTAGGGCACAAACTATTGACTGAAAAGCCAATGGGTCTTCAGGAGGTGTCTGCAATACACAGTCAAGCCATTTGCTGGCGCTGGAGTGCCCTGCAGGAAGAAAGGCATGCTGATGAGACAGTGTAGGGGCCGGTGGTTGCCCTTCTCCTCTCCCCATCCCTGCTTTAGTCTCTTCGGAAACCTTCAAGATCCACTCATCATCCTTGGATTCCAGGAATGCATCCAGCCTGGCCTACCCTGCCCACACTCCCACTGCCTCCGATGGAGCACCCAGGAATTTGGCACTAGGGCCTTTCCCTACCCTCGCTGGGCAAGGCTGGCTTTGCTCTGATTAGATTTTCTGTCACTCCCACTCGTCTGCTTTTCCTCACACTTGCTGACCAGCTGGTGCTACTATGGGTCTGTTTTTACTCGTCCATTTCTCCCTTTTCTTTGGCAGTGTTTGGGGGAAAGGGGGTAAACAAATGGGCTCCATTTGCCATGTAGAACCTCAGGTGTGTGCAACTTTCCATGGTGGCGGATGACAGCATGTGCACCACCCCTCCCACCTGCCACTGGAGCCAGGCGTGGCAGTCAGGTGATGCTGGCCTCACTTGAGAGTGGGAGAGTGGCCACTTACTCCCTCCACCTCATCCTGTCTTCTCAAGCCACGACCCTGGTTCTGACCATTACCTCACTCACTGAAACAACTCGGTGGCCTCCCTTCATCATAAGGTCAAGTGCAGGCTATCTCATAGAACTCAAACAAGTTCTTTGCTCATGAGCTATCACTGCCCCTCACCGTCAGCCCTGTGGACAGCATGCAATTTCTTGAACATTTGGCCAGTTTGGGGTCTCCTGCCTACTCACACTACTTCCTTTGTTCAAAATAGCCTCTTTCTCTTTCTGTCACATGTTCAGACACCATCTGAATTGACTACTCTCTTCTTTCTGCCGTCACCATGTGATAGCTTAGAAACAGTGACAGTAGAAGGCATTCTTTTGAACCCTTGCCTGAAATGTGATCCCCTTGAAGGTAGGGACTGAATCTGGTATCCCCAGCAGTTACTGCCAGGCCTGAGCCAAAATAGGCGCTGACTATACATCTGTTAAATGAATGAACTACCAAATTAGGTTCAAGAGAAAATTGTTCCGCACTGACTGTGTATAAGACATCGTGCCAGATTCTGGGGTGGGGGGGGGGATGAGTCAGACTGACCCGCTGAGGTTTGTGCAGTGCACGAGGGGTGTACGACCCCTAGAGTCTGTGCACGTGGCACCGCAATTTGTCTCAGAAGACCCAGCACAGCAGATGCACTGCGGGCCCTCTGGGAGGGCAGGACTGAATTCCCTAGTTTGGGAAAGCTGAGTGAGTCTCGAGGGAGGCTGGGCAGGATTTAGCCTGGTAGACATGCATGAAGGCTCAGAGGTGGGAATCGTGGGCTACGTTTATAGAATAGTGCACTCTGAGGAAGCAGTGTTTCTGCACTGGGAGATCGAGCACAGACGTTTTCAGTGAGAATCAGGATCTCCTGGAAGGTAGCGAGGTCAGGTCTGGGGATGATGGAAAACCGTGGAGTGGTGAAGAGCTTGGACAACGGGGTCAGGAAATGATCAGGAGCCACAGAGCAAGTTCAACCACACTACGTGGCAGTGTGATGCTGTTCTGGCATGTGGGCGGGACATGGCTGGCTGGATTTGAGAGCAGCCAGTGTGGGGCAGGCAGCAGAGGGGTTCCCGGAACGTTCTGTAGGAATCAGCGGAAGGATGTAGTTGCCAAAACATGGACCGTTCTCGGGCTGTGTCAATAAAAAGTAGGGTGCCCAAGGGGAGGGAGGTGGCAGTGCCCCAGGCCTGCATGCAGGTTGCTCCAGAAACAAATTGCGGGGTCTGCTCTGGGATAGTGACAATAACCACAATAATTACGCCAGCCGTCCCACATGCCTGACGTTGGTCCAGACCCTTCACAGGTACTGAATCATTAAAACCCCAGAGGTACTTGCCATTCTCAGCTCCTCTTTTTCAGACACAGCAAGGCTAAGAAACCTCCCAAAGACACAAGGTAATGAGTAGATGGTCTGGGGCTTGAACCCAGGTAGCCCCCAAAGGTGCATTCTCACCATCACGCCACTCTGCCTATAGCAGATAAACCAGAGTGTGGTCCCAAGAGAGCAGGTGGATGTGACACCACACCATACTCAACTGAAACAACTCAGGCTTTCTAGACCATAAAGCACTTTCCTCATATTTCCTTATTTGACCCTTTAACAGCCTGGCAGGTTGATTACTGAAAATGAGTTTACTCATTTGTCCATTCATCTGGCGGTCACCGACTAGCTCCTGCCCTAAGCCAGGCCTCCGTCGGCCCCAAGCTCTGTTTTGTTTAGTGATTTGGGGAATGCAGTGCACTCTCATGTCTCATATTTAATTCTCGCTCATGCCTGAATGCAAGTTACTTTGGAAGGTCGTATTGGTTTTCTCTTGCTGTATAACAGATTACCTCCAACTTAGCGGCTTGAAACAATACTCACATTGGTGCACCGTTCTGAGTGGCTGGACTCTCTGCTAGGGCTGAAACGTAGGTGTTTCTAGGCTGAGTTCTTGCCTGGTCTCTCTGGGGGAAATTCCCCTTTTCCAGCCTTGTTCGGGTTGTTGATGGAATCCAGGCCCTGTGGTTGGAGGACTGAAGTTCTGTGTTTGTTTTCCTGGTTGTCAGCTGGTGGGGATCAGGTACTCCAGCTCCCAGAGGCTGCCCTCAGCCCCTCTGCACACGCCCCCTCCACCTTCAAGGCAGCAAATGCACGCCAGTCTCCCCCTCGTTCTCATCTCTGTGACCTCCTCTTCTGTGACCAGCCAGAGGACACTCTGCTTTTAGAGGACTTGTCCATTAGGTCAAGCCCACAGTATAATCTCCCTAATTTAAGGTCACCTGTGCCCTGTAATATAACCTAGTCATGGGAGTAAAATCCATCACACTTACAGTCCTGGGGACAATGCAGGATGCACACCCCAGGGGGACAGGAAACCTTGAGGGCCATCTTAGAGTCTGCCCCCTGTACTGGTGAAGAAGCGAGCCACAGAGAGGTTAGGAGGAGCTGGGTACAAGGTGGCCACCGTCCCCCCGGGGAACATGGGGATCTAGCCCTGCACCAAGACAAGCGGCCTAAAGTTGACCAAGAACTCTCCTTGACCATGTTCCTCAACTGTCCCCTGCAGGATCTGAGAACCAAACCCGCAGCCTTGACCTAGTCCATGGAGGAGCCTCAGGAGGTTCTGGCCAGGCAAGCCCCCCCTTCCGGAGGGAAGAGCCAAGCGTGAGAGGAGGGCGGCTACAGCAGGAGTGGACATGAACGCTGGTTTTCAGAGAGAACAGCGTTTTAGTTTTGGTCATCGAAAGTGGTGCCTGCAGCACAGGTAAGAAATGGGCCGTCACTGACTGTGCCTGCTGGGGGCACCGCTCTGGTTTCTCTTGCATAAGCTTGCTAGTGTTCTTCCTCTTCAAATGCATTATTATTGTTGTTATTATTGCCTTCTTTGAGAAAGCCCTGTGAAAGCTGGACATTCTACAGACTTCCTTGGCCAGGAGTAGAGACCTCGAGGGCCAGCACTCTTTCACTGCCCCATGCTGTCTCCCCCAAATGTAGTCCTGGGTCCCCACTTCCTCAGTTTCCATTCTGCCCCTGGCAGCAGCACCTCTGGAGGGACTGCAGCCTCCCCACCAGGCGGCTCTGCCGCGCTCTCCTGCTTTCCAGAGCTGCACCTTCTTCTCGGCCCCTCACTGCCCTCCCCACCCCCGCCCCGGGAAAGCTCCTGTCCGTCCACTGCCTGTTCCGAGGAGCACAGTGGATGCTGAAGACTGAGCACTGTCTCTTCAGGGCCCTCCTCGTCGGTAAGAATTGAAAGAATGTCAGGTTCCAGGCCACAGCCTGCACCTTAGAATTTTGACATTCCAGTAGCAGGGCCCCAGCTCCAAAGGTACTTACCAAGTTGTCCTGGGGAGGTGCCCCAGCATTATGGTGTGTGTGTGTGTGTGTGTGTGTGTGATATCTCTTTTTTTTCTTCAGGTATGTGTTGTAGTTTCAGATTAGAAGTTCAGGTTGCAGTTCAGGGTAGGTGTGTGGTGTTAGAAGACATTGGGTTGGGAATACGTCTTGGATGTTTTGTCTGGCTGTGGATGCATCAGAATCACCAGGGATGGGGCAAGAGTGCCAGTGAAAAAAACAAAAAAGGCAGATTCCCTGGCCTACACTCTTTGAATCAGACTCTTAGGGGGTGGGGCTACAGGAGTTTGTATCTTGATTCTGATATAGCTGAGGTCCAGGTGCCCTGAGGCCTCTTACTTGGGGCTCCAGAAGTGCTCACCTTCAGCTTGGGTCGGTGGGCTTGGCTCTGGGCCCCAGGGTGCTTCCCCACCTTGTATACAGTGAGCAATGCCCCATCCCATTCCCTCCAAGCAAAAGTTTTCTCACGGAGAGGAGAGTGGGCTTCAGGTGACCTTCAGAGATGGCATTGCAGTGGCTGCTGAACCGTGGGGTGGCTCGGCCCAGGCCTCTGCCCATAGCTGGGCCGCACCGCATGGGCCCACCAGGCTCAGACCATGACCAGGGTTCTCAGCGGAAGCGGAAGATCATCCTCCAGACTCTGAGGAAGGGCTGGGCATGTGAGCCTCGTTTAGAGAGGGTTGTCTGACATGGCGCTTACTGGTGAAGGCTCTGGGTCTTCCCAAGCTCAGACCCCAGCTCCAGCAGCTGCTCAGGCTCCCCACTTCATCTTTCTCACTTGCGGGAAACTGCAGCCGCCACTCTGTCCTCCCGGGCCAGGGCTGGGACACGTCTGCCGTGCTCTGCCATCCGGCCCCCCTGCTATCGGGTCCCAGTGCGCCAGGGAGTCCCTAAGAATCAGGGCATAAAAGGGGCCTGGCACTGCTCATGGGCCCTGGAGCTTTACAGACTAGACCGGGTCCTGTAGGAAACCCAGTGAAGCTGGTTCTCTTGCTTCTTTTTGTGACAATAAGGAAACTGTGTGAAGAGGTTCAGTAGTTTAAAGACAGTCACACAGCCAGTAAGGAACAGCAGTTCTCCCGTTACAAAAGACCTTGTACTTTCTTTTTTACCAAGGTGCTTCCTGAAGAAAAGCAGTGACAGCTTCAAGGATGCCCCTCCCCCAGGAATGTCTCCGTTTTCATAGGAATCCATAGAACCATAATGAGTGGGTCCGCCTTCCTTGGCTTCCTGGGCTGACACCTCATGGTGCTCAGTTGAGCATGTGTTTCCTTCTGCACGTTTCACAGTGAGCCGATGATGGGTCTCCCCCACCCCGCCCCTGGCAGTCTCAGGGCAGAGTCCGGATTTGTTCAGCCAGGGGTGCAGTGGGTACTTGAACTAGGCTGGAAACAGAAACCTCTGAGCGATACAAGCAGACATACAGGGAGTGCAGAGTGAGGAGGCCTCCCCAGACCTCCCTGGCATGTGCCCTCCCCCTACTTCCCTCCCAGACTCTCTTTTTATCCACATGGGCTCTGCCAGCTGCATGGAAGGCTCTGTAGAGGATAGGACCAGCTCAGAGGGAAATGAGCTGTCAGTTCCAGCAAGAAGTCTGGTCCCCACCCCTTCCCGTGCTCTTCCTAAGGGATAAAAGCATCTGTGATTAATGGGGTGCTGACTCAGTGCTTCTGGATTGTCCCGGCGCTCATACCCACTGCTGGCACCTCTCCCCAGCCATCAGGGAAGGGCTGGAATACATGGCATCTGAATGAGGCAGAAGGCTCCGGTCCAGGCTGGCGGGCATGCCAGGCAGGAGCCTGCCGCGTGCCAGCCTTCGGCGGCATCGCAGACGCCCCTGTGCTGGAGAGGCTCATTAACACCATCAGAGGCCTGGGAACAGCTATGTGTGGGATGATTTGAGGGCAGGGAGATGTGGAGTCAGAGCCTCCCCTTCAGCAGGCTGGGCTGGGGCTCCTTTCAGAATAACGTGTGATTTCCCAGTAAATGACTAGAGGGCGAACCTTATTTGAAAATGGGTATGAAAGCATTTTCACAGCAGCAAAGCACTCTGCTGGTAGTTTGCAGACTTTTAGCATCTTAGAAGCCATTTTAAAAAGTCAAATCCCATATGCAATGCCAAAGATACAAAACAGGTTAAAGTGGTAGCTTATTAATACACATTTATCTTTAAATAAAAAAAATTGAATACCTCTTTACTATCAAAGCCCATCAGTCAAATGATGACTCTGATGCATAAAGGCTTTGGAACTTCAGGGTCAGGATCAGAGGCGGGCACGCTACCGCCAGGGGCCTGGTGCAGGCTGCTGCCTGGTGACTGGAAATAAAGAGGCTTCGGAGCACCGCTGTGCCATTCCTCCACACGGCATCTGTGGCTGCTCTCCCACTCTGATGGCAGAGTTGGGGAGTCGGGACAGAGATCCTCTGTCCCACAAACACAAAAATATTTACTATTTAGCTCTTTATAGAAGTTTGCTGGCCTGCGCTCCAGACGATCCTGTATCAGCTGTAACACTCAGTGTTGCTCTTTTGGTTTGTTTGTTTGTTTGTTTCGGCCGGATTTTGCAGTGTTAAGGACGTTCTAAGTCATATCAGGAAGAGGCTGTAACTGGTGGCAGATTTCTAACAGCTTACCTGGCAGCCCAGGAGGGGTTCAATGTCATGTGGACATTCGGGAAGGAGAAGGGAATTCTGGTTTGCATCACTGACAGTTTCAAACAACTGCTTGAATTCCTTCTTATTACAACACTCAGACAGGAAGTACACAATCATTTATGGCATTTTTGTGATAATCATGTAATACATTCCCATATCGCTGAAAGCTTTCAAGTGTACTTGTTTGTGGAGCTTATTAAGCACGTATAGCCCTGAATTCAAACAACAACAACATAAAGATGCCCAGTGAAGAGCTCCAGTCTTTCTAGTCAATGGCATAGTTCAACACTGAAGTTCAAGATCTACCCAGGCCTTACTCCAAGGCCCGAACCAAGTGAAGCTGGCTGTGCCCGTTGGCTGTGCTCAGCGTGTTACAGCGTGCCATAGACTGTGCTCCAAGGGGCGGGTCTATTTTTCATAAAGGTTTTAATGGGGGCCAAACTATATTTTTGGAATAAAATTCTCATATGACACTGAAAGGGCCTCTGAAACACTTCCACAGCACACAATTTGAAAACTGCTCCTTCGATAAATATTGGTGGTTCTCATTTCTCTGCTGAAGGATAACAGAGGAGCCATGGACGCTGAGCATTGGGAGGAAGCAATAAAAGATGCTGGAGGCGAGAAGCAAGGGAACTGGTAGGGAGAGGGCTCAGTAGTGGATACAGTACTCAGGACACACAGAGAAGCCTCCTCATGAGTTTCCGCCAAGGCTTAAGGCGTCTCCTAGCTATTGTGGATGACTTCAGCACAGCTCTTGGGGGCTACTCGAATGAGCTCCGGCCATTAGCTTGGAAGAAGAGGTCCCAAAGAACATGGGGAAAGTTTAAAATGGGGGTGGGGGAGGAATCAGCCTACAAATGGCTTCTGTTCAGGATGCAAAGGGCCTTTGAGGCCAGTCAGCAGATGAAGGTGGGGGGAGGACACAGGAGAGGAGAGGGATGGCAGAGGGGTCAGCTGGGTCAGCATGCCGAGCCAGCCGTGGACAGGACAGAGGCACATGACCATGGGCAGAGCTTGTGAGCGACCTGTCAGAGCCCCACGCAGGTGTGGCTGGGGTTGGGCAATGGCTTTGGGCATCATTAGAGGCAAAGCCTACAGAGGCAGGAATGAAACCCAGGGGTCCCTCTTCCCAGGCCTCCTGCCTTCCCTCTGGGGGTACAAGGAAGGGAGGGGCAGGCCTGCTGGCTTCGAGAGGGTGTGGGCTGCAGAAGGCCTCTTGGGGATGAAAAAAAAAAAAAGCACCAGTTCTTTCTGAGGTTTTGCTGCTCACCCCATAGAAAAGGGCCATTTTTAGATTTTAAAAGGATGACCTCATTTTTTTCTTATTTACGTGGCCCTGTTTGTTTATATAGTCCTTTAAAAATAGCAAACGTGTGCTAAGTTTAGTGTGCTCACCCACCACCAGCAGCAGAGCCACTGTGTGGGGAGAAACACCTTTTTATCTAAGAGAGGGACAGCCTTGTTTCCGAGGACAGATGGGAGCAAAACGGGACAGGTAGGAAGTTTCGTGGTTTTTCATGTCGCTATTCTAAAATAGCCACCCTCTTGCTTCCCACTTCCTGCCTGACTCAACTCGGGGTAGATTTTCTCCTGTAGAGGACTGTGTTCTGTGAATTCTCAGGGAAGCTGGAAGGCATCTGTCAACAAGCAAACATGCTCGACCCCAAAGACCATGAACTTGACACTGGGTTTGCATCCTGGCCCTGGTGCATACCAGCTGTGTGACCTCGCGCAAACTGCCTCACTTCTCTGTGCCCCACTATAAGAGGGGGATAACGACAGTACCTGCAGCTGCTGTGCCAGGGAAATGAGGGGATAGATGGAAAGGGCTTCGCCCAATGAGGGCACGCAACAACTCTTAATAACGCTCTCAATGGACAGCAGCTATGTTGTCGATCCCCGTGCCCCACCTGGGCAGTAGAACCAGCCTCCCGGCCACCTTCCCCTCCCACTGGCTCGTCTGCTCCAGCCCACCCCTGTGTCGTCCCAGAGAGAGAGAAAGATACACACACATGTGACCATGCTGCCCGCTGCCTAACACTTGCCAGAATCTTCCAAAGCCTGTGGCAGGAATCGGCAGAACCTTTCTCTCAACAGCCAGCTGGTAAATAGTTTAAATTTTGCCAGAGCTGTAGTCTCTCTCGCTGCTACTCGTCTCTGCCGCTGTTGCGTGAGAGTAACCTTGGGCAGTGTGGGGGGGAATGGGCGTGGCTGTGTTCCAGTAAAACCGTGTGCACCGAAACAGGCAGCAGGCTGGGTTTGCCGACCCCTGACCTACAGGATGGGTCCAGCTCCTCAGCTCAGCATTCCCAGTAAAGCCGTCCTTGGCACACACACTGTTCCTTCTTCCTCCATTTTTCCTTCCCTGCTCCCCGGGTGCCCCTCTCCCGTGACATTAGGAATCTTTGCTCTGAGATCCTGTGGTTTCCTATCTTTACTTCCGCTTTGACCAATAATGGACGCACCCTCTGTCTTTGCCTTTAGAGTGGACACCCCTCCAGGCAGGAATTCTGCCTCCCTCCTTTGTGTGCCACCGGTAGGTGTTCAGGTTTTCACAGGTGCTCAGTTAGCATTCGTTACTGGTCCGAGAGCTGCCAGAGGGGTGGTGGCCTTCAGGGTCTAGTTAGGAAGCTAGAATGTGAGCCAGCTGGGGCCCCAGGTGGGGGACCTCGGAGGCTGTGTCTGCTCATGACCAGTGACAAGTGGTGTTTCTGACCTATAGAGAGGAAGGGGAAGGCACTCACATTGAACCTTGCTTGGTGGGAAAGAGACTTTCAGAGAGAGGAGGAGGTCAGGAAGGCTTTCTGTGTTGCAGAACTGGCAGGAGGGCAGACTTGGTTCCGGGGTCAAGGTGGTAAGTAGACAGACCAGCCTGGTGAGCGCTGAGTGTCCTCCCGAGGGCAACTGATAGGCCAGGCCCACAACTGGAAAGCAGGGCTAGGGTCTGACCAGGGACTGGGGGCAGGGGGAGGGAATTTGGACTTTATCCTATGAGCCAGAATTTCTTAAAGTGTGGCGTACACACATGCCCATGCGCACGCACGCGCACGCGCGCACACACACACACACACACACACACTGCAGCGGAATTGTCTGGGACGTTTCCTAAAAACGTAGGTCTGGGGCCCGTCTCAGACCGGAGGCGAGGAGGCTGCAGGGGACATAGCGCTGTGGTCTGTGGGAGTGAGGAAGGCTACATCGCGGTTGGGGGTGACGATCTTGAGTATCCTTCAGACGGGTGTCACCTGTGGGTGTCACAGGCAGTCCGGGCAGAGGGGAGGCAGGAATAAATGATCCTCTCAGAGAGCAGACAAGGACAGTCAAGCTGAGACCTGGCAGGTGACTTTCCCAAGGTCACGCTGTGGGTTACTCGTAGACGTGGGACTCGCTGGGGCGGAACAGGCTTCCTCACAATCTGAGGGCCTGGGGTGGTCCTGGAGGTCCCCCATGGGGAGGAGGACAGGCATGATGACTGTCCCCAGAGCCCAGCACAGCCTGGTACCCAGCAGGGCTTGGTCACTAGGTGTAGAGCAAGTGAGGGAGTGGGTGGGGTGGGTGGATAGGGGGTGATGCGGGGGCAGGGGAGCAGGGTTCCCAGGTCGTGCTGATGTTGCAGTCCTGGGGCACTCAGGAGAATGATGGCACCAGGGGCAGCAGAAAAGAAAAGATGAGCTTGGGGCCAAGCCTACTGAATCTGAGAGGCTGGCGGGATGGCCACGCCAAGGTGTCGGCAGGTGGATTGCAGGACGGGGGATCTCCAGGGCAGAGCATCTCCGGGCAGGGCTGGTGGTGTGTGCAGCTGCAGAAGCTGCTAATGCAACAAGGTGAGGAATGCAGAGAGAGACAGCAGGGAATTGAGAGTTGAAGCCTGAGGACTGCGCACAGGCACCTTGGAGAAGAGGTTCAGGTGAAAGAGAAGAGTGTGCAGAGACGAGAGTGGAGTCCAGATGGGCCGGAGCAGACTAAGAAAAGAGAGATTTGAACAGTCCGTCACCCAAGTAAGACAGTTGGGGCCCCTCTTTAGAAAACCAGCCAACCCCAAAGAAATCGTGCCCTGGGTAAATGAAAATGTCAGTCCAAATAAAAGCGAAATCACAAGTTTCTGTTTGATGGAGATCCGTGCTCCTGCCAGAGTGGCTGCAGGTGTGGGAGAGCCAGTGCGCCTGGATCCACCCACCCCACCTGTCGGGACAAGCCCTGCCGCCCTGTCTCTGTGGGGATCTGGTTGGCAGGCATCCCGGATCCTGTCTTCTCTGGGAGCCTTCCTCTTCTTCTTCCTCTCCTGGGGCCGTCATAGCTCCTCCCACCCCTTCCCTTCCATCTCTCTCTTTAGTCATTCACCAGATATTTATTATCGGGGGAAAAGCCCTGTGTAGAGGAACTCAGCTGAGGTCTCCAAGCCCAGTGGAGTCTACAAGTCACCCACTGGAGAGCTTTTTAAAATACACATTCCTGGACTTGCAGATTCAAGGTGCCTAATAGAAGGGAGGGGCCAGCTACTCCTGGGCTCTTGAACCCCCATCCGAGCAGCCTCTGTGGCCACCTCTGTGAATTTCTGCTCCGGACCAGCTCTGCCTGGGCTGGGCCTGGAGGCGCTGGGGCCCAGGTCTGGGTGTTTCCCCCATAAGGCCCTAAAAATATAGCATCTGGGCTATATCTGGGCAGCCTCCCTGCTGGGCAGCCTCCCTGCTGACCTCCGGGGGGCCTTCAGAGCCTGTCCTGCCATTGATTCTGCATGTGCCACCACACTTGTCCCCTGCCACACACACGCTAGGTCACAGTGCCATTGGGATCATCGTCACCATCAATCCTCCAAGAGGTGGATCCTTAAAATCAGCCCTTCCTACACAACAGGCACCACATGCCTTCTAGGCGACAAAACAGAAAAATTCCTGCCTCTTGGAGCCACATTCTAATAGGGCAAAATAGACAAACACACAGGGGTGGGCAAAAGTAGGTTTACAGTTGTGATTTCATGAAACACAGCATTTATTCTTGTATTATTATTTACTAATTAGTTATTTCTGTTACAACTGTAAGCTGACTTTGACACCCCCCCCTCGCATTATCACCTTATCACATACTGTATATTTGGGGAGATAGTAAAGATATCATCACTAAAATAAATATATTACCTTTTGGCCCTGACTGACATGGCTCAGTGGGTTGGGCATCATCCTGCAAAGTGAAAGGTCACCGGTTCAATTCCTGGTCAGAGCACATGCCTGGGTTTCGGGTGCCCGGTCAGGCCTCGTACAGGAAGCAACAGATGGATGTTTCTCTCTCATATCCATGTTTCTCTCCCTCTCTTTCTCCCTCCCTTCCCCTCTCTAAAAATAAATAAATAAGATCTTTAAAAAAAAAAAGACATTACTTTTTCCTTACATAAAATGTGTATTACTTGCCAAGATGACAGGAAAAAAAAGGTCCCTGGCGGTCAGGAGGGGCCTGGCGGGAAGGTGCCGTTTCAGCAGACCTGAGGGGTGAGGGGGTGAGCACTGTGCTGTCGGGGGAGGAGCAGAGGGGGCTCATTTGAGGGGACAAGGAGGCGAGTGTGGCTAGAGGGGTGTCGGGGGTTCAGAGGAGAGGGGCCTGGAGCGGGGACAGGCAGAGGGTGTGCAGCCATTGAGAAGCACAGGAGTGCCAGGTCTACAGATATTCTAAAAGCCCCCTCCCCCGCCCATGGCTATGTGTGGAGACCACTCTGCAGGAGGCTGGTGCTGCCATCAGGAGGGGACAGTGTCGCAGACCAGGTGGTGGGCGCTGGTTGGATTCTGGGTACAGTGCAGGCAAAGCTGTTGTGACCCACTGACAGATGGGATGCAAGGTGTAAGAGAAAGAGTTTAGAGACGCCCTACTGATCTACTCACGCCACTCTCCGGCTAGTCAGACTCTCTGAGCCTCAGTTTTCTCATCTTGAGAATGGATCACTGGTGGTTGGGTGGTCAGGGAAGTCTTTGAGATTATGGGATGGAACTTGTGCTTAAGAAAGGGGGCACTTAGACTAGACACAACAGAAAGATGGGGAGAGGAACGTTCCAGGCAGAGGGAATGACAGATGCACAGACTGGGAGGCAGGACTGCGAGGCTTGTGAGCGATATCCGAGGAGCAGCGGGCCAACACCATGGCCTGGGCCCAGGGCCTCGGTGGGAGGGTGCCAGGAGCTGCGGGGATGGGCACACTATGCCCTTTGGAATAAACCAGCAGGTTCGGGGCCCGAGCATTTTTGCAAACACTGAGGCCCTCAATTTTGAGCATTTTCAGATGGACATACTCAGGCAGGAAGGAACAAGGCTTGGCTCCTGTCCGGGGAGAGTTAACCTCCTGGCCCGGCATTGCATAACCACAGAGTCTGCTGAGCGCAAGGAGACTCTTCTGTGTGGCAGCCAGAGTGGCAAGCCTGGTGGCTCCGGGCTCTGGCACCGACCCGCAACGGAACAAACAGCCCTCCCTTCCCAGATAATGGCCCTCATTGAGTATTGTGTCCCGGCCAGCGCCCAGCACAGGGCAGCTCAGCCTGGGTAAGTTTCCTCTCTTGGCTGCTTAGCAAAATATTTACACTACGCCTTTCTAGTAAGACAGTTTCTAGGAACCAGCAGGCAGAGGGAGCTGGAGAAAAGAGCCCCCTCCCCACAACCCTGCCCCCAGTTCATGTAAATGCTGCCATACACCCCCGTGCATGAGCCTGGGTTGGTCATTGCCCTCCGGAACTCTTGCAAACAGGCATTGAGCTAGAAGATGCATGAAGGCCTGCCTGGCTCCAAAATCATTGGCATCCTCTCTAAGTGAAGAATGAGCTTCATTTTCCTTTATTGTGTGAGGGTAGAATTTGGCGGGTCTTTAACACCCTGCCAAAGGCCTTTTGATCAGGAAGGCATGCGTGTAATTTGGGGAGGAGCTAAAGATAAGAACTCTGAACCCTACCCACTCTGAGATCTCTCCTAGGATAGATACTGTCCCCCTCTGCGTGTGTCTTTCAGTGGGGAGAAGGTCACCCCAGAGGGTGCTGCACTCTGAGAGGTACCTGGACCAGGCATCCATAGGGACAGCCAACCATGTTGTCAGAGGACCATCTGAAGAAACTGAGAAAGAGAAGAGGGGCCTGAGGGGTCCTCAGGACCGAATCAAAACCAGTGGGTGAGAATCAGGTGGCTCAGCCTTAGGAAGATGCCACAGACCATGGGCCCCGAGAGCAGCTACTTCAACCCAAGACATGCACACCCTGGGACCCACAGTGTCGCTTCCAGTAATCCGGCCTGTGGAACAATAGCACCAGTCTGCTCAGTTATATGTACAGAGGGTGTTTGCTGCACATTTCTAGTGGCAAAAATAAAGTTAGAAAAAATTGGAAAACTTAACGGTCGGGAAAGTCTGGAAGTGTTGTATCTAAACCGTGGCCCATCATTCAGCTATTAGGTGGACCTGGAGATTGTAATGCTAAGAGAAATAAGCCAATCTGAGAAATACAAATACCATATGACCTCACTTATATGCAGAATCTAATGAACAAAATAAAGTGATGAATAAAATTGGACCAGGGCATGGATATCTGGAAGAGACAGACAGATCTCACACGGGAGGGAGGTGGGGGAACTGGGAGAGATTAGCCAAAGAACATATATGCATATATGCATAGGCCATGGACACAGGTAACAATGTAGTGAGGCCCAGGGAGGGGGCTGGGTGGAGGGGGAAATGGGGGATCTCTGTTATAGTGTCCAAAAAAAAGAATGAGGCAGACCCTGTGTCTGTTTGGAAAGGCAGTAAAATGCAGTGGTTAGGAACACAGGGTCTGGAGACAGACTTCCAGGGTTCAGATCTGGATCCCAGGACTTACAAACAGTGTTATATAATATCTCCGACTGTCAGTCTGTATGTGTGTATGTGTGTGTGGTAACGAAGGGATTAAAATAATGCCACCCTATAGGCTTGATGCACATGAGGTGCTTATTATTATGCCCGGTGTATTCTAACTGCTCAAAAAAAATGTTGGCCTTTGACCTAGGCAGATTTTCCATGAGAAAAGCAAGGTGTAGAGAAGAAAAGCAAGGGTGATTCTACTTTTATAAAAACAAAAAATGCCTCCTCACCTTCTTGCAAAAGAAAGAAGAGTGATTGCTGTTCCCCCAGGACTTGAGTGGCCTCTGGAGAGCAGCCCCTGAGGGAGGTGTGAGGCTTCCATGGGAGCTTGTGGCACCGACCTTGGAGGTCCCTTCCGAACCCAGGACTCTGAGACTTTGTGGATCCGTCATGGCAACCTCAAAGTGCACCCTAGGCTGGCATTTGACCCGAGATAGTCTGCTGTTCACAAAATGTATATGCCAAGACTGGTGCTATTTGCAGGTGGGGAGCAAAGACATTGGTCGGCGGCTTGGTTTTACAGAGACACTCACCGCTCTGATGTGGCGCTCATCAGTGGAGCCTGAGGTCCTGCGGGGTTCTCCTAGCGGCTTCTCTAGACCTGGTCAGGTTTATGTGAGCCAACCAGCAATGTCGTGGCCCATTTGAGACGGACTGTGCCTCCGCTGGCCACAGTTATGCTCACATTCCCCACCCAAGTGCCACGGGCTTTGGGAGCGGAGGGAGGCGTGACAAGCTGAGAAGACCCCTACCTGCTGTGGAAATCAGAGCCATTTCTTCCACTTGAGATGGGGCACAGAGTGTCATATTAACAGAGAGAGGTTTTATACACTTGTTGGGGATACTAGATTTATTCATCTATTTAATAAGAATGTTTACATTTTCAAAATATTTCAACCAAACAGCAACACCAAAATAGATAATACAGATAATATATTCTCTATAGATAATATACTGAACAGCAGTAGACCTACCACCCGCTTTAAAAAGGCTTCAACACACAGGATGTGAAGCACAGCACGGGGAATGTGGTCAATTATATCACAGTAACGGTGCAAGGTGGGTGCTGGAGTGATCAGGGAGTCACTCATAAATTGTGTGAATGTCTAATCACTATGTTGTGCACCCAGAACTAATGTAAAATAATATTAAATGTCAATTGTCATTGACAAAATTAAAAAAAGAAGACTTCAACAAATACAGTGGAAGCCTGTATAGGCCTCCACAATCAGAAGTCCCTCCCCCGACTTCCAGAGGAGACCATTGTCCTGAGCTTGGTGTTAATGTCCCACAGTTGTTTTCTGAGCACCAACTAGATTTACCCAAGTGAGCAAAGCAGACAAGGTTCCTGCCCTCACAGGGCTCACTGCAGGATTAGGTGAGTCCCCAGTCCCTCTTGCAACTCCCTCGGTGAGTTCCAGGCTTTTTTTATGTGAATGTTCGCCGATCCATCTGTGGCTGTGACCAAGGCAAGTCTGGGCGAAGTCTTGGCACCTGCCCTGTCACAAGCCTTGTTATTTGGGGCAAGTCCCTCCTGCTCCCCAGGGTCCAGCATCTTCCTCTGTCCCACGTGGGCCTTTAGCTGGATGCTGTTCAAGGGCCTTTCCAGCTCTGTGATCATAGGGTATGATGGCAGAGACGTCACCAGAGTTGTGTGGGACGTCCCCACTCCTCAGGTGGAGGAGGTGAGGCGGGGCTTTGCTGTCCGTAATGCAGGGGGCGTGCCCCAGTGCATTGGGGTGAGGGGAGGGGCTTGTTTCAAGTGTGGGACACAAATCACTAATAGAACATAAGGTGATTTTAGACGAAAACATGGGTGAGGTTCTTTATTATAATAATAGTCTCTTTAATTCAATAAAACCTTAGAATTGGCTGTTATACCTGTGATCCTTATGGCTTTGGATGAGGCAATGTTTTAGCAAGTCAATGTAAGTTAAAGTACTACATAAATAACAGTACGGATGGTATGTGTTTTTGGCAAAATTTGGAACTGTGGTCCCCAAATGACACCGTGTTTCCCAAACAAGAGTAATGATGTGAAGGGTGGGGCCCCCTGGGCATCTCAGATGCCAGCGGAGCCCACCCAGTGCCAGCATGCGGGGCCCCAGAAGCACCGGGGGAATGACTTCATGAATGGCTCGCTATTGAAAACAGCATGAGAGAAATTCCCTTCAGATCTTCGTGCCAAGGAGAGCTGTGCTTTTCCTGAAGAGCAGGTGTGTTTATCGCCAGGACACTGAGAATGTGAGATTAGCTGTGTTGTCCTTTTTCCTTTGGCTGCCAGGAAGCTGTACCCTGATCCCAGGGCCCAAACAGAGCCACGTGTGCAGCCTTCTAAACTACTTATCCATGCTTGTCTGGCCCTTTGGTCTACACCTTCCGTCTGCCATCTCCCCTGGGCTGATCTTTTTTTTTTTTTTTTTTAATTCTTGTGCCTATTTTGTGTCTGTAAACTACCTCAGATCCTCTATGGAATAAAGCAAGTTAAAATATTTTTTTTTTTTAAAAAGGCAGTTAACTCATTAATTAAGTAATCAACTCGTGTGCGCACCACCTATAAAACCAAAGCATTGTTTTTCAGCTCTGCCCAGCCTGCGGGACTCCCTGCCAGCAGCGGCCCCCCGGCCCGGAGGATGCCTGGGTCGGGTGGGGAGGGCGGTGGCAGAGAGGATGGGTGGCTGCTGCCTGCTCTGCTCCTCCGGGTCTGATCCAGTCAAGCCCTGGAGACCCGTCCTCTGTTGAGCTTGGAGGCCTCCTCAGAAATGGGGTTGTCCATTCTGGCTCAGAATGGCAGGCCCAGGGCTAGCACTCTTGACCCTCCTCTCTCCCCACCAGGGAATCAGGTTTGGGCTTTCTCCTCCCCCAGGGAACATTCTAACGCAGTCCCCACGTGTGATTGGTTCCTGACCACGAGCTCTACAGCTGGCCTCAGATAGCCCTCACTGTGACGTGGCTCTCCCACCTGCCTCCTGCACCACCCAGGCCCCACACGGCCCCGGGGGCCTGTGGCTGCTCGTGACCTCCCAGGCATTGTGGCCGAGAACCCCTGGGGGTCTGGGTGCTCTGAGAAACATCATGAGATGCTGATTTTCGAAGTAAATGACTAAAAACCTTACATACTGAGTGAAAGAAGCCAGACACAAAGGACCACATAGTGTATGGTTCCATTTATATAAAATGTCCAGAACAGGCAAACCCGTAGAGACAGAGGGGAGATACGTGAGCTGTTGCCAGGGACGGGGGAAGGGAATGTGGAGTGACCACGGATGGGCCCCAGGCTTCTCGGTAGAGTGATAAGATGTTCTGGAATTAGATGGCGAGGATGGTCAAACAGCCTTGTCAGTATTCTCAAAACCACTTAATTATCCATTTAAGAGTGAATTTCATGGTATGCAAATTATACTGGACACCATCTAATGTCATGGGTTCCCAAAGCTCATTTTAGGAGACACTCAAAATTTAGAAAATTCTGTTTGTTAACAGATTAATATACTCTCTAGTTTTGGCAATTAATATACCCCCCTTTTCCAGAAAGGGATTCAAGTGACTTGAGTAAGCTATCCACTAAGTAAGGCTTTTCACAATTAAAGCTCCGCTCACTTGCTCGCCAGCACCCGTGGGTGCCTCCCGTGGAGCGGGCGCAGAAAACGTAAAGGGGATGAAAGACGAACCCAGAGCCTGTGCTGTCTGAACTCTGCAGAGGAGAATGTGACATGCGAAGCCATCGGTACAGCGTCTGGAGCCCGGTCCTGTGCCCATAGTGAGCAACAAGAATTGGCAGCTGTCACAGCCACAAGAGAGAGGAGCTAGGAGTGGCCCGGGCTGACAAGCAGGGGTGTGATCCCCTTCGGGAAAGAGAAATCGCTCACTTGGGCCAAAACCGACCAGGAAGCCTACTTGGAAAGGACTGTCACTTGTTAGAAGGATTTAGAATTCATGGGAAGGGAGTGGGAGTCCCTGTGGGCAAGTGAGCGGGACTGTGTCTGGCCTGGCCTCCAGGGAGATGACTCAGTACCCAGCACTCCACAGGGCAGCCCTGCAGGCCCCGCCGCCCCCCGCCCCTCCTAACTGCTCCAGAGCCTCCCAGGGGGCTGTATCCTGGGGGGAGGTGCTGGATTTACCCTGCTGGACTGGCAAGGACAACAACTAACAGAGGTTGTCCCACTTCTTCTGGACAAAGAAGTGCCATTGTGTTTTCCGCGGTTCTGGGTGAAGGAAAGGGGCACCAGGATTTCAGGCTCTCGAGGTCCCACCTCTGCCCCTCTTCTCAAGTGCGGAGATGAAGGGTGGGGGTGGGGGCTGGTGTCATCGTGCTCTGGAGGGAGGTGCTCTAGGAGAGTGATTCCTATTTTGTTATTGTTTTTAATTTAATCTTCATTATATATTTTTCATTTCCACTTAGTCCCCTTATACCACCTCCTGCGCCCCCCAGCCACCACCACACTGTGGTCCATGTCCACGAGTCCTTTTCCTTTGTGCTCTGTCCCTCACCTCCAACCTCCCCCGCCTGCTCGCAGTCATCTGTTCTCCATCTACGAGTCTGGCTCTGTTTTGCTTGTTAGTTCAGTTTGTTCATTAGATTCCACATATGAGTGAAATCATATGGTATTTATCTTTCTCTGACTGGTTTATTTCACTTAGCATAATGTTCTCCAGGTCCATCCACAGTGTAGCAAAGGGTACAACTTTATTCTTTTTTAAGTCGCGTAGAATTCCATTGTGTAAATGTCCCATAGTTGTTTTATCCACTCATCTACTGATGGACCCTTGGGCTGCTTCCATATCTCGGCAATCATAAAGAACGCTGCAATGAACATAGGGGCGCTTATGTTCTTTTGAATTAGTGTTTTGGGTTCCTTTGGTTATATTCCCAGAAGTGGGATTGCTGGGTCAAAAAGCAGATCCATTTTTAATTTTTTGAAGTATCTCCATACTGCTTTCCACAGTGGCTGCACCAATCTGCATTCCCACCAACAGTGCAAAAGGGTTCTCCTTTCTCCACATCCTCGCCAGCACTTGTTGTTTATGTGCCCATAGTACCCAATCTATAGATTCAGTGCAATTCCTATCAAAATTCCAATGATGTATTTCACAGAACTATAACAAATATTTCAAAAATGTATACAGAACGACCAAAGGCCCCGAACAGCAAGAGTGATCCTGAGAAAGAAGAACAAAGTTAGAGGAATCATGCTACCTCATACCAAACTATACTACAAGGCCATAGTAATCAAAACAGCCTGGCACTGGCATAAAAACAGACACATAGATCAAGGGAACAGAATACAGAGCCCAGAAATAAACCCACACCTTTATAGTCAATTAATATTCGACAGAGGAAGGAAGCACATACAATGGGCTATATATAGTTTATTTAATAAATGATGTTGGGAAAATTGGACAGATGTATGCAGAAAAATGAAACTAGACCGCCTTCCTACTTTACACACAAGAATAAGTTCAAAATGGATCAAAGACTTAAATGTAGAACCTGAAACCATAAAAATCCCAGAAGAAAACATAGGTGGAGAAATCTCAGACACCACTTGTAGAAATTTTTTATTGGACATGTCTCCCTAGGCAAGGGAAACAAAAGAAAAAATAAGTAAATGGGCTCCATCAAGCTAAAAAGTTATTGCACAGCAAAAGAAATCATCAACAAAATAAAAAGACAATCCACAGAATGGGAGAACATATTTGCCAATACATCTGATGAGGGGTTAATATCCAAAATTTATAATGTACTTATAAAACTCAACACCAAAAAAAAAAGCAAACAACCCAATTAAAAAATGGGCAGAGGACCTGAATAGACACTTCTCCAAAGAGGACACACAGATGACCTATAGGTATATGAAAAGATGTTCAACTTCACTAATCATCAGAGAAATGCAAATAAAAACTACAATGAGATACCATCTCACACCTGTCAGAATGGCTGTCATCAATAAATCAAGGATTCATTGCTTTATGTCAACATATCCCTCCTGGTTCCCTGAGTTCAGGACACCATATTTGCCAAGGCTAAGGATGGAGCAGGAAGACAGAAATGAGTCAGATCCTGGGTGCAGACTCAGGGAGACTCCTCGAGAAGCAGGCTACTAGGAATAAGAAGGCCTGGGCCATGGCATCAGCCCGACCTCTTTCCAGCCTGGTCCCGCAATCTCTCTGAACCTCTGTATACTCATCTACAAAATGAGATGTTAGGCCCTTCCCAGAGGGCTGTTCAATTTAGGGACTATACAGTTGTGAAGCAACGTTCAGACATAGTGTTTACCGCCCAAGGGGGTGGGGGACAGGGAGGTGGAGCCTAAATAGGAGGTTGGCTCTGCAGGAAGAACCTGGCCCATTAGGGGACGTGGTGACTGTGAAAGCCTTTGGTGAGCTCCACTCGTGGCTCCCATGTAAGCTGCCACAGCTAGTGTTATTATTATCATCTGCATAGAGGTTTACCCACATCCCAGAGTAAAGGGGAATTGGTGCTATCTGGGACCTTGGAGGCGGGATTGTGGGGGGGCAGAATTTGGCTGGGCAACAAGTAGGATTTGGCTGGACAAAGAAGAGAAGAGGGATCAGATAGCAGGGCCAAGGGAGGGGCTTGATCTGAGGCCCAGAGGCAGGAAGGGCGGGGAGGCCTTGGGGCTAAGGTGGGACCCAACGGGAAGAAGCAGGCTGAGAAGCTAGAGAGGGGGGGCAGATGGCACAGGGTGGAATATGTCAGCCAGGCAGGAGGGTGAGGTCCAGTCATGTCCTGGAGGAAAAGCCTGGAATGTCAGGAAGCAGGAGCCCATTTCCACACAGACCTGGTTGGAAGATTCAGTGAGACCAGCATCAGGCCTCCTGAGGGGATTGTTCTTGGGGCAGCTGGTGGACCCAGCCAAGGTAGCAGAAGCATCCAGAATATCAGTGTGGGTAATGTCTTTAGAGCCCAAATGTGGTCAATACCCTCCTTTTTCAAATATGGGAGCGAGCAGTGCAGAGTGGGCTCGGCTTGCCCAGGGAGCCCAGTAAAGTGGGTGTCAAGCCGAGTCACTGGATCCCCAGGCTTGGGGCCCACCCCCTACACCTGGAGCAAAATTCTCGTGTTTCCTTGATTAATTATGCAGGCACCGCCCTTGGGAATTCTTGAGGAGGGAGTCAGGAGCACACTCTCCAGAGCCGCCTGCCCTCCAGGCTCCCAGCCTGCCCAGCTCTTCATTGAACGTGTGTCCCTGGGCAGGTCGTGTGCTCTTCTGTACCTCAGCTGCCTCTTCTGTCATATGTGCTCTCCCCAAGGTGGACCCTGTGGAGCCTGAAAATGATGGCCCCCAGCTGAAAGGGCCCATCTCCCCTCCCGGTGTGTCAGCATCCTGGGAGGGGTATTGGCCTCTCTGCCAATGAGTCACAAGGCAATGATTTCCCAACCGCAGAGCACAAGTGTCCACCTCCATGTCTTTCCCAGGAACTGTCAGATGACAGAGAGAGCTTTCTCTGGACCAACAATGTTAGAAAGTCTTCGGAAGTAAGGAAGCCCATGACGCTGCATCGATGGGGAAATCAGAGCACCAGCCACTGAAGCCTAGTGTCTGGCGCCAGGGGCCCAAGCGACTTCTAAGCATAGTTCAAGCTGAGAGCCAACAAAATGAAGAGCAGGAAGGGGCTGCCAGGGTTACAGTGTCTTACAGAACTTTTCCCTAAAGCAAGTACAGTTCATCCCTTCTCACTTTCTGCAGGCAGGAGCCAGGGCAGGCCAAGTCCAGTAAATGCTAAAGAAGTAACAGGGGTGCAGGTCTGAGAGAGGAGCCCGGCTGAGGGAGAGCTGACCCCCCAGGGCGCGAGCAGGGAGGCTTGGGCAGCCCTGCCTCAGGTGAGGTCTGCCTCTATGCCCACCAAGGAGTAAAGCCCTTCTTTTGGCAATTGCAGGAGCCCCCTGGCCAGCTTCCTCTCCACAGTCCTTAGAAGGAGACCCGCCACTGTAATGCTTCACCCTCGTACAGGAACCCTCCCACAGGGTGGGTTTGTGATCCCACCATCACATTGAAGGGTGAGCCTTTCAGAAAAACAGACCAGAGACCTCACGGGAAGCCCCATCTGGTTCATTGTTTCATCAGTACCCCTTTTTCTCTTCTGTAGTGGCAGAATTGTTAGCTGGGCACATGCCTCCCAGCTGGAGACTACACTCCCTCGGCTTCCTAACAGCCAGGTATGGTCCGTAGCTGGTGTGAACCCAAGTCATATATACGACTCCCAGTCTCGCCCTCGCCTTTCTCTTTCCTGCTGACCAGGATGTGGGTGTGACGGTGGGAGATGGGAGCTGAGTGCCGCAGTTGGCAGAGTGAGATCAAAGATACCCACACTGTGAAGCTGCTGTGTCAGCCCAAGGCCACTGGCACTCAGACTGCTGCACAAGACAGAAGTAAACTTCTGTCTTGTCTGAGCCACCCCTGCAGTCAGGTCCTTGTTACAGGAACTAGAACCTGTATCCTAACACATACTGACTTCACGATACCATCCTTCGGACAACTGAGATCACCAAACGTTAGGAGGAAACCAATAGCAGAAAGAGAAGACCTAAGATAGGAAAAAAAAGAAAAGGAAAATTTCCCCTAAAGGGAACAGTTCTAATATATGAAAACCCTAAAATAAATTATCATTATTACCTTCAACAATAATTGAGATTATTTCATTTACTAGAATGAAGTTACTATGAAGACAGAGTAATCAGAGAAAAAAAAATATTGCAAATTTAAAATATGGCTCCTGAGAAAAATTCTGTGGGTGAACTGAATGACATAACAAATAAGGATGAGGACAGGTTGGGGATCTAGACGTTGAAACTGAGAATATATCCCAGAATGCAGGGGAAAACATCGAGAAGAGCATGAATGCCCACGGAGGGCAGGCCCAGGAGGGCCGGTGTTCATCCAGCAGGAGATCTGGAAGCCGACCCCAGACAATGGCCGAGGGAGACAGAAACAGGCACAAATACAGCAAAAGATATTTTCCCTCAGCTGAAAAAACACGCACCGATTTGAAAATTAAAAGAGCACACTAAGTTTAGGACAGCATTAGCAAAAAGAAAATTTAGACCCATTTTGTTGAAATTTCAGAACATCAAGTGTGAAAAACAAAAGACTTCCAGAGAGAGCTAAGACTGACATCAGAATTTCCCATCAGTAGCACAAGACACCCAGGACAGTGGAGCAGCGCCTTCAAAAGTCTGCAGGACAATGATTTCAAAATAAGAATTCTATCCCCTCTGATGTTGAAAGCAAATTAAAGACTTTTTAATATAAGAATTCATAGAGTTTTTCACTCAGTCATCTATATTTTCTGGCAGAAAAAGACCCTCCTAGAGTTCCTTCTGTCAATTAAAAGAAGGAATCTGAAAAGGTGATGGCGCGGGATTCAAACGGAAGGAGAAGAAGCCGTAAACTCTGTTGGAAAATTGATCAGCTGACTGTGTTTCTTGTGACAAAATTTCAGTCTCGTGGAATTACATTTCTTTCTCTTTGGCCCATGCATACTCAGTAGTTCCCCAGGGAATAATATCCTCACAATCTTGTTGTTTACTAGTTTCAATTTGTAGAGTTAACCTGTAAAATCTATAATCATAAGATAGAGGAAAATATAAATGTTATGACATTTGACCACGCAAGAGTATAAGTAACAAAACATTGAAGATGGATGGGAAAAGGAGGCGGAACGAAGAGAACATGCAGATTTCCTCATTGTTCATGGCAGGAAGGGAACAGGTGCTCCTAAAGCTGACAGACCGGGAGAGAGCAGTTTAAGTACATTATGTGAAGATGTTAAAGGCTACTAGAATAACCAGAAATATTAGACTATCGGAAGTGGTGAGATGGAGTGGAAGGAAGTGGGGGGAAAAGTAAATACAAAAACCCTCTCAGCTTTATATCAGCGCCGGTACTGGAAAAGAGTGAAGGTGGTTTTGAATTCTGCAGGCTGGGAGACAGCAGACTTGGAGGTGAGCAGTTGGGTAAGAAGAGGACTCCACGGCCCCACCAGTGCGCGTATCTCATCGGCATTGTCTGCCATGCAGGTGCACCTGTCTTGCGACTCCAGGCTTCGGATGCTTCATGACTGACGGAAGGCTCATTCATTCACTCAGCAAACGTGTACGAGGAACTCATGCAAGGAAACAAGTCTGAAGCCCGATTTGGTTCATGTCCTTGGCCTCCCCTCACTGTGCTGTGCACGTCCAACCCTCTGACCCCACTGAGTTACCTACCTTCCCACGCACAGTGTTTCCCCAGCCTCGCCGCGCCTTTGCCCACGTTAGTCCCCATTTCTGCTTGGTGAAATCCCATTTGTCCTCGGGAGCCCAGGGCACCATCCCTGAAGTCTGCCCTTCTGAGCACTCACTGCCCCGTGGGCTGCACTCAGGACCATTTCTATCACGGCCTCCACCACCTTTCATATCGGTTTCTGTCCATGTCTCTCTCCTAGAGGCTTTGCACTTTTCAAGGGAAAACTCCATATCTTTTTTTAAATTAAGGAATGACACTCATACAATTATGTACATATATCATAAGTATGCACACAACATAAGTGTGCACATGTTGTAAGTTGTATATACAACTCAAATACTTTTTACATATATACACCCATATAATATGCATGGTTTTGATGCGCATTTCCCTAATGAATAACATTCCTGCCCCCCGCAAAAACTCCTGCCTTCTCCTTCCTAGCCAATACCTACCCGCCCCACCAGAACAAATCACTATTCTGACTTCCAATACCATAGAATTAATTTGGCCTGTTCTTAAACTTCGATTAAGTGGAATCAAGCAGTAAACAGTCTATTGTGCCTGAATTCTCTTCCTTATTGTGTCTGTGAGTCCCTCCGTATTTCTGTCTGTGGCAGTACCTTATTCTTTTTTATTACTATTTAATAATTCTTGTATAAATATACCACAGTTTTATTTATCCATGCTATTTGTTGTTAGCATTTGGGCTGTTGCCTGCTTTTTGCTGTCGTGAATGAAGCTACTGTGAACATTTTTGTCTGTGGTTTTTGGCAGACATACACGTGCATTTCTGTAGAATATGTTCTTAGTTTGGGGTCATAGGGTAGGTGAGTGTTTAGCTTTGAAGATTTTGCCAATCAGATGTCCAAATGCTGGTGCCCACCTTCCCGCCGACAGTGCGCGAGGAGAGGTCCAGTTGCCCCACTTCCTTGCCAGTGTCTGGGGTATCATCGAGTCTGTTTCACCCGTGCCACTCTGGTGACTGCGTGGTGGACCCGATTTGTATTTGCCTGCTGAGTAATAATGTTGAGCACCTTTTCATATGCTTATGGACCATTTATATCACATCTTTTTAGAAATACTTTATTCAAATCTTTTGTCATTTTTAAAAATTGTGGTAAAATACACATAATATATAATTTGCCATCTTAACCATTTCTCAGTTCAGCAGTGTTATTTTCACACTGTTCTGCCACGTGAGTGAACCTCCAAAACTCTTTTCATCTTGCAAAATGGAAACTCTACACACATTAAATGACCATTCCCCTTTCCCCTCCCCCCGCCCCGGGCAACCACCATTCTTTCTGTTTGTTCTGAGTTTGACTATTCAAATTAGGTACCTCTAATTGGATTCATATAGTATTTGTCTTTCTGTGACTTGCTGATTTCACTTAGTATGATGTCCTAAAGGTTGATCCCTATGGTGGAATGTGTCTGAATTTTTTCCCTTTCTTCAGGTCGGATAATATTCCATTGCATGTGTCCCCCACGTTTGGTTGATTTATGCATCTCATCAGTGAACATTTGGTTTGCTTCCAGCTTTTTGGCTACTGTGGCCAATGCCGCTAGGAGCACGGGAGTACAAATACCTCGTTGAGGCTCTGCTTTCCATTCTTTTATACCTAGAAGTAACATTGCTGGATCATATGGTAATTCTATGTTTAATTTGTTAAGACACCACCATCCTGTTTTCCGTAGAGGCTGCACCCTTTTGTATTCCCGCCAGCAGTGCGCCGAGGTTCCAGCGTCTCCGAGTTCTCACCAACACTTGTTTTCTGGGGTTGCTTTCGGTAGTAGCCCTCCCAAAAAGCTCATGAGGGGCTGTCTCTCATGGTTTTGACTTGCATTTCCTTAATGTTGAGCATCATTTTCTGTGTTTGTTGGCCATTTTCATATCTTCTCTGGAGAAATGTCTGTCCGAGTCCTTTTATCATTTTTTAACCTGGTTGTTTGGTTTTTGTTTTCGAGTTGTAGGAGTCCTTTTTGCATTTTGGATATTAACTCCTTATCACACATGCGACTTGCAAATGTTTTCTCCCATTCTGAAGGTTGCCTTTTCCCTCTGTTCAGTCTGTCCTTGGATCAGAAGGACAAAGGGCTACGTTTTGATGAAATCCAGTGCGTCAGTTTTCACTCTGGTTGCCTGTGCTCTCAGTGTCAGATCTAAGCAATCAATTGCTAAACCCAGCGTCATGAAGCTTTTCTCCTATGTTTTCTTCTCAGAGTTTTATAGTTTTGGCTCTTATGTTTAGGTCTTTATCTGTTTTGAGTTAAATGTGGCCAACAATTAATTAGATTGTCTGCCTTTTTAAAATTCATTTTTAGGGATATTTACTATGCTGGATGGCTCCTTTCTCAGATATGTACGCAAACATCTTCTTCCAGTCTGTGGTTTGCCTTCTCACTGTTATTGGCATTTTCTGACAAGCAGACTGTCTCATTTCAATAAAGCCCAATTTGCCAATTCTTTCCTTTGTAGTTAGGTGATCATGCCTTTTGTGGGCTGGGTAAGAAATCTTTGTGGACCCAAGCTCGTGAAGCGATATTGTTGTGTTTTCTTCCGCAAGTTTTATTGTTTAGTCTTTTATATTGAGGCAATCATCCATTTCACATTAATATTTGTGTGTGGTGTGAGGTAGAAGCCTACTTCATTTTTTCCTTGTGGATATCTAATTGCTTCAGCACTAGTTATTGAAAAGATTATCATTTCTCTGCCAAATGTGGTAACACCTTAATTATAAATCAGGCGACATGTGTGTGGTAGTCTGTTTCCTTACTCTGTTGCTTCCATTGCCGTGTTGTTATTTTTTCATCTCTCCTTGTGTTGGGACTACGTGGTCCACTTTACAGTAAGGTCTGTAGCTTTTCTGTTTTCCTGTTATTGGCCTGGCATCAAGAAGGTCCACGTGATGCTTGGGGACTGAGTGAGGTGACCTTCAAAGTGATCACGGTAACTACTGTACTACTGCAAGGACAGTTCTACCCATCCTGCCACGTGGGTAAAAGAGCCCACAGGCAACCCCTACTTTTGTCATTGTCTGCTTTTTTGAATGCACTGCATATATCCCCTAGTCTCCCTGGTCATTAGTCCTTACATAGGTTATTCTACAGTGTGTGCCTGTGTGTGTGCTACAGTGTGTTCTGTGTATTTCCTTTGTACAGATCGAGGAGCCTTAACCACCTAGCAAGCCTAGAGGCAGGAATGCCTTCTGTACCACGCTCACTGTGCAGAAACGAAATGTCATCAGAGGAACTTATGAGAGAACAGGCCCCCGCGACAAATGCGGAGTGCAGGTCTGTCTTAGGCGACACTGATGTGAGACTGGCAGAGTGCAAATGGCCAGAGACAAGTCGCCTGGCCCCGTCCGACTCTCGTTTCAGGCTTTGTTCTTTCCTCAGCTCTGTCACCCACAGGCAGTTCCTAGACCATTTAAGATGAAGTGGGTTGAGTTCAGACGCTTGCCCAGTTCTCCGGGATGTCTGGAAGCTTTTTTTTAATTTTCGCTGCAACGATAGGGATGTGATAAATGATGAGATGAGTAGGTGCAGAGGTAACTAGATTTGCAACAATAGATAACTTAGTAGACTAATAACCTACAAGTGTCTGGGTTTCATCAGACCCTTGTTGAGTCGAGACTATAGTCCCTGATCTCAGTTCATCTTCCATATCAATGGGAACAAGACTTAAACACTGTCAATAGTTTTCTAGCTGAAAGGGAAAAAAAGCTCTTTTTTTTTTCTAACGAGACCAGCCACATAATGGGAAGGAAGGCCGCTAGGAACAAGGTTTGACTACCCAAAGTGTTAGGACTGTGATTTAAATCTGGTCCTGTCTGCAAGGCCGGTGTGGCCCCAGCTGCCCTGGGCTCTGCGCTGCGGAGGTCCTCTGATGGCCCAGGCTCAGGTTCCTGCTCTGCCGTTGTCAGCTGTGTGATTGTGTGCTTCAGTTTCCTCATCGGTAAAATGAGGATGACCATCATCCCTGCCTGATAGAGTTACTGTGTAAACACTAAGAACAGCCCCAACACACATTAAGAGTTCAGGTGTTTGGACGAGACACAGAACATTGGTTTGAACCATCTTTGACTGAGTTATCATGACTATAAACAATCAGGGCTATGTCTGGGCTTCCGAAGGTCTAGCAGCGTGGAGACCTGGCTGCATTATTGCCTAGTCTTGGCTGGGAAAGATGTTCCTGCCTTCCTCAGGGTGTCAGTGGAAACCTTGTCCTCCCCGGCAGTATCAGTTCCACCTTAGTCCCTGGGCTCTCTAACAGGAAGACAAACACCAGCCAGATAGAACTCACTTGGTATTGCCTAGCTCTCTCTTTGCTATGAATAGAATTTGCTTTTTGACCAGCATGTAGAAATTCTAAGCCCTGGCTAGACCTTAGGGTGGGAAGGAGAAGAAGGAAAAGTAGGAAGGCAGAAACCACAGTCACCCAAGGGAAGTGATTTGAGAACCTCCCAGACAGTGACTAATCCACCACTCACTGTCGGTGGGGAGAAGCAGTTATCAAAAAACTCAGCTCTGGGCAAGGTCATGCCGAGTGATTTGTGCATGAGGGGGAGACTTTGGCACAAGTGAGATGGACGTAGTTAACTGGGAAGACTTCCTGGAGGTGCTGGGGTGCTGGGAAGAAAGGCACAATCTTTCTGGGCCATTTTGGCTAAGGTCAGCACTCTTGGGGGCTAGACAGTGGCTGGCACTTGAGGTTCATATCTTACCTCTACCCTTTCTTGTATCATCTGAAGCAATTAGCCTCACCTCTTTGAGCTTCAGTCTTTCCCTCTGCAAAAAGGGGACATGTATGAGCATTAATGCGTGAATGTTTAGTATAGTTTGGGTACATGGTATATGCTCATTTAAACATTTTTAAAATGTTTCCAGCATTTGACTCAGTGCTGGGTCCAGTGCCAGGCACTGCAAATCCACAGTTGAATAAGGCCCAGCCTCTGCCCATTCCAGGAGACTGGTTTGCCAGGGAGGTGCTCATGAACTGGTGAACACACAGACCTGACCCACACCAGGTATCTCGGGCTTCTTGGGGTTGGTAGAAAACTGCTTCCCAACGTAGGCAATCCCAAACATCAGACCCTACGGAGGCCTATTTTCCATGAGTGAATCCAAGTCAGAGGTTGTGAGGGGCTTGTCACCCCAGAAGCCTGACCCAGCCCAGTAGCATATCCCTGGCCACCACATGGGGACATATTTTGCCTTCCACTTGCTTTCTGAAGATCGGTGTTGACCCCAGCTGTTACATCTGTTTGGTACGACTTTTTGTTTGGAACTTTTTCATGTCCTAGTGCCTACAAGAGAACATGTGGAAATCTTTGACTATCCCCTGAACCCACCCTAGCAAAATATGGGACCCGCGCCAAGACATATGGGCTCAGGATCCCCAAAGCCCGGGCTGAGGGAAGGGCAGAAAACCCAACACCCCCTGTGGACACATTCTGGCCTCCTATATTCTGCATAGGCTGTACCTCCATCTAGACTAGAGTTCCTTTCTTCCAAACCTATCATCATTTTCCCCATCTTTCAAGGACCAGCTCAAACACATCTTCCTCTGGGAAGCCTTCCCTGACTCCTTTGTGGAATTAGCCTCCAGACTCCTCTCTCTGCCTGATCCCTAGGGAACAGCGATGTGTAAACACAGAGCATCAGAGCATGTCGGTTGGATCTGATGTAAGAGTGCAGGGCAGGCGAGGAGGCTGGGAAGGCTGATTATAATGGGGCTGAAATGCCATTAGTTGAATCTCCCTGCAGTGGGGAGCCATTAGAGTTCTTAACAAAGGGAGAAGTCTGGTGAGGCTGACTGTTGAAGAGGTTTCTCTTGCCACAAGGAATGGCGGAGTGGGGTGGAGTAAGGTGGGGGAAGGCGGGAACCTAGGGGCAGGCAGAAGACTGTCATCAGTCTCTGCAAACACCAGGCTGTAGAAAAACATACACTGGATCTACGTGGGGAATTTTGTGAAAATATAGATTCTGGGGCTCTTTTCCCACATATTTGTTTCAGTGGATCTGGAATGGGGCTAGAACCTGTGCTTTTAGAAGTCACCCCAGGGGATTTTGGTGGGTGATGGTGGACTATTCAATAATGATGTTAGAACAACTGGCTAGCTATCCTGGGAAAAAAATCAAGCTGGATCTTTACCTCCCTCCTTACGCAAAGGTCAATGCCAGACGGAGCCAAGACGGTGACTGAGAGGGAGGAACGGGATGGCAGAGGAGTGGGGGTGGGAGGAGGGGCACAGAGAGGGGAGAAGGTAAATAAACCATGAAGGAACTGGAAGAAAATTCGGTGACATCCTAAAAAATAATCTTGGACGTGAAACCTAAAAGTCATAAAGGGAAGATTGACTTTTCGTTTCATCGACCACATAGAAACAAAATCTTTCTCTTCAGCAAAGTTAAATACTAATAATAAATAGGTAGAAATATTTGCAGTTTACATACAGGGTGAGGCAAAAGTCGGTTTACAGTCATTAATATAATGCAATAATTAATGAGTAATAGTACAAGAGTAACCTCTGTGTTTCACGTACTCACAACTGTTAGCCTGCTTTTACCCCACCCTGTATAAAGGATCAATACCCCAATATCAAAGAGTTTATACAAACACATAAGAAAAATATAGTTCATTAGAAACATAAGCAAAAAATATAAAAAATAATTGCCTGGGTGAAACAATTAATATGTTCATGCAAAGTTCTAAGCCTCCATAGAGATGAAGAAATACAGATTTCTAAACAATCAGATTCCACTGTGGTCAGCAAAATAATGGCCCCAAAGAGGTCCATGTTCTAATCCCTGAAACCTTGTGACTATGTTGTATTTCATGAGGAAAGGGACTCTGTAGCTGTAATTAGATTAAGGATCTGGAGATGGGGAGGTTATCCTGGATTATCCAGGAGAGCCCAACATAATCACAAGAGCTTTTATAAGTGAAAGAGGGAGACAGTGCGGTCGATGTTAGTGTGGTTCGCTGTGGGAAGGATGCGTCAGGCCGCCGCTGGCTTGAAGCTGGGGAGTGCCACGAGCCGAGGACGGCAGGCGGCCGCTAGAAGTTGGAAAGGTGAGGAAGTGGATTCGCCACTGGAGCCCCCGGAAAGGTAAATGGCCCCACCTCGATTTTGGCCCAGTGAGACCCGTGTCGGACTTCTGGCCCCTAGAAATGTGTGACACTAAAATGTGCTGTTTTTACCCACTAGTTCTGTGGCAGTTTTTTCCAGCAGCAACGGGAAACTAGTACAGTGATTTCACGTTACTAAATATTAAAGACATTGGTTATATTCCGGGTAGAAAAAATAAAGTTTAGAGAAACAGTTCTCACACAGAATTGGAGTGCACATTTGTGCTTTTGGAGGAGCTGTTTGTCGGCATCTATCAGAAGCTTCACGGCGCACTCCCTGCGGCCGGGCGTCTCCCCGTCTTGGAATCCATCCCGTGGATGTGCTCACACTAGCGTGCAGAGTGTGTCCTTTGCAGCGTTCCCCGGAATAGAGGAAGCTGAAAACAACCTTCGTACGCTTCAATAAAGGACTGGCTGAACGTGCATGTAGCCCCTAATGGCATACTAGCTGCCCCTAGAAACAGTGAAGGGAACCTAGGTATCCACGCATGAGTTTAAAGAAGCAAATCAAGAGGTAGTTTCTTCTAAACGCCTTAGGGCGTGGGGGAAAAACACATGAAACTAACTGTAGCTTCTGTGAGGAAGGGCATGCAGGGGGCAGGGGGATGCAGGAGATAGTACAATTCTACAATGGCTTAAAATTGCTCAAGTGCATTTTCATTTTTTAAAAACATAAAGAAGTAGAAAGCTCCCCAGGCTTTCTGTAGCCAGTCTTTGGAACTTCTGGTCTAGACAAATATGCTGGTCTGGACCAGAGCCGCTAGAATGGGC